>CM034150.1:193707526-194307526 GCA_019776745.2 Taxus chinensis
TACGTTCTGATAATTAAATGAGATCCCACTACAAAATCTGTCACCAATCTAATGTAGCAAGAGTTTCACCAATTCAAAATGTTTTGATATTATTTTTCCCATGAAAGTTCCTGAAATCTTGACCAGGGCCCTAGTGATAATCAAGGTGTGCAACCCGATATTGTTCCAACATCTTTTTCCATATGGAGCACTAGAATCAATACAATGTTGATGAAAGATTTTCCAAGCTCGAATGCCCAAGAGACATAACACGAACCATTTATAAAATAAAGGCATGCTTCTCCTGTAAACATTAATAATTCTCATTCCACCTTAGTTATGGGGAAGACAATAGACATCCCAAACCACACAATGAAATCTAGTTGAATTAGAAATGTAACACCAAAGGTAGTCCTAAAGAAGATTAGAAATCTTGGCGAATGAGATGCGGGAAGGAAACCAATAAGAATAATAATAAACATGTGTGACGACCACAATCTTGGTTAACGGTTGGAATTTTATTGAAATAGAGAGGGGTTTAGAAGACCACCGAGAAACTTTGTGTTCAAATCTGTTAATCACGTACTGCCAAAGTGTAGAAAAATTGCTACCAAAGGAAAAAAGAATACCCATGAATTTAAATTGTTCACCTTTTCCAATCCAATTCCAAGAGTAAACCTTCAACTAATCTATCATCGCCAAGAAGCTATGTCTATAGACTGATATGTTATCCATATGAATGTTGGATCCTGAAGCAAGGCTGAAAGTATCTAGGTAGTCAAACATAGTAGCCACATTTTATTCAGAATCAATTAGAGCTAGGAAGGAATCATCGATGAAATGACCATTAATAAGTTATGTCATATGATCCAGAATAAAAAAAACCCCGAATGTGACCTTGATCAACATGATGAGAGATAATATAGCCTAAGGAGTCACTGACAAGAATGAACAAGGCTATCACAAAAGGGCACCCCTATCTGATCAAACAAAAGAGGCCAGTCGTATCCAACTTATGACCATCGATGGTTAGCCAAGAAGATGCATTGGAATATAGAGTTTGTACTATCGAAGTGAAGAATTTTCCAAAACCTAAATATGTGAGCATAACTAAAATAAATGGTCACTCGATATGATCATAGGCCTTTTCAAAATTGATTTTTAGAAACAATGGATGTTGCAAAGGAAGTTGAGCCCATTCCATTCCCTCCCAAAAAACTATAATATTATCGAGAATTTATCGAAATTTGACAAAACATGTCTTCTCAAGGTGAATTTTTTTGGCAATATATCAGCAATACAAAGAGCCAGATCCTTAGCAATAATTTTTAGGATACATTTGACAAGGTGATAGGCCTCTAGCTAGTTTTTTTTTTTTGGATATCCAACTTTAGGAATGAATTTTATGTTTCCTTGATTAATGAAATTCCCAAGATAATTAGATTAGAGATCTTCATTGTAGACATGAATTAGATTGAGGCCAACAAAATACTGAGTTTCTGTATAAAATTCACATGGAAAATCATCCAATCCTATATATTTATCATCAGATAGGCACAACAGTGCGGTGTAGATCTCGTCCAAAGAAAGAGGAAAGAGGAGAATTTCAACGTTCCCATTACTTAAGAGAAATTTTGACTAGAACAACCTCAATACATTACGGTAAGGCAGAAGCTTGATCTTTTATAGCCTCTTGAAGTTAGAAGACTAACCAATAATGCTTAATGAAGGAAGCGTAAATCTTGGGAAATTTTGTGAGCCGTTGATGTGAATCATGGATAGATTTGATTTTTTGACAAGTATGTTTGGCTTAGAGGGATTTGAAGAAGTGTTTTGAATATTTTTCTCCCACCTTAAGCCGGTACAACCTCTACTAGATCTGTACACCATGGGCCAAATGAGATTTAATGAGCTTGAGAATATGCTAAATTTTAGTAGCCTGAATCTGAAGGGGAATGTCGAAATGGTTGGCCTTAAGAAAAATTGTAATCCTTCTAAGTTATTTATGCAGAGCTAATTCAATATGTTTATGAAATTTTACAACCTACTTTCCAAAATGGCGGAGGAAATGTGTGGTGCAATGAATCGCCACTTCCCACCACTCATTCCAACTAGTAGAGAATGAAGGACCTAGCACCATATTCCATACTTTATCTATAAGAAGGACCACCCCAGGATGGCTTATCAAAGTGACATTAAGAAGGAATTGATTAGAAGGGACTTTGAAAGGGGCCCCAGGAAAATTAACCTTAAATTAGATTGAACGATGATATGACAAAAGCACATCATACCACATCATGATAGGAGAGGAGCCTTACATGTCAAAATAAAAAATATCCTATTGTGAAAGGAGTACATGATCAAGCCTTTTAAAAACCAAATCATATCCTTCTCAAATATTTTTCCAAGTATACTAATCTTAAGACTTAAATTATTGTCATTGATTGAGCAACATATTGGAAAATCCCTAATGTATTTTAAATAAATACTAGGTTGCATGCTCACCGACACACCAACACATAGGGTAGGCATAGAATTTATCATTTGGATGTTTATCCACTTTAAAGTTACCACACACCATGAAATAAGCTAAAGGTAAGTTATCACCTAACCATTTCCATAATTTTTTTCTTTTAGAGAAATAATTAGGGGCATAAACATTAATAATACCAAAATAAAAATCATTAATTGCCATAATCACCCACACGGCCCAATTTGAAGGATCTTGGCCCGAGGAGGTGATTAATGAAATTTTTTTTAGAGTTATGGAAATGCTCTTACCACATTTTCCATTAATGTGCTAAGTATGAAAATGTAAAAAATATGGAGTAATATAAGTTATTGTATTCTGAAGCAAAAAACTAGAAATCTTCATTTCTTACAAAAACAATAATATCAAGGTTTTGTAAACGTTGGCAAGATAAAAGAAAATATTATTTGTGAGAGTGATCTGTAAGACCCCACACATTCCATGAGATGAAACTCAGGAAAAATCAAACATATAAAACTCCCCATGACCATCTGTAATACCATCCTCCAAGCCAAGATTGAAATAATTGTTAGCAAGCGTGATCGTGTCTTAATTAGAAAAATCAACTTTAATGGAGTGGTGCTTGGCCATATTATCTCCTTGCACACTATGGGAGAACTCTCAAGGTGGAATACGAGATCGTCATTGACGAAGAGAGGTTGAAGCAAAATTTCCATTATTCTCTAAACTTGAAGGAAGAACCCGACACTACGAAGGTTTTCAAGGAATGGAAAATGACGAATAGGGTGGCAATGAACCCGACTCATCCCTTGACCGAGGGTGGTAGGAAAGGGGGTAGAAAAAACCATGAATTTTTTTTTTGTACAATATCCCTTCTTATTTTCCACCATGGACCAACCATCAGTCAGGGGTTCAGCTTTGGGCTTAGACATCGTGGGTGGTATCACCACTGGCTTTGAATGAACGAGTAGAGGACATTCATGAATGCAGTGGTATAAGTTTTGAAAGTGAAAAAATGTGTTGGGGAGGTTAAAATATACCACCTTATGAGAGATCCACAAGGACCCCACTTGAATATCCATGTGGTCCCACAAATCTTTCCCGGGGTCAAATTTGACACATACTCACTTGTTTGGAAAAGCATAGAAAAACCGCTCTTGTTTGTGGCATATCACACTACCAATGGGTTTCACTATCTCTGGAAGGAAAGAAAAGAGATGAAAAAGAAGACCAGGAAGTTTTATCCAAACTAAACATTTCAACAAAACCTAGCTAATTGGACTAAAGTCAGGAGTCCACTAAAAATCCCTAATAGGGTATTTCCCAAATACCAACAATTTGTCATAAGAAGGAGGGCTTGGAGCTGAGAAGGCTCACAAAAGGAAAAGAGATAAAACCATTTCTTGAGGTTACAGATACTAAAACCAAGATACCATTAGACTCCCAATGGTTCTTTATCCAGTTCTAAAAGTGAGATTCAAAGGGAATGCGACCACAAAAATAAACAATAAGGAAATTATTATGAGACCCCTTGACCATAGGGTCTAAAAATTCATCCCAAATAAAAACATTCGATGAGGATTTAGAATCCATACATCATCGTAAACTTTTGGTACAAATTTCAGCACGTGTTGTGGAGCCATTTTCAACACCAGTTGTAACATTCTTTACAATGGAAGGAGAGTTGGCCATTTATAGGAAAAAAACCTCCTTAGCGGAAAGGAAATAGTTGGGTTTCACTATGATATGACTAAAAGGAAAATCCTAGAAATGTTAAGATGACAAAAAGCATGCAACAATGTAAAAAAATAAAAACCATAAAAAAACCCTCAACATAATATACTAAATTATGTTAATATACTTACATAAATATTATGTCATATAATATATTAACTTATGTTAGTTTAATTTACATAAATAATAGGTATTATAATATGTTTCAAAAATATTCCCGTGTGTGTGTGTGTGTGTGTTTAAGATCCCTATAATTTGAAGATAGACGCCAAGTCATCCTATTACCCCACTCCATCTCATCCTATTGGAGTTACATATCCATAATAAACCTATAATGAATACTAAATAAGTTTGTTACCATATGTATAAATGAATTTATAATATAAACGAATTTATAATAGAAATGAAATCTAAGGATACCCAAAAAAATATAATTTGAATATTTTTACCCCTGATATACAACCCAAAGATCATAAAAGAACCTGAAGGAGGCTGAGAGGCATGAATAATAGACATATAAATTTCATGTTGCACAACATCTTAAAATTTTTAAGGATTCCTTCATTTTTGCATAGTTTTTATCTTGAAGTTGTTTTAATGAGTATTTAAACATTGACTTCAAATTTTACTCATTATTTAAAATTTTCAGCACCAACATCTTGTCCTCTTCTAAGTAGAGATGACTTGGGTTTATTATAATCCTCAAATTACTCTTATTTTTATATATCATTTAATAAAAAGAGTGCTATACCTACTACAAATGAAAATATTTAACAAAAACATCAATCATTCAAGTAATCAGAGCAATATTGAACTAGAGGGTTATAAATGACTAAAAATTTGTTGAATAGTGTTGATTATGGTGATCATAGAATCTATACCACAAAATATGATAAATATGAGGATTATGGTGAGAATCATCATACATCCCAACCACATTTATGGTACTCATTAGTAATTAGTTTGGTGGAATCCTATCTATATACATATTTAATTTTTATAGAATTCAGAACATAATGACCCAAATATTAACATCTCATAAAAACATTACAATATTAATATGAACATAATTATAGAAGGTAATGCTTCTTTGTAAAGATACTTTGTGAAAAAAAAAATGTATATAATGTTCATGCATAGAGTTCATGTATTGGTGATTTATGTTAAATTATAATAATATTTTTCTGAATGGATTTGAACCTAGATTATATTCTAACCAATTAGATTATATTTAAATAGATTCTCCAATATCTAGATATGATATAACATATAAGCATAGTAAATAATACTAATCAATTAAGTACATGAAAATATATGTAATACAAAAAAATATAGATTGAATTAGCTCTTTATATGTCTTACTAATGTTCATGGTCTGGAATTAGGGATTGAATTAGCTCTTTATATGGCTTAGATTTTTTCCCTTGAAACCTTTAGGGAAACTATCAGGTGACTCAAACACAAGTGATAGGTATTACTATTCTATTTGGAACTATTTCTACCTTTTTTTATAGCTCTTAAACTTACACTCTTCTAAAAATCCATTGCATGAATTTTTATGATCAAGTCATTATACTCCAATACTAGCACTCAAATGGACATTAGATAGAAAATTAAATTGGTATGTGGTGAAGTTGGACTGCACCTTATGTCCAACCCCCTTTTTATTATGAGCAAGTGTCGTACACTAAGGATAAAAAAAATAAGCAATAACTAGCATGTAGGTTCATATTCTGGTTTCAAATATTATTCAAAAGTAAATATAATATATTTACCCATATTGAGGGATATAATGGGTTAGAGTATAATTTTTTTAAAAGCTATATTTTTTATAGGATATGTGTAGTAGGGAGTACACATGTATGTGATGAACTTCTGTAACAAGCTCTCAATTGCATATAAAATTTCAATCAAAATAATATAAACTACCATGTTTATTAGTTGTGTTCATTTCCAATTTTTGGCTTATTTTTTTCATATGCACATTAATTTTTTACAAATTAATATATTTTCCATGAGATTGATAATTAATCATAGTTATATTCTATGTTTTTACATCCCAACGAATGAGGTTCAAATGTAGAAATTTTAGTCTTGAGATAAATGACCCTTCACAAATTACAATAGAATTTATGATTACTATGACACATTTAATAGAAAATAAATTAGGAGAAACATTATATTACACTTACTGTAGGATTTAATTTTTTAAGGTCAATGTTAATTTCATCAAGGTTTTAAGCTTAAATCTAATAAATTTTATGGAAATGGAAGATATTTTATCCAAGATTGAAGAGATAGAAATAAAAAAGAGGGATATAAATGTCATTGGGAAAATAGGTAGTTTGGGTATTGTAGATAAAAAATCACAGACATACTATTATTCTACAATACCACCAAGTATGTTTTTTTATGGATGGATCTTGTGTAAGAAAAATATTCACTAGTGACCCACTATCTAGTCCATCTATTTGCTTTGTTTATTTCTATTATTTTATCTCACGCATCTATCACTCCTACATACATTTATTGTCAAGTCACAGGAATCCATGCCTATCAGTATTCACATTGTCATCAGTTGTCTCTAGACACCAGTGCCCAAGGCTAGATACTAGCACCTAAACGTTCCTATCCATCTTGGCCACTCGTGTCCTCTTTGATCATGTTCACATTTTTGACATTTGTGTTTAGAATTTTCCATTTTCTCACTCTTATCCTGAGTTCCTAGTCGACATGTAGGGTCATTAGTGTCGAAATTCAAGAAAGATATCCCTACATAAACACAACATACATACCATCATAAGGGCAGGAAATTTTTATCAAGGGATACCAATCTACATATCAAAAGGGATTGTGTATGGGCACATTATCTATGTATACAAGCTACATAAGAAGGGGAAGTTTCTAAATTCCATCCCACATATTTGTATTCAATCTAGTTATCACCTATTATCTTGGCATCACTGGCGTGAGGGAAACCTAGGAGCACTATTGCACACACAAAAACATAGAACTACATTTTGTCTCAGATGTAGTGCAGCGCTCGGTCATAATTTCACTTGTTTGACAACCAAGGACTATCCGACCCCTCATATTGCATCTTTATTTTTAAGGATTTAATGTATTTTGAGGGTTTTTTAGGAAATTATTTATGTTTCAGATTTACAGGTGCCTTAGTGATCCAATTACAACATAAAGGTGATCATCGACAAAAAATAGCAAAACCCTAGAGAAGCTAAAGAAACTAAATTTTAAGCTTCTCCGCAGACTCTAGAGCCCAAGAGAGGTCTTGGGTGCCCTCGCCCCTGCCCAGGCATCCCAGTCTAGGCATCTTTGACACCTTTACATTTCTTTGAGCATGCTTATGACACCCTGAGTCTATTTAATCAGTCTTTCTGTCTTGGACACACTTTGCGATAAGCAAAATTAAGGTAAGCTCCCTAACTATCTCATTTGCTTTCATTAGTTCATCAATAAAAATTGGTTAGCACTTTTATTTCATATTATATCATTGTAACAATCTTTTCATTCAAATTTTAATAAAATATACATGTTTTCTTGAATCATTTTGGTGAACTTGTATATTAAAAACTCATTTCCCTAGGATCCACTAAACCCCAATGGATCAAAGTAGTTCTTCCTCCCCAATATCATCCATACATCATGAGAGTGTCAATGTTATTCCTGATGAGGTTATTGATTCTCAAATTATCACTCTTTATTGCATTCCTTATGTTGATGGTCAACTTCAAAAAAATCTTCTGGCCATTGAATGCAATTTTCCTACTAGTTTCACCAATTCTTCTTTCAGAATTGTTTCTCCAGAAGAGAATTTTTTATGTTGTACTCGTTATTCCATATGCTATAGGAATAATCCACCTTCTCCTATTTCTATTGAAACTCTTGATGATGTTATCATTGATTATATGCTTGTTCTTGATGCAAGTATACATACGAATAATGCTAATTCTCTTAATAATCAGATGAGTGAAAAGTTATATCTCATGCTTCTCTTATTTCTGAAAATGCTTCTAATGATTTTCATGATACATATTTCGATAGTTCTTCTCCTAATTCTATATATGTTGATGATTCATTTGATGAAATACTTGCATGCAAGAATCTATCAACTAGCAATGATGATTCTATTAGTGAGCATGTTGTATATCTTGATTGTGTTGAATGTGGATTTTCTACTCCGCTTTCATCTCTTTCTAAGGTTGTCTCTACTAGCATACATGATGATTATCCTCCTATTATGTTGTCTCTTATCACTTCTTGTGAAGTTACTCCTGATGTTCCTCTCTATATCCAATTTTCATCTCTGCCTATTTCTTCTTCTTCTTCTCTAGGAGTTGTTCCTATTACTTCTTCTATTTCTCCTAGTGTATTATCTCTTACTTCTTCTACACCTAGATCTAGCATTCCTATCACCTATTTATCTTCCACTTCCTATTCTCATGTTCCCATCATCACTCATATGGGTAAATCAAAACCTCTAAATGTGCCTCTTAAATCTCCCATAATTCCATTATATGACATTTTATCACTCATGGATGTTGCTGGATAATTACAGTCTCAAATCCAGTGTCTCACTTTTGAAAGCAAGGCTTACTATGCATCTATTTATAATAATGATCTTCATGGCAATCCCATTACAAACAAAATTTACAATTCATAATTTCCTAAGGATTTCATCATGCCTACATTCTCATGTTTTGAAAGTACATGAAATCCATATCTACATCTCAAGAATTAGCATTTAGCAATGACATTATACTCGAATGATAAATTATTGCTCAAAGCTTTTTATCATAGTCTAGTAGGTGAAGCTCTTCAATGGTACACTCATATACCTTTTACATCCATTATCACATATTATGATGTGGAAGATGTCTTTCTCAGACGTTTTATGCTCAAAAATTGTCCTATAATCACACATGATCACCTACCTAGCTTACATCAAGGTAAGACAACCGATTCACGATTACATCTTAGGATTTAATTCTTGCATGCATCAGCTAGTGTTTCCACTTATTGATCTAGAAAATAAATTCATATTTTGTCGAGGATTGATTCCTGCTTTAAATGAACGCTTACAATATGACACATGTGACCCATTCACACTCTTATGCTATAAGGTCATTGATCTAGAACAAGATCTAATAGATACACATGTTATAGATATTCCATTTACTTCTATTTTTTCTGCATCACCATATCACTCTTATCCACTTCCATATGTAATGCATCCCCCAATGTCTCCATATCCTCAACCTCAAAAGCATATTCCATCTCCTCCATCACATAAGATTCCTCCATCTCCTCCACCTCATCACTCTTCTTTTAAGTCATCGACATCTTCTACTCGGGAGCCATTTCCTTTCTTGTTTCTACTAGGCCTCACAATCTGATGTGTGCTTTACTTGATAAGTTCTTAATCTTATTACCTTCTAATCAACGTCATCCTAAGCATCGATTACATTTCCAGTGTGACCTTCTTTATTGTAATTATCGTCCGATCAATGGACATCGTGATAATGATTGTTACACCCTACATTATTAATTACAATAATTAGAATACAAGGGTGTCATTATTTTTTAATCTCGCTCTCATGAGCGGTATGTTTCTCCACTTCAACAAAAGTGTGCTACTACTTTAGTTCACTTGTTACCTTCTCCTACTTATAAGGTATTTATTCATCCACCACATAAGGTCATTATTCATTCACAACCTCCATCTCACTCATCTACCACTACACCATCTCATCTTCCGCACAATTATCCTACTTAAAATTGGATTCCTAAGTCATCAAAAAAATTTCTTCCCACCATTGCATCTCCCATCATTGACATAATTTCATTAGGTATTTAGTTTGGCTCATACACTCATGCTTCTTCCACTTCACATGCTTCCACAACTCTATTCATGCTTAATCTCTGGTAGGTAACTTTTTTCACCTCACCATCCGATGACACACTCATGTTTTTATGGTTATTACATGAATTTTGAGGAATGTGTTATAATAATAACCTTGATCCATTTTTACATTACGCGGTTCATTGATATATCTATCTAGCATACACTATCACACCATTTCTAGATGACACACTCTTTATTTATGGTTTATTATTAATTTCAAAGAGGTCTTATATAAATTTACCTCATCGTCATACACAAATGCTTGGGGGCATCACTATTCTTCCCTCCCTCCTTCATCATACTAACACACGAACACATACACTCTTGTAATCATTTAATTCACATTGTTCTTTCAAATCATTCATTTTATACATACATGTATTACCATTTATCATTATTCATACATACAATACAATGTTTCTTCAATTATCTATCTATCATCATCATTCATTCATCAACATCATTCACAAAATTTAAATATAAAACCAAATATGCACAAACAATCATCGCATCACGTATTGAAAACACATCAATACAATACAATAATGTCAATCATCTATCTATATATATCATTCAAAATCATGGTTACAAAAATGCAATCACTAGGGAGAAACCCCCCATACATCGCTACATCAATACATGTCATACATCATGATTTTTATTGCTATATACAACTGTGGGATCTGTAGAAAAAAATGCTTCACCGTTCAATCTATGCCACTGGTCACGACCCCGAAATTTCTCCACTTACCTTGACAATAAGGCCAACTCAACTGAATGCTCCATGAAATGGCCTTGTATCTCTACATTCTTTGTGAACACATCCTGTGCTAGGGATCCTCCACCTACATCCTCCCTCACTCACTGAATCTCCACACAAACATCATCATTCTTTCTCAATAACACAATACAAGTAGCCACCAATATTTCTAATAGATTGAACAAATGATCATGCTCACCAGGAATAACACCCAATCACTCTAGCATCTAACCTCTAATGAGAACACCAGGATTACTTCCCTATTTATATATTCATTTTTACTAAAGCTAGTTCAATCACATTCCGCATCAACAATCAATAACCAATAAAAATTTCCTACAACCACACACAGAAACATTATTTACTATACTTGAAATTCATAATCAAACAACTACTTAACAAACCACAACTATCAAATACTCATGCTCTTCTATTGCCACCACTACTAAATTACCAACACTGAGGGAAGGTGTTTTCCCCTCTTCTCCTCTAACTAGTGGTACTCCCACTACATCCACAATAACTTGAAATAATACCACCCATTGGAGCACTACCCACCACACACTTTATGCCTCAGTACATCCCACATCATCAATCTATATGATCTCTATCATCACATCTATCTCATCTGCACCTGGGGGCACTAACTGTGCACCTGTAGGTCTTAATATCGCTCCTACTCTCCTTGGTGCTCTAATGGCGTACACCCATACATATGGCCTTGGAGGCACATCTTCATCCATACCAAAATGACGTGATAAATTATTTTCCTGAAATAACTCGAAAACCCCTAGGAATACGTCCTCTAACCACATGGTATGTCAGATGCATCAAATATTCACTACATCCTTCAACCATCCTCTATAGGCTCGAGATGTCCTCCATATAATGGCACTGGGCCCCATGAGATCTAGCATCGATCTATACATATCAATTTCCAACCTCTTGCTCCAAATAACTACTCATCTCCCAACAAATATATCTAGCCTTGCCCACTCTGCACGGGGTCCACTATGTGGTCTTAGTATCACAATATTCTCATATGCCCACACGTGTAATAATTTGGTATCTATAATTTGACCCCCATTGTCCTCCTACATAAATATATAATTCCATGTATAAATTCGCTAGTACACAAAACACTCATGAATATATAGTACCATCCTCCTCTCTATGGTGACATATATCATCCATCTTATACAAGATGCCTACATCTCATCCCTCCATATCCACTGATGAATCAGTCACCAATACAATGAAATTACATATTCGTAGAACACCTAATCTCACTATAACATCTAGGATGGCATGGGTCTCAGTCTGAACCTGAGTCCTTGTAAAAGACCACTTAGTGGTCCTCATCTATCTCTGTGCATCATCCATGGCCATCACTTGAAGCCTCTCACCTACTACTAGAAGCCTCAATATGCTATATACATACTCAAGAGTCACAATAATCTCTCCGATAGGAAACAATAATGTGCAAGTATCTAAGCACCACCTCTCACAAAATGCAATAATAATCGGCATATTATGGGGTACCTCCCCCATCCTCACCATGTTCTGCATGCTGACATAGCCTAATACGTCCCACTATATGTCCGATAGGCCCAATCCCAACAAAGTACTCAAGTTTCTACCTCCAGGGAACTATATGGAATGGATATCCCTCTTCAAAACACCAAACAACAACAAAATTATGACATTATCACCTCATACACATGTAAAAAATACTACTACTAGCATCAATTCCCACATTCCTCACGTTCTGATATAAAATATCCTCTTATGTCACCAGTACCTAGGAGCAGGATGTAGGCACCCAGGAACAGGTCACCAACACCTAGATTTCGGCACTAGTGTCCTAAGGGACATTATCACCTTAGCCACTCTTGCCCATGTCAAAAATGGCTAGAAAATCAAAAACACAAATTTTGAAAAAAAACATAAAAAAGAACTCATTTCTACACATAGTTCGAAAAAAATCATACTTACCAACTCGGTTGTCATGTGAAACACCAAGACCACCACCGCCATCTCAAATTGGATCAATCATTTTGCTCTTACTTGTGGCCTTATCACAGACTCAAAACTCAAAATCACACTTTCTCAAAGATCAAATGAAGTCACTATTCATCTTTTCATATTGTTGTTTATAACAACATGTAAATTTATCACTTGACTATCATTAGTATTTGCACATATTTTCCTAACTAATACATGCTACATTATTTTTCTCATATCTCGAGCCTTACTACTATGTTTTATCCCCCGCTTGTGCCACTTGATTCCTAATTTCTCATATTGTCGTCTTGCACACATTTTACAACACTATATTGTCATCTGACACATTTAACACTCAATATACATACACTTTTGTAAAATCTACTATGCCTCATTTCACTCATTCTTACATACTTGTACATCTACTTTCAGCTCAGGGTTCCTATTTACTGTCACTTCCTATATTGCTAAAAGGGGGACATACAATTGAGGTCACTCCATGATTCCCTCACATTGCTACACAATCATGCCACATCTCCAATTCGACATTATAAAAAAATTATTCATACACCACGCGACATTTCATACCATCTTCTAGCAATTCCCCCTAATGACTTAATCTGGGGGAAACAAGAAAAAAATATCTTCGTGAGTAACCCATCATAAACATTCAATCTCAACATAATTTTCTACTACTCAAAATCAAATCAATCAACTGACACAGACACAATGTATTTTACTACTCTTCCCAGATGACCTAACTTTTGAGTTATATCACTACTTTCCAAGATGACCTAACATGGGAAGTTGCTCTATATTTTCTATCGCTTCCAGATGACCTAACATGGAAGAAATACACATTGCAGTAACACCCTTGGAATGGTGGAAATGAGACTTCATTATCTTTCCCATACTGATCCTACATGGGTTATTTTTTGTTGGATTGAAATGAATCAAAATAATAAAAATCTAGCCTTTTCCATCTATAGCAACTAGACCTTTTGAGGATGTAGTTAAAGTCAGTGATTAAAACTAGACCTCTCTCCCTAACACTCTTCCTCTGGTGGAAAGATGCCAAAATCCTCATTTTTCACACACAAAATTAGGTTTTGGTAAATTATCACTCCCTACCCCCTTGAATCTCCATCAGTGGCAGTTTCGAATTCTCTAAATTCTCTAAAATCAAATCATAAAATTTTACCAGTTGCTTCTCATAATAGTTCACCATCTCTATTCTTTCCACAAGGTCTGACATGATGATCCATGGTTCACCACACTATATACTCGCATTCTACGTGTACTTCTGCAAGAGGGATTCCCTGAACTTCTCACAGGTATGTTCCTTACTTCCTTTACACTAATTGAATTTCATTCAAATAACATAAAAGTGGGGAGGAAATTATAGACACAAAATCACACACATACTGTTATTCTACTATACATCCAAGTATGTTCTTTTATGTATGGATCTTGCATAAGAAAATTATTCACTAGTGACCCATTGTCTAGTCCATATATTTTCTTTGTTTGTTTCTATTATTTTATCTCTCACATCTGTCACTCCAATATAAATTTTTGGTCAGGTCACAGGGATCCATGTCTTTCATTCTTTGCATGTTTGATGTCAGTTATCTCTATACACCAATGCCCAAGAATGGACACTAGTGCCTAGGTGCTCCTATCCATTCTGGACACTCGTGTACTTTTTGTTCTCGTTCACATTTTTGACATTTGTGGTCAGCATTTTCAATTTCTCACTCCTATCTTGAGGTCCTAGTCGGCATGTTAGGTCATTAGTGTAAGAATTCAAGAAATATATCTATATATAAACACAACATACATACCATCATAAGGAAGGGAAATTTTTATCAAGGGATATATATCTACATATCAAAAGGGACTACATTTGGGTGCATTATTTGTACATACATAATGCATAAGAAGGGTAAGATTCTGAATTCCATCCCAAACATTTATATTTTATCTATCTATCACCTACTATCTTGGTGTCACTAGCGTGAGGTAAACCTAGGAGAAGTATTGCACACACAATCACATATAACTACATTGGGTCTTAAATGTAGTGTATCACTTGGTCATAAGTTCACTTGTTTGATAGCCGAGGAAAGTCCAACCCCTCATATTACATATTTATTTTTTAGGATTTAATGTAGTTTGAGGGTTTTTATAGGAGATTATTTATGTTTTACATTTACTAGTGACTTGGTGATCCAATTGTGACATACATGTGATCAACAAAAAGTAATAGTGAAACCCTAGCGATGCCGAAGAAACCATA
Organism: Taxus chinensis; assembly: GCA_019776745.2. NCBI lineage: Eukaryota > Viridiplantae > Streptophyta > Pinopsida > Cupressales > Taxaceae > Taxus > Taxus chinensis. Next base: position 193,722,717 of record CM034150.1, read on the forward strand.
TTTTGAGCTTCTCTACAGACTCCAATGCCTAGGAGAGGTCTAGGGTGCTCTAGGAACCCTCGCCCCTACACAGGCACCCCAATCCAAGCATCCCTAACACTTATTCATTTCTCTTATTGTGCTTGCAAGACCTCAATTCTTTGTTTCATCAGTTCATCTAGCTCGAACACACTTTGGGATAGTCAAAATTATGGTAAGTGCCCTTACTATCTCATTTTCTTTCATAATTTCATTAATAAAATTATTAACCCTTGTGTTTAATTATATATCATTGTAGTAGTCTTTGCATTCATATTTTAATAAAATATATAGATTTTATTGAATCGGGTATATGGTAAAATAAGGGGTATATTTTCTGATTCAAAATTTTTAATAGGTTGGGGTGTTAATACTAGATGAGTGAGGAATATTTGGAAATATGGGTCTTATAAAGTATAATATGACTGCACATGACATGTCATATGTATAAATATAGAATCCCCCTTAGCACTCCACTACCAAATGAGGAGCAAACTCCTTGTCATTCTCCTATTCTTTACACAAATGTGAATACACTATAGAAATCCATCCCTTTATGGTTTACCTCATTATTAACATAAAAAATAGGTGTTACTATATAGAATGTACTCGTAATGAAATATTTTAGAGATTTTATAGATAGATATTTATAGAATAGAAAAACCTTGAACTTCCATTGATAGATAAATGCTTAGTAATACTTGGACTGAATTTGGAATGTTTGAACTTGGCAAGATTTTCTCTTAACCTGGTTTCAAGTACTTTGGAATTATGTAGGGCATTATCTTAATATCCTCCCTTGATTTAGGGAATATTATGGCATATTTTAATAAGACTTCATATATGTTTCCCAAATAATATCTTGAGAATTCCAGTTGAATAATTGAGAGTGAAAGAATCACTTTTAGACCTTTCCACATAATATAATTTTTAATTAATGAAAACATAGATAGGGGAATTATGATGAACTTAATAAATTTTACCATTAAATCTCTAAAAACTAGTAGCTAGATCCAAACACTAGTGTCTTGTGCTAGTGTCCTACTAGATATTAGTGTCTAAAATATAAAAGTTGTAATGGAATTTTTGGGAGAGGTATGCAAGATGGTAAGATATGTTTGTGATTAATTCTACAAGTATTGTATATGTCTAAGAACCAGATTGAGATGATAAAAAAGTATTTTTAATTATTTTTTATTAGGGGTAAATAGTTTTGAAGGGACTATGCCCTGTTGTAAAAAGTGCTCAAAAACAAAATAAATAAGAAAAGAACAGTCCATAGTTTTGAAGGGACTATACCCTATTACATAAAATTCTCCATAGCTAGATAAAGAAGTAAGAATATCATGTTTTGATCATCATCCAGAAAAAACATGTATTTCCAACTATAGTTAACCTAGGAACTATATCAAAAGATCAAAACAATAACAAAACTTCCACTAAGCAACATGAAAACAACCTCCTAATAGCATCAATTTTTTTTTTAGAAATAATTGTTCTCCTCAATTGTATTATTTTTCAATATTTGTCCTTACATTATGTAGAGAGGTGAAGAGTGCCAAGGCAATGACATGGGTGGGATCCTTCTTATCCAACTGTGAGAGATTCAATTTCCTTACTAGTTTTGGTTCCCAAATGGAAGCAGGAATGTCGTTAAGTACACATATAATTTTGACATGCTACTCCAAAAAATTGTAAATATCATTAAGCACAAACATGGTATAGTCATGCCTTCCTTTTGCATTTCCCATCCTGTTATCCAGTGAGTTAAGATTCTTAAAAATTTCAATAATATGATCATTATGCTTCTCAGAGTTTTTGTGGATCTTCATTTTTCCTTCTCTCTTATGAACCTATTTGAGTTCTTCTTTCAAATCCCCAACCTCCTTTTCCATATTGAAAATCCTATTGAGAAGGACAACCTCCCCTTCCATAGTAGAAGCACCAATAGGATTTCTTATATGGATAAGATTTTTAGCACACTCAATTTCTTTACTACTATGAAGGATTATTTGGGAGGGGAAGGGACGATTGAGGGGGTAAAGTAGATTTTTGGTTCTGAGTTTCCTTCCACTCGTAGTAGTGGTGGGGGCTGTGGAGTCAGGGTAAGTAGGGGCAGGGGTAGCTGGAACTAAATGATGTTGAGAAAGGAAGTTGCAATGAAGTAGCAGAATGGGTGTGGTTTTGAAACTCCATAATATAGCATTCTAGTGAATTTAAAAGATAATATGGAAAGATATCATGCAAATTCCTTCTAAAATGATTTTAGAAAACTAAATGTTTGAGAGGAACCCTCACATATATGCATTCTAGAGTGACATACCTGACAATCATCCTTACAATCTCATCAAATGGCTCTGGAATGGAAGTCACTTTTATGCATGTCGTAACAAACTCAATATTTTCTCCATCTGCTAGGAATTTCTTGGTTTCAATTTTCTTGTCAACCCTCTTGTTGAAGAATTTAACATATTTAAGACTCGGCATCGTGACCTCAAATTCTCCCCATATTCAACCATTCTTTTCTTCCACCCAGTCGTGAATTGAAGAGAAATGTCTTGATCATGACCCTGCATTTTTTCAATGAGGTTTGAGACCCCGTCCATTTGCAGATAAATCCATATGGTCACATCCTCCTTCTAGACTGGGTCGTAGATGGGTTCCGTTTGACATGAAGCTCCACCCATTATGTCGTTGGTTTTTCTTTGTTTCCCAATGCAATACATTTCCCCCAAATTATCTTCTTGGCAATGTCTTTGCATACCCAAAAAGTGTGTGAAGGTTGAGTGAAATTATTAGCTGTGTGTGAGGAGATAATCACTCTGAATATAACGAAGGGATTCTTAATGATAGTTTTTAATTTAATATTTATCCTTCATGATGTCATTATGTACCTTGCTAGGGAGGATGGAATCACTAAACCAAGTTTGCATGTTATTAATATCACAATAGTTAGCAAGACTATCTTCCACTTTGTTGCCTTCACGATATGAGTGGATTATTTGACTATTTGCAAAGGATTTACAAATCTCAATAGATTCATAAATGAAATCCCTAATGATCCAACTAGGGGGTTGTGCTTGATTTAAAATATTTATTATGTTTACAGAGTCCCCTTCAATTATAATATTGGAAATATTACAATCTCTAACAAGTCTGATCCCCCATAGTGCTGCTAGAGCTTCAGAATAGTGATTTGTTTTGTGGCCCATTTTACTAGCAAATTCAGCAACATAGTATTTTTAATTAGTAGGAGAGGAAATGATAACATATTTAATGTGTGTTTATATGTGCAAGTCATAATTAATGGATATAAGAACAATTCATAATTATCAAGCACATAATTACCATATTTAGGTGACTACATTCCCCTCCTTTGATCTAGTAAATGAAAGTTTCTAGGTTAACATGAATTTATACCTTAGTGTGTAAACACATGTTGTTTTTCTCAATCTACTTGATTTTATTCAGTTTTTAGGATGTTTCAGAATGCCTCCAAGAGAAAAAATTACAACACAAGAGTGTATTCAATGGCCATATATAAGGAAAATAGAACATTTAACTCTTAATATTATTGAAATAGTCATTTTTAAAAGTATAGAGGATAAAATAAGGATTACCCATTTATGTGATGAAATAAAAAAATTAGTATATGGAGAAGAACATGGCCCCTTACCAAAGGTATAGGGTGCAAGATATTCTAACATAAAGTACGCAGAAATGGGTGTGTAATCAAGTCTCCATTGTAAAAATATTGAAGTAGCATTAGAATAAACTTAAATTTTGGTGTGATTAATATACAACACTCAAATAAGAGTGGAGCCACACAGTATAAAAAATTGTAATTTCACATAATGTTGGGAATCACAACTCAAACCCACCTTCTATTAATAAACCACATCATTACAAATGGATCTAAGTTTGTAAATGCTTGAACATCTTGAAATTTTTGAAAACTCTTGAAATAGAAATCACACTATTTAAGGTATTTATGCCCCCAAAATATCTAATTAATATTATGAATCCATAACTCGTATTATATGTAATAATCATGCCCTTATATTTATAATAATTGCAATAAATATATAATCATTACATGCCATATTAATCATCCCCCATGTATTTGTAAATAACTATATTGGATATGAAACATATATCTACAGATATAATAATGTCCCCTAATATTGCAATAAATATGTTGAATCTATAATTTGTAAGTGTCATAATAATAATGCCCCCTACATTTTTAATAAATGAAGTAAACATGTAATGTAACCTTTAAACTATTTGTATAATGTAATCTATGTATATTCCATGTATATTTATATAATAACCCCACTGAACCCCCTCCCCCTCTTTTTAGGTGAGTAAAATTTCATGTAGATCATTAAAAATTCAAATTGAAGTGTGTCTAATAATCATCATATAGAATGTTGAAATAGGTGGCCAAAATTTAGTACCAACATGGATAAAGAGAGTGTGATATAAATAATGGAATATAGAAGATAAGAAAAACAACAAATTTACAAGTAAACCATCTCAAAAACAAATTCATGCATAATGCTAGACATACAACACAAAATGGTCACATTTCTACACATAAGGGATAAAAATGTTTTGCATACACATTATATTTCAAGGGGCGTATAAGAAAAGGATACTAAGGCCAAAAAAAAGTAAAAATGAAGTTTCAATTACACATTACAATAAATTTCATAGCCACACAAGATAAGCACTCATAAATCCAAAGTGTATGGAAGAAACTAGTAATAGACATAAGGTGCATAAAATAAGATATGCTAGTCAGGTGTACCATCTATATCATGTGTTAGTCCAAAAATTCATGATAAATAACATATAATACCACATAATATATAAACATTAATAGGATATGTTAAGTAGAAACTATGAGATAAAACAATAATACCTAATGGTGTATAAAATTACTTCAATTGATAAGGTAACTAGAAGGGAAACTCCAACAACTATGATTATGTAGAGTTATGTGTATCCTCAATCATGCTAACATACCTTTTGAAATGAATCTATTTATAAAATATATAATATTTTATCTAAAATTCCATGTGAAAAATAACATATATAAAGTAAAAAAATAATAAATCAACTAATGCTCATGTCCTAATTATGTATTTTAGCATATTTGAAATATTCTATTTTTTATATTTTTGAATTTGATTTTGGTATTCTAATGGTCTTAAAAGTGAACTATCATATGAGAATTTCAAATAGAGGAGGGTTAGGAATTGTGCATGAGTACCCAAATAGGTGATATGTATGCATTTTATAGCCTCAAACAGGATCATATTCCATAGTAAATAATGTTGATATATAAGAGAATGCATTGAATGAACCACTAGAGGAGGATTGTGAGTCATCGTGTACCATGTATAAAAGAGTATCATGCCTCTTTAATCTTAGGCTATAGGAGATTTTGAAAAATTTGTTGAATGTTGTTGGATATTCCATTGAATTACATATTATTTGTATTTATTATAGCATATGTTAAAGGGATGGTAGTATAAGAGTTTTACCACTTGATTCTGAGAAATTTTATTAGATAGACTAAGTGTAGGTGGATTTACCATTTCCACACAAGGAGTAGAATTAATATTAGTAATCATAACTGAAAAATTATATTCATAAGGGATTTCATGAACAGTGACAACTTAATTCTAATAGATATACCTGAAACAATTATGAATAGTAGAAGAAATTGAATGGAGCTTATGAAGCTAAGCATACCTTATAAACATGACAAATGTCCAAATAATTTAGAGAAATATGAAAAGTATAGGTATAATAACTTCCAAATTTGAAGGTTCAACTAAATATGTCTTATAGATCCATAAGAAGCTCAAGAAGTAGGCTTCAAGTGTTGATCATATTATCTTAGAGAATTAATAAATTTCATAATATATAGATTGTCACATTAATCATTATCAACTATAACACTGTGAACAATTTGTTTAATATACTATTGGATGTATATAGTGATTTTTTTTATCTAAATAATTATCTACAATTTCAGTTTCATTTAATGTAAGCATAACCTATAGAGTTATATTAGTAGTGTTGACACCAATCAGAGATTCCAATGGATGACTATATGATGGCAGAGCAAGATGAAATTTGTATGCATGATGAACTTGAATATTTATCAGATCGATCATATGTTGAGGTAATTGATCATTGATAATTTTAAGATTTAAATTTAAATTTATTTTCAACTTAGGATCTTCTTGGTTTCTATCAATTCCAATTGCTTGATTATCAATGATGTCTTAAACTATAAACTTTATTTGTAAACATCAATTTTTAGAATGGAATATACATAAATGATAATCATAATACATGTCTATATTGAATTATATTTATAATTTTTTTCTTGCATTAACATCCATAGGTGGAGGGAGAGACATGACGTTAGACTCTGGAATGTGTTAAAGTACAATATGTGGAGCTAATTATAGCCATATGAATTGTCAATTTGTAAGGGATTGATATTGAATCTTAGATAGTTCATATATATCATTGTATGTTACTTTATATTCATTCATATTTTTGTTAGATTTATATTTGAATTCTTTTTACTTGGAAACTTTTTCTTGGGAATAAATTGGAAATTATGTGAATATCAAAGTTTTTTCATTTCTATAAGATTAAATTCAAAATCATTTATGACAGGGAAAATTTTAGTGGAAAATATTTGTTAATTCATGAATATTATAGTTGTTGAAATTTGAAATTGGTGAATATTTAGGGTATAATATAGGACCAGTTCACCAAAATTTTCTAGGTACAAGTTAATTTTAGGCGTCAATTCACCATTCCCACAAAATAGAAATTCACAAATTTTTCCTGAATATAGTCATTTGGTAGTATACTTTTATGCTACCTGTTGACAACATATAGTATGTTTTCGATTGGTAGCATAACAAATTCTACCAACGGACAACATTTTATGCTACTAGCGGAAAACATAACTTATGTTTTCAGCTGGTAACATAAAAATGGTGTCATCTGATAGCATTTTTTATGCTACCAACCGACATAACTTATGTTTTCAGTCGGTAGCATAAAAATGGTGTCATCTGATAGCATTTTTTATGCTACCGACCAACAACATATTATATGTTGTCGGTTGGTAGCATAAAAATATGCTACCGATCGGTAGCATATAAAAAAGATACCATCTGGTAGCATTTAATAGTGATTTCATGATGTCTTAATATTCTCCATTTGTTCGAAATATAATTTTCACATATTTGCCAATATTTTCTAAGGATTTTTTTAGAGGGACCCTTAAAATTTTCCCTGATTTACAATATAACTCAAGTCATTTAAATATTCAATTTTTAAAGCATGATAGACTCTTATAAGAGAGAAAGTAAAATTAATGTGAATATAGATTGAATTTAATTTCCTTCAAGTGGATTAAACATATTAGTAAACATTGTCTTGTAGCATAACTTATAATCATTAATATTGTCATTGGCATCTTTCTTGATTTTTCATATTTGATAGTAGGAGACTTTATCACTAATATTGATAGAAAAGTGTGCTAAAAAATTAATTGAAAAAGCATTGAAATTCCTAATATATTGAAGAGGTAAATCATAGAACCATTGTAGAGAATAATATTTGTGAATTTTTAGGAAAACATTTGTAAGGAGAGTATTGTTTTAGGCATAATCTAGGAAAGATGTATGAAACTAGTGAATATTTTGTTTTATATCTTATTTAACTTCACATGAATGAAGTTTAAGGGTGGAAAAACCCATAGAAAAAGGATAAAAATTAACCTCACATGCTAATTGATTATGAATTAGAGCATGTGAATCCATAACATGAGAATTTTTGGACCTAATTTTCTCTAATTGTAATACTTTAGACTAGATAGAATGTGAATAATTTTCACGATGAAATGAGACATCAAGGGATACATGCATGTGTAAAAGAGGTTATTTAAATTGGTATAAGTAGGTGGAATATGTGTAGGAATGTTTTGAATAACTAAAGGTACACCTATACTAAGGGTATATGCAGGCATAGTGGATGAAGGAACATACATATTAGAAATATGTGGTCTAGATATAGATAATTTTATGACTCCATTCCTATGAATGTAGAGATATGATTAAAACAGTTTTGTATTGTTATCAATAATTTCTAAAAAGTCTTTCTCATCCTCCTCACAAATGGTTTTTTACTTATGATTTTAATTGAGCTCATATTGATAAGGTTCAATAATGATATCCATGATAAAGTTAGTGAAAGGGTGTTAATGTGACATTACTTGTATGGGTCATCGGAAGAGAGAATAATAAACTTGTCTCCCTCATGGAGGAATTTTACATATCTATATAATGTGGAGGGAATAGATCCCATATCATGAATCCAATGTCTTCCCAATAATATATTATAAGTGCAAGGAGAATCTATGATGTAAAATGTAGTAGGAATTGTTGTAGGGCAAAATAGTATGTACCTAATGTAAATTCACCTATTTTAGGTTAAGTAGTATTATCAAAACTTTCAAGAACAATATTTTACTAACATAAAAATTTCTTGTAGACATCCACTTGTTGAAGCAAGATGGAAGAACATATATTCAATATGGAACTATTATCAATAAAAACCCTCTTATTCAATTTTTCTAATGGGGGATGTACTAATTAATGGATGATATGAGTCCCTAACATCCTTTGGTGGTAATTTATTGTAATTGAAAATGATGGCCTCACAAGCCTTTTCTTTAGAGAAAGAAATAATATCCTATAGCATACAAGATATATAACAAAATAAAACAAAAATAGAAAACTAGTATTTGAGATAGTAAGATAATGACAACCCTAAGAAGAAAGAAGGATATGTAAGCTCTAGGGTATGTTAATTCAAATTTACAATGTAGAAAATAAGAAAGAGGATCCAAAAATTTAAACCGCATAAGATAAAAATTGAATCCCTGAGGATTAAAGGAAGTTTAATTTCATTAATAAATGAGCTCACAAAATGATTTATCATGTAGACACTCATTTTTTTAATCTATTTCTTGCAACTACACAAACTATACAAAACTCTTACATTAGATCAAAATTGGTTAATTTCACCAATTATTTTATCCCCAGCTATTGCCAACTCATTCATACTTGTACACACAATCTATTTGTTTGCATAATGGTCATATTAATCCATCACATCAGGATACACCATCACATATTGCATTTCAAACTTTTAGATTTCCTGCACATACATATAGGACCATAGCTTCCAGGAATGGCCATAAAACCTATACGCTATGGCCTGACTGGGAAGCTTTAGTCTCTCTCCATCTAATGATACTTTTATATATTTTTAATTATTTTAGTACACTTATAGTATGGTTTATCCAAGTTTTCTAGATCTATAACGCATATATAAGAAAGTTATTTATCTCTCATTAAGGAGGGAATTCTATCTACTTGACTCCGAGCATTCAAAAGAGAAAACGCTAAGATAAATCACAAGAAAAGATACAACATGACTCATTTAAGATCCACATGATCCACATAATCAGTCTAGGGCAGTCATCCACTTAGATATGAAAATAAAAAGTCAAGTCAAGCTAGGGAAAATTTTAAGTATAATTTCACATTTTTGTAAGATCATGATTATCAATATGGTTGCATACATTCTAAATATCACATGTTAGGGAAGAATGACGTATGATTTTATCCATCTTCATAGTAGCGATGATGTCAGTGGTACATAGGGCTGTCCACAACCCACCTAATGTTTTTTTTACAAGAATCTCTCATTGTCAAGGGTTTTTAAGATTTAATCAGTTATAGAGTGAGCATTACATAGTTTCATAGGTCCATATTTGAGAAAAGAGTAGAAAGCAATACTGGATAATCAAAAAATATTGTAAAATATAAAATTATAGAGGTTAAATGGTGTAGCAAAAGGGCTATAGATGGGGTGTGCTTTAGACCATACCATAATATTTCATCCAATTAGTATTACGAGGCACAATTTTAGTTACAAAGCTCACAGAGATCATTTCCAACCATTTCCAGACATTAGGTCAGCCCAGATAATCATAAAAACTAGAATATCAGCTATTTTCTCTTATCTTTCCCGTTTCTAGTACTTCATTTCATTTATTTTTTAATTTTCTATATTGTTTCATGTATTATCCTCATATTTGTGAAAGTAACTTTGAATATTAGTAAATTAGGATAATATTCAATTGGTTATTACCCCATCTAAGGATTAAACTAAAAAAAATTAATCATTTAGTGAACCTAAATATCATTTTGTACATCAAATATCCCTCGGTTTTATAATGATTCTTTATTCTTTCACACCATGGTTGAAGTTACTTATGAAGCATTTACTACTGAGCATTCAAATGATATAAATGCATACATAATTACCAACCCTCATAATTTGTTTCTTATATGCCTCTTATGAGGAATAAAACAAGATCCATAATTCTACGAATCCTTTTCCTAGTGATATCACATATGTGGTTCTTATATATGCCATTCCAATAATTCTCCCCCAACCTCCATGGTAGCATATAATATTAATATATATATATTCCTATGTCTACCACTTATTTTTATCCTCCTCTTATCTCTCATATTAAACAAAAATAATCTTCCCTCACCAATGCCTTAGAATCCTTGATGTATGATCTAAAATCCCAAGTTCTTCAACTATAATAGGGTACTACTACATCCTCATCTTCTATAGATCCCTCACTTCTTCTGCATAGTCCTCTCAAACATGAGGTTGCATCTTATCCTCTTCCTCCCGATTTTGTTTTTCCTAAAATCCCACTTTTCAATGGTAAAGAATATCCAAAAGAACATATTAGATAATTTCATGTTGCTTTCTTATATTATGATTTTGACGATACATTAATTAAAAAGTGTTTCATATAAGTTTACAGGATTACGCATTATAAGGGTTCTATCATTTTCTTGTGCATTCTATATGATATTTTACTCCATTAGAAAATATATTTTTAGATCATTTTTGTATCAACATTGCTACTAAAATATCTTATGCATAAAAGGATAATATAAAAAAAGGATCTCATTAATGCCTTAGTGATTATGTCCTACTTTACAAAACTTATATTACTAAAATGGACAATTTCTTAATTGATTATGAGTTACAAGACCTATTTTTACAAAGCATTCTCCCTCATATAAGATAATCGGTCGTATTTGACACCTTACCTTCCTTTGATCACTTATCTCATTTCTGTAAAGACCATGACGAAAATATTATTTCCACAGGAAAGATAAAATATGGTGATGAAGCTTTTACCCAATCTAATGCTAAGTTCAAATAAAAATCTAAATTTGTAAGAGTAAAGCTACAAATCCCTGATCTAAGGCTAAGGGCAATATTAATGCTATGTCTCAACCAAAAAATATCCAAATTCAAACTCTATGAAAATTTACTGAATTTACAATACCACCATGGGCAGTGTTACAACTATTAGACAATAATCTTATCTCTCTGCCTCCACAGCTCAAGTTGGGTTCTAGTTGTCCCTAAGATAATAAATTTAATAAAAAATCATACTTTGACCATCTCTGTTGTAATGCAAACTATACAGATAGATTCTTTAAAATTAAATATATAATTAAAGATGTAAATGATTCTAATGCAATTGAATGGGATGTGATTGATGCATGTAAACCTATCAATGATAATTCTAATATTAAAATAGTTAATGAACCACTTCCTAAACATGAACAAGATACACCTTAGGTAACTACTATCCATGCTTATAACGTGGTTCCATATCCAAAATTTATTAATGCTCCTTTATATTTTCTTGTTAGTGCTACTAATGCTTCATCATTGGTTATCAATTTTACTGATGCATATTTCCATGCCTTTTTTACATCATCTAGACTTCACATTCCTTCATCTATTGTTAATTGAGCTCTATAAAATATAATTATCAATCTAATTTTTAATAATAACACATGTTTTCATCCTCTTTTATGTTATATTAGATTCCCATATCCCAAATTTAATGTAATCCACTAAAACCTTTTGGGAGTATAGCTCTTCCCATCACAGTTTGGCATCATACTATCTACAAGCCATTTGTTGTACAGTATAAAAAATCAAACATTCTAAAATGGTATTAGGTATTCCTTGTCTCAAGGGTATTAGGGTTCCATCCATTATGCATCAATGTTTCAAATTCCTACACGAGCCTCAGGTCATTGCCATTCAAGGTATATAATTTATAACCCCTATGCATATTGATCCTCAAGCTTCACAAGTCCCTACCACTAGTGCACCCTCCACTTTAGTTAACATTGTCCTTATTATACATATAAATACAATCAATATTATACCTACCAATTATGGTCTTATGGTCTTTTCACACACTCCTAGTGATAGTACCACACTTTCACTGTTGGCTACTAGCCCAAATCGGTTACCTCAAATTTCATTTCATATCACTCACTCATGAAATATTTCTAGGTCTCATAACCCTTCATATAGGACTAGGTGGTCACATAGAATTCTTGGTACACATTACACCTCTAGGTATTCAAATAGGTTTATTTCACCTTCTCCATAGCACAAATCTATAGAACACAACATTCCTACACACACTATCCCACACACAGCCTCACATAACACTAGTCTCTTGACCTGTGGTCACATGCATAGAATTCATTCAAAATGGTCGAAGGTGAGAATTATCTCAAGGTACTCATTCGATAACTCATACACTAATCACACTATTGGGGGGCATACAATCCCCCATTTCCCTATGATGCACTCTATTTATTAGTACAACTTGACTATTGAGGGAAATATTACACATGAACCTCACTTAATATACACACACTAGGGGAAAACTTTCTTTCCATTTCTAGTTACATGTAATTTATTCACAAAAAGTCGTAAACATCTAAATATTCCCCTTTAGGGAATTAGTGGATAACACATCCTTATCTTTATATAATATTTTTTCATTTATACCCTTAGGGGGCCTAAAAATTAAGTAAAACCTTAAAATATACTAAAAATACAAAAAAATTCAAATAAATACAAAACATCCAAAAATATTTACATCAATATTGCATAGTTGTCTTTATTGCATGCTTATAATATTCATGTTACACATCACTTATCATGTTTAGCTTGATACATAATATGCTTAATATAACTTTCTATAAACATGCACATTCAAGTTCTATGTTATGTTGAATTTAGGATACACATATATTATTGCACAATCCAAGATACTTGAAACAATTGTTTACTAGTTCTTCGGTAACTTCTAGGGGCATCTATTATCACATTTTCTCATATACAAGTGTTATTTTTACAATTTTTAATATGCTACTTTCTCTTACCTCATTCACTCAGTATATACATCATGTCATAATATTTATTACTCTAATGTTCTGATGGGTGTTTCATGTGTAATATCGATTTGCAGCTTACTTACAAATCAAAATCATTTTCAAATTATGGCTTGTTTCTTATTTTACATTCTTTCTCTTTACTTTCACTCGTTTATGAGTAATTCCCTACATTAATTGATTATTTCTTATTAACATTGAAATCCTCAATTGTTTTATGGCATACTGAGTGGTGTCCAATGCACATGGAGATTTTTTCATGTTGTTCTATTTGTATGTCCTTGCATGCTTTTTCTTACATATATTGCATTGTTTTCCTATTGCTTATTAGTAATAATTTGCTATATTTTCTATTATATTACTATGTATGTAACATGGTAGCCAGCATGTGCACTCCCTTATTTCCCTTGTATCGATCCTCTTGTTTGGTCCATACTAATAGTGCTCCATCTGACATGCTAGGAAATTTAGAACTAGGAAATAGAATGAAAAATTATAAATGTAGACATTTTAGAGGTTCATAAAATGGCTTAGAAATATACTTTGGTGAGAAAAAGCATATGGACCAAACCATTTATAAAATACCATACTATCATGAGACTGTGTCCCATTTCATATGCTTCCATCCATGGGGTATATTTATTACTTTTCTCAGTTGGTACAATTTTTGTGTGACATTTATAGGTTCTTTATTTAGTTTCAATGACACGATGCATGGTAGAGTTCTAATTATGGTGGTGGAAATGGTATGTGCAAGCTATTATTGCCTCGGTACATTATGTCATCATTTTCAAATAAATTTGGCTCATGTTCATCTGTAATGAAACCTATTCATGTGTCTTAGGAAGTGTCGAGGTGACAGTTATCCGCATAAACTTGACTTCTCATTTCTCATATTTTTGTGGATGAATAAAAAGTAACTAGAATTCTCCCTTATAGTTATCTTGACTCTATGGGGTGGAATTTCACTTCTTTCTATTCCACTTGGTGAGTGATCACACCCATGTCCTTCCAACCAACACAAATTTGAAACAATATCCATGGAAAATGTAGCACGAGTACTCTCTCTCCCTCTCTCACAAAAAATCATGTGTAATATTTCCTTTGTTTTTCTTTTCTACTTACATATTGTTATTTTTCACACTAAGTTAAATATTTTTATTTTAAAGTTCAATTCACTATATTATGGACATTAACTACAATTTTATCTATCGGTACTCATCTAAAAAAAGCACAACTAGAATAAAGCTCAAGTGAATTTAAATGAACGAACTTTAAATGAAGGAAGAGTGTATCTACATGCTCAGGTGAATTTTCCTTTAAGAACACACTTTTCAATTCCATACTTAAATAGGGTAAAATATAGAAACTAATGTTGGTAATCCATGTCTTGCAACAGCATAAATTGTACAACACTCTTTCACTTTCCCACACTTACTAAATTTTTCCAACTATTCAATCCCTAGCTATATCCCACTCATTATTTCTTGCATACACAACCTATTTATTTGCATAACATTTATATTAATCCATCAAATCAAGATACACTCTCATATTTTACAATTCCAACTTTCATATTTCATGCACATATATGTAAGACCATAGTGACCAGTAAGGGCCATAAAATCCATATGTTATGGTTTGACCTAGCCACTTTGGTCCATGTCCCTCTAATATTAATTTTTATAATTTTAATTCCTTTGGTACACTTCTATTTGGCCTTATCAAAGTTTTCTAAATCCATAACACATATATAAGCAATTTATTCATCTCTCATTAATAAAATCATTCTATCTACTTGACTCCTAACATTTTAATGAGAAAACACTAAGAATGTTTACAAAGAAAGCTACCGTAGGACTACCTTGAGCTCAAAAAATCGGCATACTCATTCTAGGGTAGTCATGCACTCAGATCTACAAATACACAATCAACTCAAGGTAGGGAAAAGGTCAAGTATAATCAAATTAATGACATATCATGATTATCAATATGATTGCATATATTTTAGATATCACATGCTAGGTGAGAATGAAGTGTGGTTTGATCCATATTTGACTTAGTGAAAATGTCAGTGGTGCATAGGGGTTCCCACAATCCACATAAATTTTTTTTTCAAGACTCTCTCACCATCAATGGTTTTTAAATATTTAATCAGTTACATGACAAACATCATACATTTTTGGAGGTCCATATTTCATATAGAAGTAGAATAGGAAGCATTGGATAGGCATACACAGTTTCAAAAGATGAAAGCATAGAGGTAAAAGGGTCAATAGAAAGGGCCATAGTGTGGGTAGTAATTTAACCATAGAATACACTTTGTTCTAGGAAGCTCTGTGAGGTATAGTTTCAGAGATGAATCTTAGCTAGATGATTTCCATCCATTTTTAGTCATTAGGTCAGCATAAATTAACATAACAAAAAAAGTATTCCATAAGTCCTGTTATCACCAAATCACAACACCCTCTAATTTACACAAGTGTGTATGCTTGATCTCACAGTGTAACTGGGTAACATTGGATCATCTCTTAAGTTGTGATACTTGTGGGATTAGGATGATCCTCCAGAGAAAGTTGGTTCTTACTTCTAAGCTATTTGCCATAATCTACTCTAATGCGGGAAAACCATATATTCCTAATCTAACTTTCCAAGGGACCAGGGAGAGAGAGTGTATGAAAACAAATCCTACAATAAAGTAGTGATACACTAGAAAAGGAGTGTGAGAATAGTCTTCCAATGTGTGAAAAGTAGAAGAAAAGTGCATACTAGAAGGGGTGATAATAGTTCTCCACGGTTTAGCAAATACATTCACAACAACATTACATACATACACAATGATAATGAATCCTTGCAAGAGCATGAATAGAAACAATATATAGGTAACGAGATTGAAAGGGAAAGAAGAATATAAACAAAAAGAACAGGGGAAGACACATCCACAATTTTGTATCTATTAATTCATCAATATGCACAGTTCAATCTACTAAAACATAAGGGCCTATATCATCATGAAAGGAGTGCACTATAAGGTCTTATAGAATGTTGGCTTCACAAAACCAATTTGACAGATTTTTTCTACTCAAAACTATCTCCTTTTACAATGAGCCCAACACTCCAATTTATAGAATTGTGAGGGGAGAGAGAGAAATGAAAATCATGAAATATGTCTTCCCACCACTTGCAAGATGTCATAAATGAATTGAAATTATTGTAAGTTACTTGCGAAATCCCCCCCCATACTATCCCATAACATGCAACAGTGAGAAATGTATGCCCATGCTTCATCGAATGCATCTCAGCTACCGAATAAAACATTATTATGACCCTGGACACATTTTCAGAAATATCTCCACAAATCCTTCATAAAATTAAATATTTATTGATTTCTTTATGTTAGTATTGGAGCCACGATTCCAACGGTATCAAATTTGTGTGTTTTATTTGAGAATTGCAAAAGATATGGCATTCTAAGTGTAGGAAGGCATTTTCAGTTTTCCAGGGATTTCTGTCATTTAACAGGACTGGGTATTTAATTGACTGGAGTTGAAGATGTTTCTTTTATTTTCATATATCTATCCTCATAAAAATTAAGAAATCCAAATTTCGAAAGTCAAATTTCATGAAAATTGGAGCTATGGGTCCAAAGTTGTGGCCGTTTGAAGTTCAGAGGTCATAATACATTGTTTCCTTTATATTTCATCCTTTTCGCCTTTTCACGTCCCACACGTACCGATGTCCCAACTTCCCAAGAATATTTTCTCTAATCCATCCACAATACTTGGCTCCTTTTTATTGCAGTAATTATGGGTTTTCATCTTCCATGTGTATCTGTGTCCTGGCTGTCCCGATCAAATTTCTCTACTCTGACCACAGGCCTCCTTCCTTTGTGGCTATTTTGGCAAAATCGATTTTCATGTCTGGACTATCTCGATGTCCCGCAGAGCACCTGGGAAAATTTTTTCTGTCTTTTTTGCAATGATTTATTCCTTTTTATTTCATCTATTTCACCTTTTCGGAGTCCAACTATCCCAGTTGAACTTGTGCGGCCTAGGAAAAACACTTCCGCAATACATTAAAAGAAGCCATTTTTTCGAATTTTTTCATTTTTTTCTAACTCCTTGAAATTTTTCCTTGGATAGGGAAATTAGAGAAGAACCAAAGGGACACCTCAAACTTGATTTTGGCCTCACACCCATTCTACTTGCTCAAGCCTGAAGAAATTATGCAAGTTATCCAAATTACCTCAAGGGGTGAATTTGGGATAACACCATCCTTTCATAGTTTGTTTTTAACCTCGTTAACTAGATTAAAGGTGATCTGCGATTGATGAAAATCATTATAGACACCATCGATCATATTTATTCACCCTCATTCCCCATTTATTTATTAGACATAGACTGGATTCATGAATGACTTATTGAGACCCTGCATGACCTCATGGCATTGGAAAATATTTCACATTCTATTGCCATCCCTTTGGAGTCCTTATCCAACACTCAATCTTCCATTTCAATATTTTTCATCATCAACATAATCCAACAAGTTATAGCGCACTACTTTGAATTATTTTAATCATATTTTACATCATTTACAATTCATAAACATTCATCTTCACACCCCAAGATAGCCACCTTATTATTCCTTTCTTTTCACCATTAATTTAATTCTTTAGCCTATCTTCTAATTTATCAGGGATTTCTGCCAATCCCCAATCATCGTTGATTAGAGCCCCAACTCCCTTTTTTGTCATTATCTCTTTACATGTACTAAAATATTTTCTTTGTATCTATTTTGTCTCCAGAATCCCTTTACTTCATCTTAGCATTGTCAACCTTTGTCTTGCATCAAACCTACTCTATTTTACTAGCCCTTGTTAACATTAATCAGTTTGATCTCGATCTTTGTTGATTCCCAATTTCCTTCGATCCCTATAATTTACCTTTATACTGATATATCATCATCTCAATTCCAAAATACATTATAATAATGTCTTGTCTTTAGATGAATTTTCTAGAACAGGTACACCCCATCACAAGAATCTATTATCTCCCAATCATAAAACAACTTTTTGTGTGGGAGTAGTTTGACATCATCTGTGTCATTTCCCTCACACTAAAAATTGAAGATATTTAGGATCAGATTGAAGTGATACAAGAAGAATGGGAAGACACATAATAGTCCTTGTTTGAGTATTTCAGAAAACTCAAGCTCGCTATAACCCTAGCTTGGGCCGCCTATCAAGTAGAGAAGGATCTCACTATGCCCCTCAAATTTTAAACATATTCTCATTATCTCATTTTCTATCACATCACTTAACTATAAACTTCAGTTGATGTCCCTTGAGTATCCCATCGATTCCTAGGATCAGTATTTATTGAGCAACGTGTTTAATCATTATGTAATATCTATCTTGCTCAGTTATTTTTGCATATAGGTCCTCGCAATTTATGAAAGGAGGATTCCTCAACATTGTTCATGTATCCATTCATCTTGAATTTCATTTTTCTATGTACGTATCAATAAGCCCGACTAATTTTAGATATTTTGGTATTTCAATATAATAGTAACAAAATATTTCACCTCAAACGTCATGACAAGTCTAGTGGGATGCCTAGTCCCTTTTTTCTTTAGATTTTTTTTTTCTTTTTTGTTTTTTCCTTCTTGTCAAATTCTCTAACCTTTTAGCTAGGAGTGCTTCATTGTCACTATTTCAAAAATATGTTAATTTTTTTTTTTTTAAAAAGGAATAACGATCACAGGTACACCCTTTTTCTTTCATTCTTTCTTTCAACATTACATTTTATCTCGTTGGTTTTCATCAAAGTAAAAATTTATTTTTGTAGCTTAGAATGAACTTTCATATCTACTTGTTCACATGGTCTAACAAGGAGTTAAACGAATTGCATTCATAAAACTCCCTTCACAAATAATAAAATAACAAATCCCATAAAATTCCCATTTAAACAGTGCTTCTTAGGTCGAACTACTTGGATTTCATCACCAAGAGGAAAATCCAACTTAATGTTCTGGCCAAGTATTAAAAATATAGTGGGTGGTATATCAGCTAAAAACTTGAAACCATTATCATTACGGGACTATGAAGTGATGGGGTATGCCCCAATATCATGCTTCGTACCATATCTAACACAGATCTAGGCCTAACATACTTTTGGTTATATCAAGGAATGTGACCATAATATTAACTAACACCAACCATACCTGACCTTTTCTTAATATCCTTTCAATCATTTTCTTATTTCACTCTTTCCTTAAATTAATCAAGATAATCAAAATCTGTGTGTCTTATTTTTAGATGTTTTTAGAAAACCATTTTTGTTTTTCTTCATTGATTTTATGATTGGTTCATGATTTTAACTAGACAACAATATCATCTTCAAAACACCAACAATATGAAAAATGGTATTAAAAAATCTATTGGCTCTCTCAAGTCCTATTTTTTTAATAATCCAAGCATAATTGACTAATTTTAATGACCGTAGGAGACTGATCAAGACCCATTGCATCCTCCTAGTACTCATTCATCTACATCATACATTCTAGATCCATCTATCCCATGGTTCTTCAACATTGGTAATCTATTATTTTTCAAACTTCTAGACTCTAACTCGGTCACCCTTAATGTTTACCTTACCTCTTAGGGTGTCTTCCTCCAAAATTTAGATCCAGAATAAATACCTCCTATTACTACTGCCACCTGTGATCATTTCAAATCATTTACCCTAATCACGAGCCATTCAACCAAAAAATCAACCCCTATTCCACTTTTGATGAATCGATGACATCATTCCCTGCTTCATCCATTCCTATCACTAGTTTGGACCTTAACACCATTTCATCACAAAACATAATTACTCAATAATCACCACAACATTCAACTTCCTCATATAGTTTGTAGACTACACACATCCACACCACTACCCTGCCTCCTATGTCCACTCATGTGGAATCTAAAACTCTTCCCCCTTAGACCATCTTAGTTACTATCCCTCTCGCTACTAGTCCCTTTATCACATCACAACTAGTATGGTTACAAAAACCTACGTCCTCTATTCAGAGCTTATTTATGACCATTCCCGCTTCCACACCACTCATCAATATGATTTCCATTGCCCCTACCCATCACCTTTCACAAACATTGTCTATGGTGCCTATTTTACAATATTACACCCTTGTTTCTCAATATGTACCATATTCGACCTAGTCTTTCATCCACACATATATTCCTCTTCATTATAAATATGTTCAATTCTGTTCATATCCATTGATTTCTCAAAATGATCACAACATTAAAAGGATTCTCCCTCCTTTTCAACATTACAAACCACCTTATCACCCATCCATCCCAAAATGATCCTCTGTAAGTACTGATGAACATGATTACAAGCATTAAGGTCACTACTATGGGTCCTAAGATTACCCTTTCCTAAAAACAACTATGCAATGAACCTATCCATTAATAAGTACCTTTTAAGGCCTATCCCCCACATTGGGAACTCCCAAAATTCATTAAATTATATAGTAAGGAGGACCTACGGCATCACATTAGGTTATGTTGTCATGCATTCTATCTCATCACACATGAACGTGATCTCATGTTGAGTAAATTTCCCATGACCATAGTAGGGCCTACCCTTGACTGTTATAACATTATCCCGCAATAAGGAAATTGCACAAAGACGGGGGACCAAAAAGCATCCAAAAATCCACTTTTTTGTCATTTTTCCATAACTTGCTTGCGTTATGGCTTGGGCACGTTATAATGTGACAAGGAAAATTCAAGGTTGCATTATAACACGATCACATTATGGCTCAGATTTACCAAGCTGAAACGTACTCGCGTTCCTATTTCTAATGATAGTATCATTGCAAACAGGAATGCGAGCACGTTATAATGCGAGTGCATTATAACACAATTGTTTTATATTGAGCTCACATTTCATCTTGTTTGGGTTTTAAATTCCCAATCCATAGGCTTGGATTTTCCTTGAATATCTAAACCTAAGGTTTGGATTGTGTAATCCATGAATAAATCAACGTTTGAAAGAAAAACATAAAAATATCATGTGTACACCCTGATATCTCATACATTATAACATAATATTAAAAAAAATTATACTATGATGTCCAACTCATTTTTTACCTTGGTGATGACCTAATTTTTTCTAAAATCTTTTCAACCCACCAGATTCCTCATCTACTCTTTCCGTTTGCAGAAACCCCAGAAAGGAACTGTTTGTGGCTT
Source organism: Taxus chinensis (assembly GCA_019776745.2). Lineage (NCBI taxonomy): Eukaryota > Viridiplantae > Streptophyta > Pinopsida > Cupressales > Taxaceae > Taxus > Taxus chinensis. Next base: position 193,744,419 of record CM034150.1, read on the forward strand.
GTAACAGAATACAAAGTTTTTCGGAACATAACCAGGCAATTTTTTCCGTCTGCTTTGTCCTGTTTTATTGCATGGCTGGTTTACCAGAATATTTTAATAGCAGCAATAAACGGCGCCAGTTAAGGGTCTAACTGACCGTGTTAGAGGCACACGGTTTGCGTCGTAATCATGGCATCGGTTGATAGTTGACTGACGGAATCGTTCATTGTCTTTTTGCTTTTTTTAATATTTTTTTCCGCGTGATCGCCATTTTCTGTTAAGCGCGTTGGATGGTCATGGCCCACTTTCTATCAAGTCCAACAAGTTATGTTTCAGTTAAATATTGTTATATAGGTATATAATTGTGTTTCCTAACCACCTAGAATTATCATGGATTTTATGTTTCCAAAGTGTATAAGGTGCAAAAATTATTTTCAGAAAAAAAAATGTGGTGCTTTTCTATTTGGGAATAGTTTTTTACGTTTTAAAATTAATTTTATTTCGGAAGGGTTTGTTTCCATTATTATTCTGGGTTTATTATCCTTCCAAGTATGTGTTGTTCATCAAAATAATAATTCACTTTTACAATAGTCAATCAAAATACATCATTTGTAATTTAATAAGTTTTGACTAAAGTTTGATGATGATTTATATATATTTTTATTTTATTTTTCTCTAATTTTATTTTTCATGGAAGTAAAGAATTTTAGTCACTTTAAACTTTCTATTTTAACTTCAACCAATCAAAACATTACAACTATCTAAAAACTAAAATATGATTCTTATGAATAAAATTTCAAAACAAATTTTCTATTTGAAAACTAGAAGAAAACATTTTGTTTTATTTGTTTGTGCATGTTCTAATTTTTAGACTTTCCTTATTAAACACCATACTTCAATTTAAAAATGATTAAATACTTTTGTCAATTTGTATTATCAAGAATACATACCATACTAAATAGTTATTATTATATCTTTACTTAAAAGATTTTTAGATTTAAGAAATAAATGTTATTAATCGACGAAGAATTTTTAAAGTGATTTACCAAAACATAGAAGTGCTTATAAGCTATATTTCCAATGTTATAAGTTAATCTAAGTTAATCATCAATTCCCAATTTTAATGTTTAGATTGTTATGGGGTAAGTAGAAGATAGAAATTATGGGGTGTATTTGGTCTTCTAAAATCTCTTAGCTTCAATATTTATGACAGATTCTAAGATTACAACATCAATTCTAAGATTTATAACATCGATAATTACTTACATTTACAATTTTAGACAAGAGTGAGTGATATACATTAATACTATGTTATAATCGTTATTGTTTGGTTAATTATTTTTAACTATTAAAAAATTTGATTAGTAGAATCACACAAGTAGATTTTTTTGGATATACGACATTAGCTTAGTTTTTTTTATTTTTTCTTGTGTATGTAAATTTTGATTTATATTTTGTAGCTAAATTTTCTATATTAATTAAGATGACATTTAAATAATGAATAAGTAAGTAAGACAATGAATACGTAAGTAAGATCGAGGGCTCTGCTAGAGTTTAGGTCCATGCTTGATATTGCTCGTACTGGCATGTTGTCATACTGCCATTTTGGAATTATTTTTGATATTCTCGCATAGTTATTTCATTAAGTCAGTTGTTTACTCCGCCCTTTGGGTGGCATAACGCCTATAATTAGGGATTCCCTCTCGCCACCTCCATTTATTGATGTAGGTTTGGTTTGAAGGAACGCTTGAATCCCAATAAAGTGAGGAAGTTCATCTCGAAGGTCTTCGACGAGGTAATCACCATTGACTCTAAGACTCCTTTACCTGATGTTGTTCTTAATTTACCAGAATTTGACAAATCTTGCAATTGACTCGAATCTTTTACCCATGTGGGGTATTTTGTTGGTTGAGCCCCCCCTGAAAGCTTACTAAAACAATGGGCTCACAACATTGGCAGCATCAAAGTGTTAAACTTGAGGGAATGCAAAACCTCACTAAGGGCTTCTTTTTGTATCATTTCAATAATGTCGAGCACTGCAAAGCCATTGTCAACCATGGTCCCTGGTTTATTCAAAACACATTGGTGATGTTTTCGAATTGGACAAGAGACTTCCAAGTCTCGGAGAAAGCCAAGCTTAAAATTCCAGTTTGGGTGGAATTCCCTGGGCTTCCTCTCCCCTTGTGGGGATTTGTTGAACATTTGATCAAACCCTTGGGACGAATTATGTATACACCTAATTTTTCATGCTTTGTTCTTTCGTACATGTTACCTAATAGTTTCTCTTCCAGGTTAAAGGTCGCTAATGCATCTATTAATGGGAACGAATGGCTTAAGGGGCTTGTTCTGGGATAGGGGGTATGGTTATTCACATAACTATTGGGTTAGGGATGATACATGGTGAGAGAATAGATTTTGGTCCTATTTAAGCACCTCATTTCCTCCTTCCTTTTTATATTGATTTTCACTCTTCTGACACCTTACATGACCATGACCATATTATTTTTTCATTACCTTCATTCTTCATCCTGACACTTTATAGACACCACTTACTGTCTCCCTATCCTAGCTGACACCATCGCTCGTGGGTGATTATCATCGGCATATTTTCAAATTCTTGGCCAAAACCTTGCCTGCGGGCGATGGCATCATTATAAATACCAAAAACACAATTTCATCATCATATGGTCGCATCACAAAGATATACATGAACTCGCCATTTTTTCTACTCTTTTTGTGCCAACTTGCATTTGCTCGCTCAATTCTTTCATGATTTCTTGCATCTTGACTCTTTGATTGGATCTCCTTCTTGTTGGATTGGTTTTCCTTGCTCTCTTGGGTCACCTATAGTAAGTTTAGGATAGGATTGTTTCCCCTTCTCTACCCAAAAGATTTTCTCTCTTGGTGTATTATCTTTTGGGAAATAGATGCATCAATGACTTCCCCCTAATAGGTATGTGCTCTAACTCAAATTTTCATTTTACATAGAGTAGTCTTGTATCTCTTTCCTTATGCATATGTTAGCCTAGTATTTTATGCACATGTTAGGTTAACATATTGTTATTTAGTTCTTTATTTTATGTGGCATGCTTTACTTCTGTTAGCATAGATCTTTCAAATTTATTTTTTTCTTAACCACCCCCCATAGTGTCGATACCCCAAATAGGGTTCCTTCCTCTTTCTCTACCTTGGGCCTTGGAAATCCTAGGTTGCCCTAGTGTAAGGGTTACTTCCCTTTAGTTATGTGATCTTAGTGGTCCATATACCCCCTTTGAATTCTATCTGTCATGTGTCGGTCTTAGTATGTCTCCTACTTGTTGCCTCGATACCCTAGTTGAACGAATGATAGGAGTGTATTTTGTTTAGACACATTTTTCCCCTCCATACATCCTTAATGAACCTGATATGAATATTCTTTGGTACCTTTTGATCAAGCCAAACTTGTTAAAAGCATCCATTTTTAGTTTTATCTCATTTCAGTCCTTAAAAATCTAGAAAACCCTAAAAAATTAATTTTCCCATATGCCATTGGCCCCTGTGTTAGTTCTATGTAGGGTTGATCATGTTTCTCTTGTCTGAATCTTATCCCAAACTCCTTCGACCCTTATGTAACCCTTTTACAGAGGCTGATTGTGTTAGTAGCATTATATTTCTTGAGATTTTTTTGGTTAGATGAATCTCATCCTATCATGGAGTATCTGGGGCCTAGGGGCTCTCCATTTTTGATGTGCAGTCATTTCTAGAAATCAACCATCCAGAATCTACATTTTCATTTCTCCATAGATTGTTGTGTGGTATCGAGATCAATATAGGGAAATCACATATAACACTTTGTAATAATAAATCTTAGGGGACAATATTTAGGATTAGAATGATCATTTGATGATATCCACTTGATCTTCCATCTGAGATCTAAAAACATCCTTGAGAATTTGCATGGTCATACAATGACATGCCAGGGAATTCCTCTAACATTAGTGATCCAAAAACATCTTCTCGACTTCCTAATATCAATCCTGTCAAGATTGATAGTAGGGTAGGATAATGTTAGAGTAGGTATTTACCTTAGCTCATGTTCACCTAGGTACTTTATTTACCTTTATTGTATTTATCCTCACCCACTTATGTGTGTGGATATTTCTTTTATCTTATTTAGATATTAAGAGATATTATCTAGTTGTTAGGTATAGTGCTTTCTTTGATCTATGGTATGACTAGTTCTTTCCTTGATCTATGGTATTAACTAGATCATTGATGTCTAGTTCTCTCCTAAATCTATGGTCTTGATTAGTTCTTTGATGACTAGTTATTCCCTTGATTTATGGCTTGATCTACAACCTTGACTGGTTCTTAGATTATTATTCCTTGCCTATTTAAGTAAGGCCCATTCTCATTGTATTGCATTGAGTTCCATAATAATATATGATATTGTGCTTCTCATTTGTTTGCAAAGGTTTTATGTAAAGTTATTTCTGGAGGATTGCTTTCATCTTATTGATCGTGGTGTTTGATTAGCATTTGTGTTCTTGGCTTGGTACGTTCTGGTTATCATTCCTTTCATGGTATCAGAGTATGGAGATTGCTGTTGACATCCGTCTGTAAGTTTTATTTTGTAAATAAAATCATTTGTATATTTATATATTTGTGATTTGGTCGTAATTTTGTTGCTGCGTGCATTTTTATGCAAAACGGAGGCTTCCATTGGATTCGGAAGGAGGTGAAAACCCTAAGATCGACTGTAAACTCAGCCATTTTTGGAGGTAGTCATTTTTTAAGGTTTTTTGTGGTTGCAGTGAAGCATATAGGTTTCCCTCGGGATTCATGTCGCGAAGAAAAATAATTCATGTGATTCTTTTTTTGGGTCTGTTGGACTATTAAAATCCTTAGCCCTTGGTCATATGAGGGCTTAAAGATTGTGATTCCTACTAGTTGGTGCTTAACTTCAGCCCCCTTTAATTTTGTTTGTGTGGTGAAGGCAACAACAATTTATTTTGTTTTAGTGGCAACTAAAATAAATAACAAAGCAAAATATTAAAAAACTTGTATCTTTTGATTGGTAACTCAGTTTTGAGTGCCATTTTTTTCAACAATGCTTGTTTTTTCATGTTCTTTCTATTGGAGTTATTTATTTTTAGACTTGCACTATAATTATAAAGTGCCAAATATGGAGGAGTGTTGTAATCAATTGTGGATGTAATTTCGGCTGAGCCCGACGTCCTAAACTTTTGGGAGTTGCATTTTGTATCTATCATGGATTCTGAGAATGATATGCTTTTCTCTAAATTATATGGACTTCAAGAGGATATTGTAAAATTTGTGGAAGAAAATAGATCACTCAAGGATCGAAATTCTCTTCTACAATTACTCATTCACAATAAGGATACAATAATACACTTCCTGCAGAACAAACTTGCTAGCCTACAACATCACCATCATATTGTGGACAACCATATCCATGCTCCTAGTCCAATTACAGCTATTGCTCCTGAACCCACTGACATTGATCTGTCAGTCTTTGAGTCTTTTCCTGCTCTTGATGGTCATACACCTATGAAGCTTGTTACTGCATGCTCTTCCACATCTATGCCTATTATAGTACCACATGTTGTGTATCCTACTTCTGCTCAGCTACATGGCTTTTTTGAGAAGCATACCATTGCATTTAAATCTCACATGCTCCATTCTATGGGTCTCACTAGCAGAATCATTAGCAGAAATTCACTAGGTATTGTTTCCTCTCTTCCACATGTTAAGTGGAATTCTCTGCATGACATTGGTTTTTGAAAAGATACTTCATTAAGATCACACATTGACAGAGCTCCTTTTTTGTTCGCTCGACTCTTTCTGAGGATCATGAGAAACACATGAGTTTTGTACCTTCACTCAGGATAGAGAAACCTAAGGTTTCAGCTATCAGACATGATTAACCTAACACACATTCTAATGTTCTTTTGCATGCACCCATTATGCATTTTACACCAAGTCATATGCAGGCATCTTCTTCATCCATCCATGTTGATTTGTGGTAGATATCTGATCACTCATGGAAGCATCATAGGCATTCATTGAGAGGACTATATAGGTGTGGATCCTCCACCATTCGGCCTCTTGCTCCACTTTCTATATCTTTTGCATTGTGATGCTTCTTGTTTTAAGCATTTTTCTTTAGCAGGTGTAGTGTATCTCTCTTGTTTGTTGAGAGATTTTTTATCTATATTTTCGATGCTTTTGGCATGTTGATAGTATCTTTTGTGAGGGATCTATTCTAGTGAATTCTAGTGTTATTTTGTTAGTGTTCGAGTAGTTGATTTTGGGCAACTCATACAGATTTGTAGCATCAATCCACCCATTCAGTAGTATGGGAGGGTGTGGTGTTGATCCTTCTTCTTCGGTTTTCATTTCCTTGCCTTGTTACCTTGTATTTTCTTATATCATGACACTCTGGAGTTTGTGTCCTTGCCTTACTGCTTTGGTTATTGTTCTTGGATCATGGCACACCTATTTGTAGCAGTTGGTCGAATTATGTTTGGTGTTTTTTACACTTTTGACATCACTCTATTGACAGTCTCCTTCTATGGAGCTATTCTGGTGAAACCCAGTGTCAGTTATTTTTGAGTTTTGTGATCGATCAGTGGATTCAGACCATAGTGCACACCAAAATTCTTTAGCATTGTATGAGTTTTTTGATCCGAGCTTCTTGGGATGCCTTAGAGCGGGTCTTTACTCTCTTTAATTTGTTGTTATTGGTTTTGAGTACCTTGCAGTGTCCCTTTTTTCCTAGTTATTGTACATGAGTACCTCATCAGGCCTAGTTATTACGACTCATACTGTGGATATGCCACTTCTATTTTAGCCCCTAGCTTCACTTGAGGGGGGGTATTAGAGTAGGTATTTACCTTAGCTCATGTTCACCTAGGTACATTATTTACCTTTATTATATTTATCCTCACCCACTTATGTGTGTGGATATTTCTTTTATCTTATTTAGATATTAGGAGATATTATTTACTTGTTAGGTATAGTTCTTTCCTTGATCTATGGTATTGACTAGATCCTTGATGTTTAGTTCTGTCCTAAATATATGGTCTTTACTAGTTATTTGATGACTAGTTATTTCCTTGATTTATGGCTTCATTTACAACCTTGAGTAGTTCTTAGATTGTTATTCCTTGCCTATTTAAGCAAGGCCAATTCTCAATGTATTGTATTGAGTTCCATAATAATATATGATATTGCTGCTCATTTGTTTACAAAGGTTTTATGTAAAGTTATTATGGCAAATTTCTTTCATCTTATTGATTGTGGTGTTTGATTAGTATCTATGTTCTTGGCTTGGTATGATCTGGTTATCATTCCTTTCATATACACCCTTGTATAGCCTTACTCATAAAGGAAGAGTTACAATATCTTACCCATTAACTATCCATAATGGGTACCTAACATTGTACCCATAACCAAAGACACTAAAAAGTAATGTATCTACACAAACTTCTGAGATCTCAATCTTTCTTTCCATAAAGAGGACATCCCTCTTCCTAACAGTGATCATCTTGTTGACCTCATGGACGGCTATGTGATGTTATCCCTTATGAATGGTTTTTCTAGGTATAATTAGATCCTCATCATGTAAAATGACTAGCATAAGACATCCTTGATTACCCCTTAGGAGACCTATTCCTATGGTGTCGTCCTCTTTGGTCTCAAGAATGCAGCAGTGACTTATTAATGTGCTATGACTTATATCTTCCACGATCTTATCCATAAAACCTTATAAGACTGTGTTGATTATATCTTGGGTAAATCTAAACATCGGTATTCTCACCGGAAATATTTTTGGGTTTATTTTATTTATCAAGGGCATTGAAGTAGAGCCTATAAAAATAAAATCCATCATTGATATGCCTCCTCCTTCTAATACCAAACAACTTTGTAGTCTTCAAGGTAGACTCCAATCATTCTACTACTTTATTTCTCAACTTTCAGATGGTTTTAAACATTTTCATCATCTCCTCCAAAAGGATGTCCATTTTAAGTGGGATGACAACTGTCAAAAGGCCTTTGAATATCTCAAATAATATATCCTATCACCACCCTTTCTCACACCTCCATGCGAGGGTGACCCATTTTATCTATATATAGTCCACGAACCATGCCTTGGACACTACCCTAGCACATCGAGATGAGAAGGGTAGAGATCAGGTCATCTATTAATTATGTTACTCTTCATGAATATGAAACTCATTACATCTAACTAGATAAGTTATGTTGTGACTTGTACTTTGTGACTTCTAAGCTTTATCACTATTTCCTTAATCATAAGACTTATTTCATCACCATCTTCAATCCTCTCAAAGCTATGCATTCCAAGCCATATCCAATGATCATGTCACCTGATGACTCATGCTTATGACTGAATTTGACCTAGAATTTATGTCATATAAATCTATCAAAGGGAAATTCATTGTGGAAAGACTCACAAAAGATCACCTCCCTAATAATCAACCACATCATGAACAATTTGCTAATGAATATAGAAATAGTATCTATTAAGAATACACTCCCCTCATAATGAAACTCTTTTTCGAAGGTTCTAAGTGTCGAAAAAGGGGGGGTGCCGATATCATCCTCATACCTCCTTGGGGGCCTCTCATTCCTCTATCTTAAAAACTAAATTTCAAGTGCACCAACAACATGACCAAGTATAAAGCCCTCATTATGTGTCTCCAAACCACTTTCATGCTTGGTGTTCAAATCCATGACATCTATGGGGATTCCTAACTTAATATCATTAATTAAATCAAAGGAACTTATCAATGTAATAATGAAATTTTACAAAAATACAAAAGCATTATTGAATTCCTCTTAGAATCATTCAATCAATATACATTCCAAACATTTCTCTTCTCATCCAAAAAAATTTAAGACACCATGACTTCTCTTTCATCACTTGTCCCCTTATCAACTAAAGATTCCAAGTTCATTTTTTTGAATAAAATTGATCAACCATATCATACCAATAAACTCTCTTCTTTTAATCTTGTAGGAAATAGTGAAACAAATCTTTAGTACACTCAATTATCTAACTATCTTTCTAAGACTAAAATGCCCTCTGATCTATCTAAGAATGCTAAAAGGTATTTTCTACAATGATCTAACTACTATGTAATCCTACTTGGTTTCATTTATAAATGTGGGTTTAATGGCCTCCTACTTTGATGCCACAAATCTCATGAATCCACCTATAGACACCTAAAATATTCTTACACTTAGCATTTCATCCAATCCAATCAATTAATGAAACTTCATTAATTCCCCCTTCTTCACTCCATTCTTAGATGCCCATGCACGACACCTTCTCGGTCATATTCCTCCTATAATCAGCTTATTTGGCTAATATGTCTCTTATTAGCTAAACATTCCTCCTTTCAACCATTCAGAACCTCCCTAGTTATCTCTAGACCACTTCTATTGGCTTCGTAGGCTATCTATCAATCGTAATTGGTTATCCATACCCCTACCAACTCTCAATGAGTATCTAATCACTTGCTAATCAAGTTTAACTAGCCTAAATCCTTGTTAAATAGACTAAACCAAGATTAACAAAGCCTAAAGCATGTTTATCCTAATCTAATCCTAAAATTTCTTATTGAGCTTTAGTCCCACATGCACCCAAAGTTCAAACTCTTCCATTTGGAAAACTATAAATAAAAGGGTCACCGCTCCCTCTCAACCTTACAACTTCACTCACAAGTACTTCTCTCTTAAGCACTTTGGAAAGGCATTAGAAATGAATTTGTCACTTCATCCACCATCACACTATTTTTCACTTTGTCATTTCTCAAAAAATTATCACAGGTAATGGAAAATATTTCAAAAAAAAATTCAAAAACTTTGTGAAACCTACAACATCAAGTTTATCTTTTCATCTCCTTACTATCCACTAAAAAATGGTCAAGTAGAAGCCTGTAACAAAACACTGAACAAAATCCTCATGAAAATTTTTGATCAATCTGTCAAGAATTTCCATCTCCAAATTATTTTTTCCCTTTTTGCCTATCAGACTAGCATCCATACTCAAGTGCAGGTACTACTATATTTTCATTAGTCTATTGCTCTGAGGTTTTCCTCCCTCTTGAAGTTAAAATTCTATCCCTCTATGTATCCCTCAAATATTTATATTTTGATGAGGATTATCTTCAGAAGCACTTAAAAAAACTTGAATTATGATATGAAAACCACCAAGAAGTCATTGAACATTAGTATGACTATCAAGAGCACATCAAAATATCATACAATAAACTTGTCAAATAACATGACTTTAATATTAGTGATATTGTCCTCAACGAGAATCAAAATGTAACTACTATTGAAAGGAGTCAACATGGTAATTTTACTCTATACTAGATTGGTCCATATATAATCACTCATAAATATGGCTCTGGATATTATCCTTTAACCTCCCTTGATGGTAAACCTGAAAAAGACCCCCTAAATTCATTACACTTGTAACCTTTATATTGTTAACACATATAATTCCATGACATTAGTCACATCAAATATCTCATTCCATCAACAATATATCACCTACCATTGTAATGATTTAGAATTATGTGGTCTCCCATCCATATCCTATTTTTATGACTTTAAAGATGAACATCACATCCTTGCTCATTGTATCTTCCACATGGATAAGTTCTTCCTTAGAAGTAGGAACTCCTTAATCATTACTTCCATCTTCCCCTTATTTTACCAAGTAAAAACATATTAAGGGTACACATGTGTACTTTGTACACACATATTTTCCCCTACCCAAATGGTCTACTAGGTCTGCCCTCAGCTAAAATAAAGTCAATATATATATGTATGGATGTTTACTATCAAAAATATAGACTAATCCCTTAAAGGATAGTTATTACATCAAGTACTACCAAAAAAAATATGAATTGATCCCTTGAATCAAAAGTTTTAAATATTACATCAAAATATGGCCATCAAAAATCACAAAATTATAGACAAATCCCTTTAAGGATGAATACCAAATAATATAATGGCTACAAAATGGTTCTTGCATCAGTCAGACTTCACATCAAAAGTCAAAATAATCCTAGTAAATATTCCCACATCAATCAAATTTCCCATATAAAAGAAAAAATCATGCATTGATAAGTTATCACAGTAAAATACAGCTAGATCACAAGCCTATAAACCATCCAAGGAGAGCCTATTATCCCCATACAAACATCATATGAAACCTTCCCATGTTGAAAGAAGGTACATAATCTCATTCCATGTATCCATGTTCCTACATGTGACTAAATATTGTTAGTTATATGTTAAAATTTGTTATAAGGCCTCAAGTGCACAGTCATACATATTAAATTTACCATCAAATTACACACACACACACACACACACACACACACACACACACACACACACACACACACACACACACACACACACACACACACACACACACACATATATTAAATCCTATTTAAAATAAATCATTTCACATTTTTCCTTGACCATGATGAAGTAAATTAAGACATACAAAGATCATGTTTGAGTCTCATCACATTAACATCATTTCAATACATCTAAAATATTCAAACATCTCAAAATCACATCACAAACTCATATATAACATCAAATCAAAATCAATCACATCAGATGAAGAAAAAATGATAATCATATATATCTTATTAAAAAAATTATACAAAAATATTTAAAAGGGCTAAATACATATGAGTCATACAAAAAATCTAACAACTATGTGGTAAATTTAAAATAAAATAATCTATCACCCCTTAGCCTCCCTATGGTCCTCCATCATGTCCTAGATCTCTCTGAGGTTGTGAAACACTTGCATTTCTCTTGGAGGTGCTCTATTGAGCTGATCTATTCTTGCTCACTTTGTACTACATATAATGAGGCACATCTATAAAGCTCTCTATCACAATCCACTCATAATATTGCATCGCATCTCCTAATGCAAAATACTACTCTATAGACACAAAACTTGGAGGTCTCATTTGACCACCACCTGCTCACGATACTCCTCCTATAGCAACAATGGAATTCCCCACATCTACCCCTACTCTATTCTCCACTGACCGAATCCTATGAATTCATTCTTGTCTCCCTATATTTTTCCTATCGTTTCATTCGTTTTCGGTGATATTTTTCTCTATGCTATTTAAAAGAGTCATGCTCTAAGCATGTCTGATCTCACTCCTATAACAAAACATCCCTCTCCTAGTGAGCCATATCCCATTCCGCTATCAACTAGCCCCTCTCTATGAAAATTACATCAAACGATGCCTATAATCTACCTAAATCCTCATCTCCCTCCTCTTCTACCTCTTCACCTCTCCGTTTCCTCCCTAATTTGTCTCCTCAGGCCACCCACTAAAGTGTCTACCACTCACTAAAACCCTCAACCACCTTTTTATCATCAACATTATCACACTCGAGCTCCACTCTCCTATCACCTTCTTTGCATCATCTAACATGGGTGTTGGCATATCTATCTCTAAATCATCTTGTTGATAGAAAATGGACTCAACGGGTATCTGTTGTGTAAATACAAAGTTCTTATGCACCCTGGGAAACCATACAACCTCAATCGTGTATACTTGTTGGCTTCAAATCCACCACAACCATCTCAAACTATCAAAATTTACATCCATGCTCAGTCACGCATGGAATCTATTATATGGCCTCCAAACAACATCATCTATAGATAGCCCACTAAGGCACTCAAAATAATACACCTCATCATGTTCTACTCCATCATCACACATGTAATCAAATCTCCTTCTCATAAAACCCACTACATATTTTTTGGGTCCCCTACACTCAAAGGTAGATCTAATGGCCTCACTATAATAATATGATCATAGGACCAATAGTGAGGAAGAACCCCACCTCCAAACCAAACCTTCTCCTAGTCATATAACCCAATATCTCATGATATATCTATGCTAGTAAGTTATACCCCCGGGCATACACTATCCTATGATTTATGATATCAGCTAATACATCTACCAATGTCCATGAAAACATGTCTCCTCCTGAACCTGACAATACATAACGTGAAATGGCCAGCATGACCATCGACATCATCTAATTCCCTATCACATCCTCATCATAATATCTTTCAATACGAAACCTCTGTAGTATATCTGATACCTGAGGCACCATCTCTATATAACTACCTCAATTTCTAGAGATGGGCCTTTCTTGTAATAGATAGTATCCTCTCCCTGTGAATAGAAAATCTCAAAATATGGTACACATCCTGCATTATAACCCTCATCTCTCTAGTAGGGAACTATATTGTCCCTTTACTTGGGTCCCACCTATCCAATAAATCCACCATCACCATGGCATCTCTCAAAATCCATTGGAAATGGTGGAATCCCCCAATGAAACGCCTAACAAATCATCCCACTATACATTTGTCACATCACCTCTAATGTCCTATATCATATATGGGATCCTACACTAGAGGTATATATTATCTCTAGCCTATAAAACAAGACTAATTTTATTCATTAGTCATTTCATCAAACAAATAAACCAATCACCACCGATGGTCAATCAACAATAATCAACACATGTTAAGTTACGGTGATCATACAAATATCTACCAATCGTAGGATCGGTTACAATTGGGAGTTCCCTTCCATAAATTTCTAAATACGCAAAAAAATTAAAAAAATCATAAAATTCAAACCCACTTACCCCTCTCCTCATCCGCTCCCTCTTCCGACCACTCCCGATTGGTTCCATTTCTCAAATCACTCAAGTCAATCAATTAGATCTCTTAAATCACAATTCAAACATGTGAAAATGAACCATTCATATACAATAATCAAATTATATATATCCTATTTATAATATCACCACCAAATGGAAATTGGTGTTAATTATCCCCATAACCACCGACGATTAGAAATTTCCACTGACCCATTCGTTTTTACACATTTGATCAAATTTGGTCTCCTAGACCTTTCTAAAAGGACTTTTAAACCATATAGAGGTCACAATCCTTTGATTTCATGCCTAACACATTTTCAAAACTATGGTTTTTACCATACATCCATTTTTGCACACATTTTGGATAACTGCCTCTAACCCATTAGTCTCACGGCTTTACACATCCATGTGAGATCACTCCCATTAGATCCTCTCCTCCTATTAATTATCTCGAAGAATGCATCTATACAACTCCCAAATTATAATCTCCCCCAAGGTTGTATAATTTCACCTACCAAGTGTTTCCAAAACTACTACCATCTATTTCTATTCCTTCATATTGATCATTTCATAATACAATCAAACCCTGGAGCATCTTTAAGAAAAGCTAGTCACACTTTCTAATTATTTTTAATCAAATTACCAACATATTCATCCAATGGATTGAAGGGGGAATAAAATCCTTACCAATATCCTTATTATTAAATTAGGCAACTAGTTTTATTCGCGTATCATGTGCCTATAGATAGCTCATCAAAAAAATTAAATGTAGATATCAATTTTTCACCCCTTGGGATCCCACACATATTAATCATGGTATCATCATTTACATTATTATCACTATCATCAATCCATTACCCCTATAACCTAATCATAAACATACATTTACCCATTTATAATCTCATTTACCCTTCCTAACCACCTAAAATAAACCTAACCTAAATTACCCTAACTGTTCTAATCCACTAACCTCTTCCTACCCAGATTCTTAATATCCAATTGTTCCTAAAACAACCTCAATCCTCATATGGAAAGTTGTTTCAAATATTTTCCATCCTTTTATAATTTTTTTTACCTCTTTGTCTAGATTGATGGTAATCCATGATTGAATATGATTGTTGCAAACTTCGTTGATCCTATTTAGTCACGCTCCATCCCCATTTCTTAGTTAGATAGAGATTGGATTCACGAATGAATTGTTGAGACCCCGCATGACCTCATGACATTAGAAGATCTTTCACAATCCACTTCCATCCCTTGGTATTAATTATCCAGTACTCAATCTTTCATTTCAATATTTTTCATCTTTAACATCATCTAACAAGGTATAGTGTAGTCTTTTCTATTATTTCAATCATATTTTTCATATATATTTCATAAACACTCATCTTCACACCCCTAGATAGCCACCTTATATTATGGCTTTATTTTAGCCATTAATTTAATTTTTTAGCCAATATTCAATTTTACCAAGGATCTTCGTCGATTGGAGCCCCAACTCCCTTTTCCTGTCATTAGCTCTTTATACGTATTGAAATATCTTCTCTTTGCATCTATTCTATCTCCAAGGTCCCTCTACTTCATCTTAACATTTCCAACATCTGTCTTTCATCAAACGTAGTCTATTTAACCAGCCCTTGTTAACATAGATCATTTTTCCCTCGATCACCTTCAACTCCCAATCATCTTTGATCCATGTAATTTCCCACTATATTGATATATTATCATCTTATTTTACTAATAAACTTTATAATCATGTCTTGTATTTATATGACTATTCTAGGACATGTACACCCCATTATAAGCATCTATGATCTCTTGATTATTCAAAAACTTTTCATGTGGGAGGAGTTTGACATTTTCCATGAACTCAGCATGTGTGTCAATTCCCTCATACCCAAAATCAGAGATATTGATGATACACTTGAAGTGATAAAAGAAGAACAAAAATCTATGAAATAGTTTTGGACCTACACTTACCTTGTCAGATGTTTTTTATAAAATACATTGTAGCTACACTTACATATTTTATAAAACATGTTGTATATGGTAGAGACATAAGGTTACATATTTCTAATGAATTACTAGCTCTAGACCTCAATAAAAAAATGGATATGATGAAATAATATTTGATGGAAATCAGATTTACAAAGTTAATGGAGTTGAAAGAAATCAAGAACAAGGAGGTGACCACAATGGAACTTCATCAAGCATAAGTAAAGAGGTATTTTGATAAATAAGTAAAACAAATACAATAAAATTAAGAGCGGGTGATATTCTTCTTAAGTGGAATGAATAATGAACTAAACCCAGAAGGCACATAAAATTTGATTATTTTTAGAGTGGTCCATATTTGATCACAAATTCTAAACAAGACAATACCTTTCATCTCTCTAAGATGAATGGTGACGAGATTCCCATTTCGGTTAATTCAATTTACCTCAAAATTTTCTATTGAGGTCTTGTTTCACCATTGTTTCTTGTAAGTTGTTGAGTTTACTTTTGATGCAACCTAGAATCTACTATGAATAACCCAGGCACATTGGCACATCACTCAGCCTGAGCTGAGCACTCACCCAAAGTGCACAAAGGTACCAGGTCCCTCTTTAGAGTTGCTTGTGTAGGATGTTAGTGTGATGGTGATAAAACATATTCAAATCCATAAGTAAACATAAATATTCCACAATGCATAGCCCAGATCTAGATCTTAGAGAATCATGAATTAAACAATAACTTTAATAAGATTAACCACAAATGAACCATATTTAGTTATGTTTAACACCATTATCCAGCCAATATTATCCATTGCATTAAACAATGTAAAACATAGAAGCTTTTTGCATTATAAAGTATATCCATAAGTCATGTGTGCATAAGATCTAGCAACATAACTCTATAATAACTCAGTCTCTCTAAACTAAAAAGTTCAATACATATTTATAGAGGTGGGGACTTTCCCTTCACCACCTATGCACTTATCAAAATAGGTTGCATGTTGATAATAGACATGCACCTTTACAATAGCATGCATACATGAAAGTGTTACAATAATAGATGGCATATAGCTAACTGGAAGAAGCATTCATATTATTAGCTCAAACCATGCACAGAAATTATCAGTTGCTTGTTCCCAAAATACCATTGCGTGTCGCGCACATCTCCATCTCCATGTGTGTTCCACATGCTATCTTCAAAAACATCCCTTATCCATAAAAATAACTAGGTCTTGAGCCAAACTATTACGGCACTCCTTTCCTTCCCTATCTTTACGTGCCTTCAAATGCGGCTTGTTCTCGCAGGTGCATTTTTTATGTTCCTTCCCCTTAGAACAATATTCTTTCTACTCAACATTACCCCAAACTAAAGTAAATTTTCATCCTGGAAATGGGAATTCTTTCTGATGTTGCCAAATAATAAAGAATAAGTGATGAAATAATTAAAGAATCATTACATAAAAGAATGAGCCTTCACTCTGTAGCACCCTCTTCTTCAACTGGGAGGATCAACTCTAGATACTCAGTTTTGATTTTAGCCTCCAATTTCAGTTTGTCATTTAGTGTGGTCCTTTTTTTCTCTAGAATGTATGTTGTTATGGCATCTAGTTCATCCTGAGTGATCTTATCTTTCTCATTCTGTAGAACTCAGATAACATTGGCCATACCTGGCATCATTCCTTCCATGAGGTCCATCTTGTACATTATGATCTTCCCAATCTCATCAATCCTCTCCTTATTTGGATCCTAGGTTGCTGTGAGGGATTAGTGATTTTGTCTCACTAGTGCCAATCTTTCTGTGTGCCATAATGTCTTATCTTTAATTGTTTCCAGAACTTCAATATCTTCTACAAGATTTGTGGTCCTTATTACTACTTCTGGTGTTGCACACAAATTAAGAGCTTGTTCTTCTTTCTTCAGCTCATCCTTTAAGGTCTAGAGCAATTCCTTGTAAGTTAAAAATTTTCTAATCATAGAGGCCCTTGCCCTCTCTACTTTCTGTTTAGCATCTTTTGGTGTATTCATTCAAATTGGTTCCTCTTCTAACACCATATCAACCAAAGTGTGCACATAATGCATAGTAGAAGGAAATGTTTTAGGTACCTTAGGCTCAAGATGAGGCCTTGCTTTCAAAATATAATCACCAATTTCTTCCTCCATGCTAACGAAATCCTCATTCTTTTTTTGTTTTTATTCCTTCTCTTCATTTAGGTGTGCTATCTCTACATTTTTATCCTTGTTATCCTCCATCAACGCTCAAATGGTGGCGGCCTTATAAACATTTCTCCACACCACCTTAGCTGATACCTTGACCAAGGAATTATTGACCTACTCATTAGACATTAGAGTAGGATTTATTGTCATGTCCCTTCTCTGGGGTTCTTTATTCAATCTTCATGAGACAGATGACTCTTCACATACATCAAATTCAAGTTCGTCTAAATGGGTCTGCATAGACCAGGATAGCTACTTCCTTGTGCACATAGTTGACATATTTGGATCCATCAACTCCCATCCATATAACTCCTTAATGCCTACACTACTCTGAAACTGGGTGCAAATGTTTTTTCTTGTTTCCTTAGCATACCCCATACTAGGGATAATATACTCCTCACTTTTTCTTTCTCATTTTGTTCTTGTCCCTTTAGGAACCTAGGAGTCAAGTTTTGGACTTGGTCCTTCTCCTACCTGACTAGTCATAGCTGCGTTGGTTTTCTTGTGAACAGTTTCTTCTACTTTTTTCACCCCTTCTTCTTCATATTTAATTTCTTTGTCCCTTGGTTCCTCCACATCTTCAGGCTAGAATAGAGTTCCTGGTGCGCTCTCTTCAGATTCCTCCACCTCCTCGTTAAGTTGTAGTTTTTTTCTTCTCTTTTTCTCCAGTGCTTATTTCTAAGGAGAGAGTCTAGGTGACCTTCATAAAGGTTGATATATTCTAGTTCCTTATGTCCTAGTTATTGTGAACATCTTCTTAAATTAATGCTCCTCCTGGACTATTTCCACATCCAAGTCTTCCTCTCCTCATTACTCATGTGGGGGAGTATTTATGCGCTCACTCTCCACTTTATATGTGGGTTTCCTCCAGCCTCTATGGTCCAATCCTCCACTATTCTCATGTTCTTCTTCTTCCTCTATCTCTATGGCCAAGGTAGCCTTTAAAGCTGCCACATTTTCAACTGTGTGTTTACCCTTAGGCAGACCTGGTAGCATGAACTCATTCTCCACATACTTGTTATTTTCCAATCTAGGATTAAATTGGAAGTAGAAAAGTGTGGCTCCACTATCTCCAATGGCAAAACTGATTGGTTCCATGTTTATAATATCAGAAATAATCCTCTCAATGCAGGAATATTGACTTGGATAAACATAAGTTTTTTAGAGAATATTAGTAACAATATACCTTTTCTGCATGAAATCTCAACTGGAGCACATCAGTAAATTTGTGTGATGAGGTGTGGAAATAGCGTATTGTGAAGGCATATGGCAGTTTGTACCATGGACTCCATGTCCCATCCTACATTGCAAACTACACGATGCAAAAGTGCTCATACACCATGAATTTTACTACCTTACCTACGACTAAAGGTAAATCCTTAGGAATACATCATTCCTCCTCAAATGTCACACATAGTTCGCCATACCATAGTTCTACCCTTTATTTGAATGAGACACTCATTGTTCCTTTACACAAGTACTTCTCAAACCTCTCAGCAAGAGAATTCTTCTCCAGGGGGTATTCCCAAATTTTGTTCTTAGGCCCATCGGGCACTCCAATTTATAAAAACATGAGAGATAAGAGGATATTGCCAAAACTTATCTTTTCACCTATGTGTGCTTCCTTAGTAATTGTCTCTACTATGTATCCTGCTATATTTTAGACTTCTCCTTATGACATCTTATTGGAAACATGTAGCCACATGGTGTTTACCCACGACCATCTTTTCTGATCATTCAATTCAGTGATTAGATGCGTGACTACCTATACCACTGGGTACTTCCTTAATTTGTAGATGTCCATTCTGTACGGAACTTTGGAGTATCCCAACTCCTTGCTTGTGGATATAACATCTACCTTGTCATTTAGATCACTAATAACATATGTCCATGTGCCCTTTGATCATGTCAATGTAGTAATTAGGGTTTCTTTGATTCGTACACTCCATCCAGAAAAATAGAATAAGTCCTCATGGAATTTTCTCATAAGCCATTGGTATAAATCTTCTATTTTTCTAGAATATGGGAGTTCATACAACTAATAAACCCCTACCTTCTTGAGAAACTTCTCCCCAGCGTCGTCATACATTAGCATGTCACCACCGTGCACTTGTTGGTATTCTTATTCAACAAAGAATCCAAGTCTCCCTTGTTTTCAGTGGTGCAGTTGTTGTAATCATTTACTTTACATCTGTAGATATGGGAATCCCAATATTTCCTAATGATCACTCCTTCTGGATACTACATCTCTGAAAAATTACCCTTGGGAGCATCTTCAACCTTTACTTCCACCTTTTTCTTCCCCTTTGTACCTATTGTAGGTGATTTCTTTGGTGCCATTGTAAAAATCGCACCTTTTCTTCTCTGTCAAGTACACCCTCATGCCCTAACTCAAAAATGTTTGCCCTAGCTCGAAACACCATGCCCTAGTTCAAAAATATGAGTACTAACTCCTTCTCAATGCTTTTACTTCACTAAAACACTTCTCTAATGGGGACGCAAGCCACTTCTATACATAAATCCACTCTCCATATCTAGTTTGTCAACTCTCCGGACCTCAATACGTTTCTCTTGGCTTGATCGCAACTAGTTTACTAGAATACTTATGATTGCAGAGGTAAAACTGAACCCGCATCACGTCCTTATATAGATTTGTGAAAAATTAATGTATTTATTTCAAATTCACCTACCACCAATTCTCTCATTAATTGACCATTTTTCCCAAGTTCCACACGGTATACCTTCACACCCTAGCTATAACCTTTTATTTTTCCTTCCTACCTTCTAGCTGTAGACCTCCTTCTACGTGCATCCATACGTTGAAGTACCTTGCCACTGAGCCTTCCCTTAGTATTTTCCATAGCCACATCTTGCCTCGTGTTATACTTTTCATTCATTTATTTCTAACTACGGTCTTCTCTAAGATCAATCTTCTTTCTAGAAGCTCCTTTCCATATTTAAATAACATGTATAATAGTATGTTCTTATGTGTACCCATTTTTGAATAACAAATAACAACCACCCAACACCAATGGTATGTGTAGTCCTCTGTGCATAAAAATACTTTAGATTTTAATTAGCTCCCACTGCGTAAATGCACTTATTACTCAAAACAACAAACTAAATTGACAAAGCATAGCGAAGAAGAAGGAAATAAACTAAAAGAAATACAGAAAGTGAAATCTATACTAAATGGCAATACTACCTTATTACAAACACCAAGAATAATTATTTATAGTAGGGCTTCAGCCTACTCCCATTTAAGTAACAGGTAACAGTGTTCCATTAAGCACATCTAACTGAAAAGTGCCTAATTCAAGGGTGTGAGTGACAACATACAGTCCCAACTAATGTATCTCAAGTTTTCATGGATGGTACAAAACCTTGGAATCATAAAGAAGTACCTTTCGTCCAACCTCAAGCTTCTTTTCCTTGATTTTTATATCATGTCATGCCTTCTACTTGGCCTTTTCCTACTTCTAACTGCAACATGCTATGATGCGCCTCTCATTCAGTTGTATTAACTTGTCAAATTTCTCTTCTAATGCTTTCTCATCAGCTAGACCTCCCACACGTGAAATACACAAAGAAGGTAACATGAATTTCATGGGAAGAACTACTTCTATTCAAAACACCAATTGAAAAGGTGTAGCCTTATTCAACCTCTTGTAGGTTTTTCTATATGCCCAAATTATAGCAGAAATTTTATCATCCCAATCTTTCCTTCCAATGTGACAAAAAATTCAAGGTCTGGCTCAATATCTTGTTGAAATACTCAGCAGTCCCATTTGCTTGAGGGTGATAAGGTGTAGTCTTTTGGTGCATTACTATAAACTCATCCAAAAATATCTTAATTGTCTCATTCAAGAAGTTTTTGCCCCTATCACTTGTACAACTAAGCGGACACCCATACCTAGTAAGAATATTTTCCCATAAGAACCTTATTGATGTAGCTATTGTGTAATCCTTTGTAGGTGTTGCTTCTGCCCACCTTGTAAGATAATTTGTACAAGTCATTTTTAGCGTGATCTGGTGCTACGTGCGGCTGGGGAATTAGGACCCAAAAATTCTTTGGCCCATTTTTCAAAGGGCTCTACAATAGGAATAGGTATCGAATGCATTTAATCTCTTTTCCCAATTTTTCCAAGGCACTGATAGTGATCACACGCCTTATAATACTATTTAAAATCCTTTTACATGGTCCCCCACCATAATATAGCGAGTAGAATATTGTGTGCAGTGATGTCACCTGTATAATACCCACCTAATATACCACCATGAGCCTCTTCTATGATATCAGTGCACTCATGTTCCAGTGCACACCGGTGTTGTACTTCATCTCATCCTAGTTTATATAAATCACCACTGATTAACATGAAAGGTGCAGCACGAATTGCAAGCTATTTCTTCTCTAAGGATTTCATTCCTTCTTGGACCATACCTGTATGTAAAAACACACCAATATCCTCTAATTTTAAAGGTGTCCGATGTAACCTATACAACTATGCATCTGAAATTGTATCTTCAATTGTCTGCGTGTCATTCTCTGATTGAATTCTTGACAAGTGGTCAAGGCCAGAATTAATTTTACCTAGTTTTACAACAATTGTAATGTCAAATTCTGGGAATAAGAGAACCCATCGACATATGTCCACCTATAAAATGGGCTTATTTATCAATTATTTTAATTCCATGTGATCTTTATAAAATACAAAAGGTGTTGCTAGCAAGTATTTTCTAAATTTATGTAGTGTGTAGATCATCAACAAGGCCTCGTGCTCTGTAGTTACATAATTTTTTCTACAAGAGTCAACTTTCTACTAGAAAAATAGATTGAATGATCTATAATACGTTCTCTAGGCTTAGCAAACATTGCGCCAATGGTTGTGCCAGAGGCATCCACATGTACATGAAATGGTTGGTTCCATGAGGGAAAACATAGAATAGGCATTATAATAAGTCTCTCCTTCAATGCCTCGAATGCACATTATTGTGGTTCTCCCTAATAAAATGTTTCTTTTCATTTGAGTAACTCTTCCAAGGGTCTGGAAATCTTCACATATCCTTTGATAATTTTTTTATAATACCCTGTGTGGCCCAAAACTCTGTGCACTTCACTCTAACTAGTAGGTTCCTTCATGCCTACTATAACTGCAACCTTATCCGGATCTACTAAAAAACCTTCCTTGTAGATGATATGCCCTAACAGAGTTCCAAAAGGTGTAGCAAATATTCACTTCTTAATATTTAAAGAGATGTTTAACTATGTACATATTTCAAACATTAAGCACAATTTGTCACAATGATCCTTAACAAGCCCATATACTATCCAATCATCCAAGTAAACCTACAATAATTTGTGAATAAAATCTTGGAATGCTTGAAAAACTATACACAAAAATACAGCAGGTGCATTCTTCAACCCAAAGGGCATCATAGTTTATGCAAAAATTCCCCATTTAGTAGTGAAATTCATTTTCTCTTGATCTTCCTGTGTAATTCTAACTTGGTGATACCCCGAGATCCCATCCATAAAAGAGTAAACTTTGCACCCTACAATTCCTTCTAATATTTCCTCGGGGAAAGGCATAGGAAAAGGATCAATAACACATGCAACATTTAGCTCCCTATAATCCACACAAATCCTAATCCAACCATGTTTCTTTATACTGATTACCATGGGGCTAACCCACTTTGATTCTTCTAGGGGCTTAATGATGCCAAATTTTAACATTTTTCAATTTATTCTTTAACCTTTACACGTAGGTTAGGGTTCATCTTGTAAGGTCTCTTCCTTACTAGGCACACTTCTTTCTTTAGCTTAACATTTATCTCACCTAATGACTCACTTATCCTCTTTAACTCATGGTAGCCCCTAGGGAGTACATCCTGGAAGTCAAGTACTAACTCACTTATATTTTCTATGTTAGAATCAGACATATAATATCCAATTATGGCCTACTTGGGTTCAACATCTATGTCAATGTTCACTTTCTTTGTCTTCATAGGTTCATGATAGGTGCACACATTTTTATCTGCACTTTCTAAGACATCCCACATACCTGCTGAATGATCTATGTCTAAATCTTATAATTCTTTATCATCCACTATGTGGACCATCTTTCCTTTCTCCCTCTCAAATAAAATGTGTGTAAATATTTCAGCATATGTATCATCTACTTCATCAGAACGCCCTCCTTGTTCTTCCCCACCAAATAAATCCTAAACAAGTTCTTCAGCCTTTGCACTCTCTCCCATAGTTAAGTGCTCCATAACCCGTAATGCCTCCCTTACTAGAAGTTTAATAAAAGTTACTCAAAATTATGGGTCATTCATGTGATAAATTCTTTCCAATTTCTAATCTCCCTATGCAGTTCCGCATAAACATACCAAGTGTGTGCGTAACCTTGCAACACGGAATAAATTTTGCACACCCATAGTGAAGGTGGTAAATATTCTTTCCCCTCTATCTAGAGTCTCTCACACTACTAAACGTGGTGCTAGACAAGTTGATTACCATGACATATGAAAATTTGAGTAGGTGCATTGCTCCGGAGAAACTGGGTTGTCAGAGAAATTCTTACTTCATTTCATTCTATGATTATCCTTGTGAACCACCCACCAACATGATGTCATCCCACGTAGAGTATATGCTAACATATTTATTCTCTCCACTAGATCTGTCCACTGCTCCTCCATGGCATGCAAAAATATCATAGGGTTTCCTTCTCCAGTATACCAGGGTATAGAGTTGTTACCTATCCTCCTAATACAACAAGGTTTATTCCTCCATGAATATATTATTCTTACTTTGCACCCAACGATCTCATAGGTTTCATGTGCCCAATTATCACAAGAAATACGTGTAGCATCACTAATAGACTATGCATCTTCCCACTGGAGTATTCCTTAGATTTCTCAAGTACTTCTAGATCCTGAATGATGTGCACATAAATTCTATTTAGGTCATCCTCACTCAAAGGCTCAACATAAACTGTAGAATTCTCATCTGTCAAAGGGATAATAACTTGGTATTCCTTGTTCTCAAGACTTATATTTCCCTTGTTGAACCATAGGTTAACATTATTTGCATAACACCAAGGGTGCCCAAGTAGAGATGGGAATTTATCTACTTCTGCAAGTGCTAAGACCTCAATGTCCCCAGTGAACTTGACCCCTTGAATAGTAATGGATGCATCCTGTAAAAATCCAATTAGAGTGGCTTTAGTTTGATTAGCCATAAAAATTATATTATAAGATGGATGTAATGGAGGTCTTCCCATCTGTACCCATGCATCTAAAGTAAGCATACTCACTTCTGTGCCTGTGCCAATCAATATATTGCTCAAAATCCACCCATCTACAACAACATTCAAAGTGGTGTCCTTGTCCTAATCCAAGCTATGAGGGGGAAGATTAGCATACAGGATCTGTCATCCATTATCAATACCTACACAAGGAGTGTTTACTTTTAACCAATTTCCTATTAATGGAATAATATTATCCTGGCACAACATCTTGCATACCTCCTTCAAATCATCAATATCTGACTGGACCATCTCCGTTTCCTTCTTTTGTTCCAACTTCTTTGACTGTTCCTTTAAACATTGTATTTTACCCTAAAGATTTCTGAGTACCTTCATGGTTTCCTGATAAACCTCCTTCTAGTGTGTAGGATCTGGATATCTTGCATGTAAAACCTTTTCCTTAGTAATGGTAGGATTTTGTTGTAACATCTCTCTAGCACATGTAGCTTTAGTGTGTGTAGTAATATTCATAGGTACTACCTCAGGTTCCAGTGCCAACTTTAGCATACATTGATTTTATATGGCGTGTTGTATCCTAACCATCCATGCGCCCTTATTTTCCTATTTATGTTGTTTGCTAAGATGCTCATTTAAGTTTGGGCATTCCTCATAGTTATGATTCTTCCCACAAAAAGAACAAGTAATATTCTAATTACATTCACACCTGTAGTGGTCAAGATATCCACATGTAAATCACGTTCCATGAGGAAACTCGCCTTGTCTATCACCACAGCCTCAGGTCCCAAATCCACCATGGTATCCTCGACCTCTGCCATGACCTCCTTAAAATTTCCCTTCATTCTGATCATAGCACCCTTAAGTGTGATCATGATCATGGTGCTCTATTTTAATTTTAGAATTATCTTATACTTTTTCTATTATACACCAATATCTATAGCTTCATGGATATGGCCAATCAAACTCCAGTATTCTGTATTGTGATTCATGGACCAAAAAATATTACAATAGCAAGATACATTATTTCCTATCATGCATTATAATAATGGGTAGTGGCTTGCATCATGGTCTAAGTGACATATCTCATAGTCTAGCAATAATGAAGTTACTGACCTATGGGGGAAGCTATCCTTAGTGTACCCTTCCACTTGACAATCTGTACACCAAATTATAGTGCATATCTCGTGAGCTGAATTGGTCTATATTTTCTAACACTATTTTTCCATAGCTACAATCTATGCTTCTAGGAATGAGCTCACTCCAATGTCTATACTTACGACCACCTCATCATGTAACTATGCTTCAAATGCTTCACATGGGTTTGTATATGTCCTATGTGATAGCGCTATCCTAAAAGGTGTGATCAAGCCCCCAATGAACCACTTTGTATGTTGGCTTGCATGAATATCATACAAAACCTTAGAAAAAAGTGTTTTTAAATGGGCATCATATTCCCAAACACTCTCAGTAGATCCCTACTTAATATCCTTGAGTGTTCTTATACTCTTTTTCTTGAACTCAAGAATATAAAACTCCTTAAGGAAAGCATCCTTTAATGTTGCATAATCTATGTAAGTCTGATCAGGGTCAAACTTCTTGTACTAACTATGAGCACGTCCCTACAACATAGTTGCAAATTGAATTTCCTTGCACTTAGAATCTGTGATTCCTTTTGTGCACCATAGTATCTCACACACATGTGTGTGCTCAATAGCATATTCTATTCCCCTATACTCTAGAAGATGAAGTGACATCTCCATGTAAATTTTTTGGGTTTGGTGAGGACCATGCTTACTTGATCCAGATCCTCATGTGTTACCTCTACCTCCAGACTCACTAGATCCACTAGAACTAAAGCCACCTATGCTCTCTGATCCTCCACTTGTATCCAGAAGTAGACCAGTAGATGCACTACCCTATGTCCCAACAGTGGTACTAAAATGAACTCCTACAGTCTACGAGGTTGTACTAATCCCAGAAGTTAGTCTATAAATTTTTGCACTTGAGTTTTATGCCGACAACACACCTAAAAAGGTACCTCCAAATAACAAAGAAGATGTTTTCCCAACCATAGATACACTTTATACTTGATTTAATATTTTTCTACTACTCCCCAAACTAGCTTGTTGACTACTGGTTGTATTAGATACTGGAAAAACAAGCACAAGGGCTAGGTTTTCAGGTAGATTTAGATGCACACATGTGGCCCATGTCTTCTCTACTAACGTACTTTCATATGAGGCAGAGGAGGATTCCTCATAATGCTTTCCCAAATGGAGGAGTGATGCTCTAGCTCCACACCTTCTGCATGAGCTCTAAATCCTTCACAAGCCATCTCTCTCCTCAACACCATCTATTTTATAATATCATGTTGTTTCTCTATCTCCCTCTCGTGTGCCTCATTGTATTTAAGCCTCCTTTCTTCTCTTTCCTCTCTACCGCTAGGTCCTCCATCCTTCACCAAACTTGTACTTCCCTCACATGTGGTAGGGTTTAGCTAGCCATCAAATTTTCTTCCAAGTTGAGGGTTATCATCAAAATTTTGATCACCAGTGGAATGCCTTGTGGATAAGTTCACCTAGGATATCATAAAAAATAGAACTTAGCTACCTCTAGGCATGAGTAAGTGGAAATTCTCCAAATTATAGTTATTAAGAACACCATGGAACCAAGTGTCCACAACACACATCCAAATCAGATAATCATCATAGAGGGCCTGAAATTCTTCCTGGTCCCAGAAAAGTGTAAACAACCAACCACTCATACAACTCTACTGAAAAATATAGCAAAGAAGATTTCATACAAACATTCATACAAATTCTGCTCTACCCACGCATGTGTGTCAAACTTAGATCCAGTGTTGAACCTCTAAGCATATTCATCTTCCAGATATTTAATCCACTCCTCAAAAATTGCTAGGGTCAACTGGTACATCTCCGTCATGAAACATCCTGAGAAGATTTTAAAAATAGGTCTCGGCAATGGAGCCAATGATGTAGCCTAAAATCTACTATGAATAACCCACGCGTGGTGGCACATCACTTAGCCTAGGCTGAGCGCTCATCCGAAGCATGCAAAGGTACCAGGCCTCTCTTTAGAGTTTCTTGTGTAGGATGTTAGTGTGATGGTGATAAAACATATTTAGATCAATAATTAAACATAAACATTCCATAATTAATAATCCATATCTAGATCTTAGAGAATCGTGAATTAAACAATAACTTTAATAAGATTGACCATATATGAACTAGATTTAGTTATGTTTAACACCATTATCTAGCCAATATTATCCATTGCATTAAACATTGTATAAAACAAAATCTTCTTACATTACAAAGTATATCCATAAGTCATGTGTTTATAAGATCCAGAAACATAACTCTACAATAACTCAATCTCTCTAAACTACATGGTTCAATACATATTTATAGAGGTGGGGACTTGCCCTTCACTACCTATGGTCTTCTCAAAATAGGTTGCATGCTGATAATAGATATACACATTTACAATAGCATGCATACATGCAAGTGTTCTAATAATACATGTCGTATAGCTAACTAAAATAAGCATTCTTATTATTAGCTCAAACCATAGATGACACTTATCAGCTGATTGTTCCCAAAATACAATTCTGTGTAGTGTAAGTCTCCATCTCCATGTGTTCTCCGCATGCTATCTCCAAAAATAATCCTTATCCATAAAAACAACTAAGTCCTGAGCCAAAATGTTCTAGCATGTGTTTCCTTTCCTATCTTTATGTGCCTTTAATTGCATCTTTTTCCTGTGCACGCATCTTTTTTGTACCTTCCCCTTAGAACAATATTTTTTCTGCTCAACAACTGTCTTCCAAGTGTTTCATGCATACTTTTATTTTTACTTTCCTTTCTTATGTGTGTGTATTTTTTAATTAGTACTTCATGTAAAAAATTTGTTGTTCTAGGAGGTATTTTTTTAGTTCCTTGTAGTTCTAAGGAGTTGCAATAGTTAGTCCATGAGTCTATGCCTAATGGATGCTTAAGGATACTGATTTCTTACATCTAGTGGGAATACTTCCTCAAAATTCACCAAATCATTATCAAAATAAGATTCCATGCTTATTCAGATCACTTACTCATATTGCATGATAGAATAATTTTTGGATAGAAGAAAAAAGATAGGAATTAAGAAAAAACAGTGTTTGGCGTACTTCAGCAAGGTAAACAAATTTGCATGGAAGGCCACATGAGATTCCACATGTATGGGGAAAAATCCACACGATAAAAGAGATATGTGTGCAAGATTACACATATCAAGTAAATACAAAACCATGCACCATAGGAAATGAGAACAACCTTAAAATCTGATTACATCAGCAGAATAAAGAACAATTTATGTGCCAAGCCCCACAACTAAGAAGTAAATGCAAAAGTCTTTGTGAAAATCAAAGTACAATGAAGGTAGAAAAGCCATGGAAATCCATGTGATACATATAGTATGTGAACAGATCCATACAAAAAGTAGAGATAAAGTCTGTGAAATAGAGGAACTAACCACTGAAAGCTATGGAGGTAAGAAAGGAAAATAGAACCCACAAAAAAATTAGTGCGAAAAAGAAGAAATAAAAATCTGTGAAGATGCTGAAAATAAAAACAAAACATAAAAAATTAAAATATGTTTGAAAATTCACGTAATACAGGAGCAACATGCACAAAAACCCGCAAAGGAAATCCACATGCCATGGGAAATGAGACCCATGCATGAAGCCACACAAGTCTACAGAATCTCGGGCAAAAGGTGAAAAATAAGAAGGAACAAGTGAAATTATATGTGATAAAGGAACAAAAAAATATGTGTTAAAATACATGCAAAAAAGTGAAAAACAAGAAAGGAAAGAAGTGTTCACATGACCCAGAGAAAAATCATGAAATGTTTTTTTTTCTTTTTTGAAAACATGGAATGTTATTTTTAGAAAATTTTGTTAAAAAAAATGTATGAAAAGTTAAAAAATGATGAAATCATGCATCAAGATATTATTTTAAGATGAAGAAGTTATAATAATATAACAAAGCATGTGAAAGAGGAAGAAAAGCTATTTTTCTATTTCTAAAAGTGTAGATCATATTTTGGGCACATGAATGGATAAAAGTGAATTATGAAGACTATTTTTAGGAAACATATAAAGTAGGACATGTTTATTTCATTCACAAGGGATATTTTTGGAGCAAAAGGATTGGGCATGCATTTTTTTTCCTATTTTTAGAATTCAAAGTTGCAGCTCTAAGCTTTTCCTTCTCCCCTCTTAGTTTTTCTATTAAAACTCCCAAATCCATTGTAAAATCTATCTTTTTCCACTTCATTTATTCTTATTGAGCATTTCAATTTTCAAGGTGATAAAGAAAGGGTCACGAGCAACTCTCTGTGTTAATTCAACCAGTTAGATAAATAAATGACCTGCATTTACCTCTCTATAGTCTGTATTTAGTGCATAATTTGTTTTAAACTAAGTTTACCTTTGTGATACATATATGTCCTTGTATTAATAGTTTAATTTTCATGTCTTCTTATAGTTTCATGTTATTTTATAAGTAATAGGTTGTTTTTAACAGTTTGTGTGCATGCTTTTATTATGGAGCCATTTGTTACCCCTTCTTTGTCTTTTCATGATTCAACCCTAAACTCTTATGTGAAGTGCCTTTTCTTTGATATAGTCATTTGTAGTTAGTGTATGGTGTGTGTGGCTCCCATGCTCCACATATGTGATTCCAATAAGTATAATATCTTCAAAAAAATGGTTTAAGACCATATTTTTTCAATTTTTTCTCTTCTTTCCATCTCCCTCTTCCTTTCTTATTTGGTAGAATATAGTAGTTTTAGAAATAAAGAAATATGTTGGGTGTTGCACTAGGGAACCATCCCTCTCTGGAGATATAAATGTCACACACAACCTAGGATTGTTTCCATTTTTCAATTGAAAGGAGAATTATCACACCATTCTCCTAAGGGTGCATTTCAAAGTGACAGAAGGAAGCTCAATCCTCAAGTTAAGTTTATATTAAGCTGATTAGGAGATAACTAAACATGACTAAGTTATCTAGTTGAGTTTCTAGATTGAATGGAGAGTTAGATTGATGTTATATATTTTCATGGATGAGTCATTGTTGAGTTGGGAAGGGGTTGCACATTTTTTTGGATTTTAATTTCATATCATTTATTTTACTCACCCAAAAAAAATTGTGAATGATTGGATTTTTAAAGAACTTGAATTGATTTAGATTTCAATGACTTGGGAGATATCTTCAGTTAACTCAAATTCATGATTAGAGATAATTTAAACACACCCTCTTGACTATAATAATGTTTTTTAGCTTTAGTCATGACTTTAGTCAACTTGAGTTGATGAGGTGGATAGGATTTTAGGATATTCAATTTATTTGAATAATAATGTGGATATGTGTGGATTCATTTAATTAATTTGATATTAAATTAGCTAATAAAATTATCTAAGGGGGTGATAGGGTGTAATAGAATTAATTAAATTAAATCTAAAAAATGACAATAGGTTTTACAAAAAAATTGAACATTTACAATGTGAAGTGGTTATTTAGAGGTGTCTACATTTTCCCCTCTTTAAAATGTTATTATGGAGTAATAACACTTTAAAGATAGTACATACATGTAAAAT
The DNA here is from genome assembly GCA_019776745.2 of Taxus chinensis. Lineage (NCBI taxonomy): Eukaryota > Viridiplantae > Streptophyta > Pinopsida > Cupressales > Taxaceae > Taxus > Taxus chinensis. The sequence goes on from CM034150.1 coordinate 193,776,296, forward strand.
GGTGAATGGATGATAACAAATATCTTTAGATAAACTTGATATTCCCCACTAAATATTTTGGATGCCCTAGTGAGTATGGATTTATAACAAGGGAGTTCCCCCTTGAGAAAGTGGGTGACGCAATGAAGTGGTGGATAACCACTCGATGGGAGAAAGAATAATTGATGGACAAGGAGTTGAAGAAATGACTGAGAAAATTATTTAATAGGTTACGGAGGCCAAAATGGAGGAATTTGGGTTAGGTGAAGGGTATAAGTAGAAGGGTGGTAGGGGTTTAAAATATAAGAGTTTTTATTTTCTATTAGATTTTATTTTCCCCTTGAGTGAAATTTTTTCTTTGAATTTTGAGAGATATGGCTCGACATTTTCAATCTAGGAATCATTTAGATTGTATACAAGAGTTTGGACAGGAGACAGATGATGACGACATAGTATGTAGCCCAAAAATTTTACTTTTGAGTGCATTTATTATTTTTTAGACCTAATAGATAATTTTAAAATGATGTTAGTGTACACATGTAGTTGCACTAGCATGACCCATAATGTGTCCTAGCGTAGAACAATAAACACTATTGTACATATACGTGTAAAAGCGTGAAGTGATAAATTTTCTATTGCGTTGAATGTGCTAGCATAGAAGTAGGTGTGTGGATGGTACATAGTTCACGCGCTAATGTAACATACACTAGTGTATATGTATATGTGATAGCATTACAAAGTACACACACTAGCATTACAAGAACTAGAATGGATGTATACATGCTAGCGTAAGAGTAATTGTGCTAGCATAGTTAAGAAGATGTAAACTAAAGTTAGGGGTTGAAACTGGAGAAATTACAATGGATTAATGGTCTAGTAATTTTGTTTTGCATTTTACCACAAAGATTATATGCATTATATGTGTGTGAGTGTCATTTCTGACTTCATTCATTCGAGATATGCATGACCCAAAGAGAGAGATAGATGAGGGGGTTATGTGCATTTTTAGAGGTGACACGCCTATCATGTAGTTTGTGAAATATTTTTGTCTTTCAAATTATTGAGTTTTCACTAACACTATAAGGGTAATCCCCTGCTTCTTGTGTATGGGGATGCTCCCATTATTGAATGGAAACTACCTAAAATTTGTGTGTGGCCATTAGGTTATGGAATACATTGGAAAATTACACTAAACATGTGGCAAAGTGCTTATACAAGGTACAAAGGAGGAATTTACAACAGAGAGATGTAAAGTGGTGTTAGGGAAATTAGGAGAGAGAGGTTTACTATTGTGACTAGGCTTACAAAATTGACATACAATAGCTATAGTAGGTCCACATTCAAATAGAATAACATAAATATGCTAATAATGATAATACTAACAAATCATAGACATCAAATTCCACTGATTCTTTTATCAAAGGCATAGACAACTTTCTTGGTTTTATAAGATTATTATCTAAAAAAAGTGTAAAAGTAGAGAAAGAGTAGAGAAATAGAAGAATTACACCTTTATTACTTGATGTAGTAGCGGTAAATATCATAAACATACATTCAACCAAAAACTTCTAACCCCTTGGAATGGAGAAGCCATTCCAATTTATAGCATACGAAAATTTCTTTTCATCTACCACCCCACAGGACTTTTCACCTATCCCCATCACTTGTGACCTTTCATCTTCCTAGGATACATGAGTGATTCTTTTTCTTATTAGTGAAAAATTAGTATCACAATGTTAACATTGAGGATCACTTAAGTTAATAGGATGAAATATAAATAAATACGTGCGTAATGAGAAATTAGAATATGGAGAGAGAAGAGTTGCTTTATTAGATGAAGATAAAGCTTTGTTAATGAAGAACTATTTGTTCATGATCCCCAAGGGATATTTTATGGAATGATCTCTTTTATTTTGAGGAAATGGCTCATAGATGAGAATCTTGAATTCTTATCACTTGTTGAATTGAATCATTGAGATTGTATATGCTTTCTCCTATTTTGATATGTGAAGACACTCCAAAGTGTTGAATAAGTGTTTAGAAACATTTTTGTGAGGAATTTTAAAGGGAACCTTGGATGACCACTTGAATTACCTATTATGATCCTCTCCTTTAATGATTCTTATGATAATTTCCGCAATGACCCGAATTTTTTTGTTTCAATACCCAAACATGCTTCATGATGTTCTTGATTTCATTTTTTTATGAAGTGACCATATGTGGAGTTACTACATAAAAATTAATCCTCTGATGAGATGTATAGACATTCCAAGCCATTGAATTAGTCTTGAATAACATTTTTATGATATTTATGATGTGGTAAAAACATGATGGTTTCTATTGCAAGAGTTACGATGTAAGGGTCGCTGATGTAGGAGAATCATGGAAAAAAATACAAAATGACAAGATGACCTCCTAAGTCATGTTGGTAGAAGCAAAGAAGATGAATAAGAGTCTTAAAACCATTATGAAGAGTCTTTGATGACTATAAATTCAAATTTTTAAATTTAAGGTTATCCCTCAAAAAGGGAGTTTGAATATTCAAGTGAGAATAAAACCCATTTTGTTTTTCCAATGAATGTAAGAGTTATGAGAGAGAAAAGGAACATGTTTTAGGGATTTTAGACAAATATTCATGATATCTAGGTTGAATATGGATCAAAATATGTCTCAAATAATGTATTTTGTATGTATGATAATATGAAAGGTCTAGGAAAATCATCTAAAGGATGATTAGGCTAGATGAAGGGATAAAGAGAAGTGTAATAAATGGGCTCAAGATTTTTTTATAGGGAATTTTCATTTGAGAAAATGAGAAAGGAAGAAGAATCCTTGAGGAGAGAGGATTTTTGAAACATTTTTGTTGATAAATTATAGTGATGTAAATGAAAAAATTTGTTTTTGTATGAATCACTTGTTTGATTTTGCAGAATTATGGGTTTGATGATATAGGAACTTGAAGTTGCTTGTTTCATGTGTTGAGAAAATAGTGATGGAAATCCTTCCAGATAATGTGATAAATGAATGAAGCAATAATCCTTGTTTTCTAATCATGAATCTTATTACGGGAACCTTGGGAATGTTAGGTAATACTTTGAATACATTGGACTGTGTGTGGTACTTCAAATTTTGTTTTTGAAAGGAAAGAAGAGTCATTGATTTTACTTATGAAAAAAGATCAGTTAATCAACCAAGAGAAAAATATCTCCTTAAAGAGAATGATATTGTTGAGTTGTGGAGCTCAATTACTTAATTTTAGCATGCAATTGAAACTTTCTAGAAAACACAGTAACCAACATCGGTTAAGGGTAGACCGACATCGGTCAGGGAAGAATGGCATCGGTCAAGGGCAAGTAGGAACCGGCGATGGTTAGGCATAACCGGCGTCAGTTACCTGTGTGACGAAGTTTTAATTAACTCTCGAGAATCATATTTATTTTTAGCATTAAAATAGATTTATTAATTATAATTAGATGGCTAAGTGCCCTAAGGCTAAAAACAACTATATGAAGTTAAAATTAGGGTTGAGAAGTGTGTGGATCATAATTACAAGATAATTATGTGAGAGAGAATTCTTTGTGAAAAAAGAAGAAAAGCTTGAAGGAAGAAAGTACTGAACATCTGAGAAGTGTAGAAGATTATAAATCTTCATTGTATTTCTTGTCAAAGCTTTGGATAATAGATTGGCTTGTTTCTTGGTGGACGTATCCCACACTAGGTGAACCACATTAAATCTGGTGTTGATTTATGACTCTTGTTTTATATAATTCTTCTGGTAGAATATCCACTTTTATTTGCATGTATGCTTAGATCTGATATATTATCTATACAATCGTTGTGCTAACCCCAACAAATGGTATCAGAGATTTGTTTGAGGGTTTTGTGTGTTGATATATTTACTCACAAAGGGTTTTCTGATTGAGTGGGAGCTACAACAATGACTAAAGATAATAAATACAAGGTAAAGAAGTTTGACGACCCAAATTATCAATTATGGAAGATGCAGATTGAGGATTATCTGTATAAGAGAGATTTGTACTTATCGTTGGATGAGAAGTCTAGACCTATGAAGATGACTAATGAAGAATGGAATATTCTTGATAGAAAGGCTTTGGGATCTATAATATTGAGTCTGGTAGCATCTGTGGCTTCCAATATTACAGAAGCAGCTTCTACGGTAGACTTAATGAAATCTCTTGCTAACTTATATGAAAAACCTAGTGCTTCAAATAAAGTTTATTTGATGAAGAAAATTTTTAGTTCTAAGATACATGAAGGTGAATCTACCTCTAGTCATTTGAATGATTTCCGATCTATTGTAAATCAGTTAAAATAGGTTTCAATACCGTTTGATGATGAAGTAAAAGCACTTTTATTCTTATGTTATTTTGCTTGATAGTTGGGACAACTTGGTAATGGATGTTAGTAATACAACATCTGCTAATAATATTTTAAAGTTTGATGATGTGGTTAGTATAATCTTGAATGAAGAAATTCGCAGGAAAAGTACAGAGGAAACATCATTTGGAAATGCTTTGAATGTAGAAAGCAGGGGCAGGTAGAAGGAGAGATCCAAGAGTAAGAGTAATGGGAAATCAAAGTCAAGGGATAACAGATCTAAATCTAGAAGTAAGGGAATTACTTGTTGGAAATGTGGAAAGAAAGGACATGCAAAGAAAGATTGTTGGTCAAAGAATAAAGAGAACCAACAACCAGAAAAAGGTAAAGAGGCAAATCTTGCTGCATCAGAGGTAATGCAAGATGCTCTTATTATTTCTTTAGATAGTAGAATTGAATCATGGGTTTTAGATTCAAGAGCTTCTTTCCATGTAACCCCTAATAAGGGTTATTTCAGAAATTATGTCTAGGGCAATTTTGGGCGTGTTTATTTGGGTGATGATGAACCTTGCAGTATTACTGGTAAAGGGGAAGTTCATCTAAAATTGCAAAATGAAAATACATGGGTATTGAAAGATGTGAGACATGTGCCAAGCCTCAGGAGGAATCTTATTTCTACAGGGCAACTAGGTGAATCTGGTTGCATGGTTACTTTTACAGGAGACTCTTGGAAAGCCACCAAGGGTGCTTTTGTTATGGAAAGAGGTAAGAAGGTAGGAACGTTATATTTATCTACCTGTATTATTGATTCCTTTTATGCATTATCTATTTCAGATTCATATGCATGCATGTGGCATAATCGGTTGGGTCATATGAGTAAAAAAGGAATGCAAATCTTAAAGGCTAAGGGTAAGTTATCAGATTTGAAAGATTTAGATCTTGATTTCTGTGAGCATTGTATCTTTGGAAAGCAAAAGAGTGAGATTTCTCAAAGTTGAGGAAAATAAGGATAAGAAATTGGAGCTTGTACACTCAGATGTGTGGGGACCAGCTCAGGTAGCTTCTCATGGTGGATCCCAGTATTATGTTACTTTCATTGATGATGCTACAAGAAAGGTATGGGTTTATTATATTAAACGCAAATATAATGTTTTTGAAACTTTTAAGAGATGGAAAACCCTTGTTGAGAATGAATCAAATTCTAAGTTAAAGTGCCTTAGATCCGAAAATGGTGGTGAATAATGTAGTAAGGCTTTCAATGATTATTGTTCAGTGAATGGGATATGTAGAGAAAGAATGGTTCCAAGAACACTAGAGGAGAATGGTGTTGCAGAGAGAATGAACATGACAATCATGTAACGTGATAGAAGTATGAGGATACATTCTGGATTGCCCTTGCAGTTTTGGGTAAAAGTAGTTGATACATCAGTTTATTTGATTAACCATGGCCCTTCAAGTTCACTAGATGGAGGAATACCAGAGGAAGCATGGACCATAAAAGAGGTAGATATTTCTTTTCTTAAAGTTTTTGGTTCAGAAGCTTTTGTGCATGTTGATAGAGAAAATAGAAAAAAGTTGGATGCAAAATCCAAGAGGTGCACTTTCTTTGGTTATGGATATGGTGATTTCAGTTTTTGTTTTTGGGATTTAGAGAATTATAAAGTTATTAGGAGTCGTGATGTTGAATGGAATGAAAAGAGAATGTACATGGATCAAATTTTGGTACCTAAGGATGAGAAAATTGAGAATTTTATTGATGAAAATGAACTCTCGGGTTTTAAAGAAACACCTACAGAAATACACAGTAACCGATCAACATGCTTCAGTCACCTTAGGAGGTCAAATACATGACATGAAGTGCCATATAGCTTTAGCATTTGGAAGTCTCATGTACTGACTATCGGTTTGTACAACTTACCAAACGATTAGCATAGTGACTAGTATCGAGTCACTGTCAGAAGTGGATCATACTAATGGCTAATCCAGGCCCAGATTGAGCATTCCGATAGCAGTCAAACTCCTGATGACTGAAGGTCATTTGAAAGGGGCAGTCTAGCATGCAAAGTTATGCTATGGACCTTCTCGGATATTTCATTTTATTATTGACTAATAATGGTGAACCAAAAAGTTTTGAAGAAGCAATGCAGGATGATACCCATGTGTAATGGGAGTATGGCATGGATGAGGAGATGGAATTCTTGGAATAGAACGAGATTTGGGATTTGTTTAAGTTGCCAGCAGGTAAGAGGACATTGCAAAACAAGTGGGTTTACAAAATTAAGGAAGAAGAGGGTGGATAGAAAAGGTACAAGGAAAGGCTTGTAGTAACGGGATTTACACATAAAGAAGGTATTAAATTTGGTGAAATATTTTCTCCTGTTGTTAAGATGACTTCTATTCGTACTGTATTGAGTTTAGTTGTAGTATAATATTTGCATTTAGAGCAACCAGATGTGAAGATGGCTTTCCTTCATGGTGATTTGGATGAAGAAATCTATATGCAGCAACCACTTGGGTATGAAGTCAAGGGTAAGGATAAACTAGTGTGTAGGTCGAAAAAGATCCTATATGGGCTCAAGAAAGCTCCAAGGAAATGGTACATGAGGTTTTATAGTTTTATGCATGAGCATGGTTACTTGAGATGTGAATCTGAACATTGTGTTTATTTCAAGAAGCTTGAAAATGGGAGCTATATTATTTTGTTACTGTATGTGGATGATATGCTTATTGCAGGATCTAATATGTAGGACATTGGTTAGCTTAAGAGAAAGGTAGCTCACACATTTTCTATGAAGGATTTAGGAGCTACAAAAATAATCCTTGGCATGCAAATACATAGAGACAAGAAAAACAAGAAATTGTATTTTTCTGAGGAGGATTATATCTCCAATGTGTTAGAAAGGTTCAACATGCAGAATGCAAAACTTGTTAGCACACCTGTGGCTGGACACTTCAAATTGAGAAAAGATCAATTTCCTTCATCACATGAGGAGGTCAGATATATGACACGAGTTCCATATGCTTCAGTACTTGGAAGTCTCATGTATGTTATGGTTTGTACCAGACCAAACATTACATAGGTAGTGGGTGTTGTGATTAGATATATGCCTAATCTAGGTAAATATCATTAGAAAGTATTCCAATGGATACTCAGGTATTTGAAAGGGACATATAGCATGCATTTATGCTATGGAGGTTCAGATATTTCATTACATGGCTATTTTGATTCAGATATGGCTAGAGATCTGGATGGTAGGAGGGGCACTACTAGATATATTTTTACAATAGGTGGAACAACAGTTAGCTAGATTATGAGATTGCAGAAGTTTGTGGCTTTGTCTACTACAACGACAGAGTATGTTGCAGCTACAGAGGCTAACAAGGAGATGATATGGATGAGTAGGTTCATTGAAGAGTTGGGAAAGGAGTAAAGTGATTGTAAACTATTTAGTGACAGTCAGAGTGTAATTCATTTGTTAAAGAACTAAATGTTTCATTCAAGAGTGAAACACATTCAGTTGAGGTATCAATTAATATGGTAGGTATTGGAGGATGGATAGTTGAATCTGGAAAAGATTCATATGAGAAATAACCCTGCGGATATTCTAACAAAGCCATTAGAAAAGAAGAATTTGGAGCTACACTCTACTTTTATTGGTCTTCGAGTTTGATACTTGAAGGAGAAGAATCCAAGAATGACGTTGTATAGGTATGGTGCAGTAATTAAACTCCAAGTGGGAGATTGTTGAGTTGTGGAGCTCAATTACTTCATTTTAGGATGTAATTGGAACTTACTAGAAAACATAGTAACCAACATCGGTTAAGGGCAGACTGACATCAGTCAGGGATGACCGGAATTGATCAAGGGAAATTAGGAATCGGTGATGATTAGGAAAAACCAGTGTCGGTTACCTTGCGACGAATTTTTAATTAACTCTCAGGAATTATATCTATTTTTAGCATTAAAATAGATTTATTAATTGTAATTGCATGGCTAAGTTCCCTAAGGCTAAAAACGAATATATGAAGTTAAAATTAGGGTTTGGAAGTAAGTGTATGGATCATAATTACAAGATAATTATGTGAGAGAGAATTCTTGGTGAAAAAAGAAGAAAATTTTGAAGGAAGAAAGTACCGAACATCTAAGAGGTGTGGAAGAATGTAAATATTCATTGTATATCTTGTCAAAGCTTTCGATAATATATTGGATCGTTTCTTGGTGGATGTATCCCACACTAGGTGAACCACATTAAATCTGGTGTTGATTTATGTCTCTTGTTTTGTATATTTATTCTGGTAGAATATTCACTTTTATTTGCATGTATGCTTAGATCTGATATATTGTTTGTACAACCGGTGTGCTAACCACAATAGATATTACATGGATTGAGTTATAATCAGTAGTTAAAATAATAATACTTTATCACAGATATTCCAATAGAAGAGTTCCTTGATTACATTTGTTTGATAAGTTTCAAGAATTGAGTCTTTGTTGCTTGAAAACTTTTATGGAAGACGATAAATAAATTTGGAATGATTACATTTTCATTCTTTATTTGTAACCCCAGTTTATAGTTACAACCATTACATGCACAGTTAGGCAAGAAGAAAAGGAGGGGACTTTAAAAGTTTAAAAGGATTTGTAATCTACTGGTAAGCTAGAACTCGCAAGGGAGTTGAAATATACCTAGAGTTAAAATTTGGAGACTTGAAGTTGAATGCAAGGAAAGTTATAGAGGTTTCTTTAACCCACAAGTTTTGCACAGTACACAGTCAAGCCATGCCCAAGGTTTGGATTTAGGAGATGAAAATCAATGTTTTTGAGCCTGAAATTTTGTAGAAATAATGTAGGAAATATCTTTGAAGATATTCCAAGATAAATTTTTCCTTTCATTGGTCGAATGGGATTATTTTCTTGACAGTCTCTCTCTTGAAAAAGTGAACAGAGTCAAAGACCTAGTTTTAGAGGTCCATTGCAAGGGAAGTAGGTTTTTATGATAGGTTTTTGTCGTAATATTTGGAACATAGATAGATTAAGTAAATGGGCACTCAAAAATGTATTTCTTGCATCTTTAAACCTTAATACAGTGAAAATAAACTTTACCATATAATGTACCAAGAAGGTAGGAGCTTAGAGTCCAAGGAAGTAAATTAGAGGATTGAGGGAGAAAATCAAAGAATTGTTGAATGATGTTTGGGGCACATATTATTAAGGTTAAATAATAAATGTATACTGTATTCATTTTTTGAGGGTCCTTCTAGATTATTGTAACCATGAGTGGACCAATCACTTTGTTCTTAGGAGCCTTGAGGATACTTAGGTACTTTTTTTGAAGAGGTAGTCGAAAACTTGGACCAAATCATTTTGATATAGATGATAACATAGATGTGAACTTGCGAATAGTGGAAGGAAATGACAAGAGGAAATTAGTTTCTAAAATTCAAATTTCTCAATGTAGCAAAGGAGCAAATCAAGACTAATGAAATAATTACATTGATACGTGGAATTTTGATTCTTTAAGCCTGTTGTTTTAAGATTGTGGTTGATCTAATATCATTTTTTAAGGAGAAGCATGGTGTATAGGTGGATGATCTACAAAAGACTTGATAAGGCAGATAGTGTCTGACATTTACAAGAGATAGTCAAGAGAGACCAAGATAAATTGAAAGCAAAGTTTATTACTTATGCACACTTCATGAAAGAAGATGATTTTCATGGAATGACATGGTATGGACATGTGAGGATAGGGTATGGTTTAGATAGAATGACATATTATTTAGAAGATTAAAATTTACAATTGAGCCAAACTATACCCTAGAACAAGACCATTGAAACAGTGAATTAGATGGCATAGATGGTTTTAAATGTTAATAATATGATGAATGAATGGAAATGGTATGGAGATCTACATCATTTGGTATCAGAGCTAGAATTTTTGTTTTGAATGAAATTTTATTTTTAATTTCTCACGATATATCGTGAAGTTGTTTGATTGTGAAAGTGCAAGGTGAAGATACAAAGGCAAGAATGGACATAGAGGAACTAGTGGTGGAGTTGATGAATCTAATACGAAAGAAAGAAAGGAGAGAGAAGATAAAATAATACTAGAGATATGGAGGGAGAAAGAGTTGAAAGCATTAAGAGAGGATGTCAAGAAACTAGAAGATTTGTTGATGAAATAAGATAGAGAAGTCATATTGGTGATGTAAAAAGGGTCAAATGGCCTATAGATCAGAGTTTAAAGAGGAATTAGAGGATGCAAGTGAGATAGGTTGTCAGAGAAGAAGAGAAAAAGCTAAGGAAAATGAGGAACAAGACAGAGGAAGAAGAGGTCCTGTAAGTTGTGTATAAAGGAATTCAGAGATTGGATGAGGATAGACAAAGTGTACTAGTAGAAAATTAGGTTAATTATGAGGTATGTAATCAATTTCAAGTGAAAAATGAAAGTTTCTTAATTGAAAATAATCTAGAAAGTGAAGAAGACAAGTTTTATAGTATTGTAAATAATGAAGAATTGTGTAAGTTACATGCGGATAAGAAAGAAGTATGTCTAGGGAACGTGATTATGGTGATGGTACTTCAGAAATTCTTGATGAGACATAATAAAATAGGTATTCATATAGAATAAAATGAGGAAAAACATGGAAAGGTGATAGGTCCGAGGTGTGAAATAGGTGAAGAAGAAGAAGCTAAGGTCCTAGAAGAAGCCTTGAACTTCTTTTTTCAATATGAAGATGATAAGAAAAGTATAGTGCACAAAAAAGAACTCGAGAGGAAGATGAAAAGAAGAAAAATTTGGAAGTAAAAGAGCATATAGCAGCAGGTGAGGATGATAAGCAGGTTTGTGAAGAGAGAGAGGTCGAGAAAGAGGAAAAATCAATTGATAAAGAGAATGAGGATGATGGAAAGAAGAAAAGTGAAGAGTATGCACAATTTTCAGTCCATTTGAGCAAAGAAAATTATGTAATTTTTTAAAGAAAATTCTATGAAGAAATGGAGAACATTATGAACCATGAGGAACATTGAATATTTGTTGTTTTTCTGTTTTTATTTATAGGTGTAGCTGATGAGAGATCAAAAATGACAAATATGGAAAAGGAACTCAATAAGAAAATAAGTAATATTAAATCAAATGCAAGGATAAAGACGCAAGTATGTGATCTAGGTGGCCAAATAATGAGCAAGGATAGTAGAAGAGTGGGAGTTAGAGAAAAAGTATCCTAAGAAGATGAAGACATGGATCTGCAAACAAACTACGTGGACACTTCTCTCCTCCTTGGGAGTATGGTGCAGGAGCATCATGGAAAAAACTACAAAATGACAAGATGATCTCGTAAGTCATGTTTGTGGAAGCAAATAAGATGAATATGAGTCTTGAAACCATGAAGAAGATTCTTGGATGACTAAGAAATTCAAAATTTTAAATTGGAGGTTTTCCCTCCAAAAGGGAATTTGAATTTTCAAGTGAAAACAAAAGCCATTTTATCTTGTCAATGAATGTAAGAGGTATGTGAGACAAAAGGGACATGGTGTAGGGAGTTAAGACAAATAGTTAGGAGTTCTACGTGGAATATGGATCAAAAGATGTCTCAAATAATGTATTTTGTATATATGAGCATATGAAAGGTATAGGAAAATCATCTAAAGGACCTTTAGGTTATATTGAGGGATAGAGAGAAATGTAATAAATGGTCTCAAGATTCATTTATAGGGCATTTTCATTCAAAAAAAGGAGCAAGGAAGAAGACTCCTAGAGGAGAGAGGAGTTTTGAAAAAAAAATTGTAAATTAATTATTGTGATGTAAATGAATCACTTGTTTGATGTTGCACTACTATGGGTTTGATGATATAAAAACTTGATGTTTCTTGTTTTATGTGTTGAGAAAATATTTATGGGAATCCTTGCAGGTAATGTGATAAATGAATGAATCAATAATCCTTTTTTTCTAAGCATGAAGATTGTTACTAGAACCTTGGGGATGTTATGTAAGATTGTGTGTGGTAGTTCCTAGCTCTTGTTTGAAAGGAAAGAAGAATCATTTATTTTGCATATGAAAAAATCTCATTCAATCAAGAAAGAGAAAAATATCTCCTTGAAGATAATGATATTACATGGATTAAGTTATAATCAATAGTTAAAAGAAGAATACTTTGTCACAGATATTCCCATAGAAGAGTGTCTTGATTGCATATGTTTGATTAGCTTGAGGAATTGAGTCTTTTTTGTTTTAAAACCTGTATGGAAGATGATAAGGAAATTTTGAAAGATTAAATGGTCATTCTTTATTTATAACCCATGTTTGTAGTTATAACCATTGCATGGACAATTAGTCAAGAAGAAAGGGAGGTGAGTTAAGAAGTTTGAGAGCATTTGTAATCTGCAAGTAAGCTAGAACTCGCAAGGGAGTTGAAATAGAATTGGAGTTAAAATTTGGAGACTATAAGTTGAATGCAAGGATAATTGTAGAGGTTTCTCTAACCCACGGGTTTTGCGCAATGCAAAATCAAGCCTTGACTATGGTTTGGATTTAAGAGATGGAAATCAATGTTTTTGAGCCTGATATTTTGTAGAAATAATGTAGGAAATATATTTTAATATATCCAAGATAAATTTATCCTTGCACTAGTTGAATGGGATTATTTTCTTAACAATATCTCTCTTGAAATAGTGAACACAATGAGAGACCTAGTTTTAGAGGTCCATTTGCAAGGGAATTAGGTTTTGAGTATAGGTATTTGTCATGATATTTGACACATAGAGATATTAATTAAATGGGTACTCAAAAATATATTGCTTGCATCTTGAAACCTTAAGACGATGAAAACAAACATGACAGTGCAGTGCACCAAGCAAGTAGGAGCTCATAGTCCAAGGAAGAAAATTAATGGATTGAGGGAGAAAATAAAAGAATTTTTTAATGATGTTTTGGAACATCTTAGTAAGGTTAAAGAGTAAATGAATAAAATATTAATTTGTTCATGGTCCTATATTCTTGTAACCATGAGTGGACCAAGCACTTTTTTCTTAGGAGCCTTGAGGATAGTTAGGCACTTTTGTTGAAGAGGTAGTGGATCACTTGGACCAAATCGTTTTGTTATAGATGATAGCATTGATATGAAATTGTGAATAGTGGAAGGAAGTGAGAAGAGGACATTAGTTTCTAAACTTCAAATTTCTCACTGTATCCAAGGAGAAAATCAAGACTAATGAAATAATTATGTTTATATGTGGATTTTTTATTCTTTAAGCCTGTTGTATCAAGATTGTGGTTGATCTAATCTCATTTGTGAAGGAGAAGAAATGTGAATATGTGGAGAAGCCACAAAATACTTGAAAAAGAAGAAAGTTCTTGACATTGTCAAGATCTAGTGAAGGGAGGCCAACAGAAATTCTAGGAAAGGTAAGTACTTCTGGAAACTTCATGAAAGTAGATAGTTTTGGAACATGGAATGACATGGTATTGACATGGGAGGATAGGATATGGTATACATAGAATGACATATTATTTGAAAGAACAAAATTTGTAATTAAGCCAATCTTGACCCTAGAACAAGACCATTGAAATAGTGAATTAAATGGCATAGATGGTTTTTATTGTTAATAATATGATGAATGAATGGAAATGGTATAGAGATATGCATCAATCACTTTCTCATTTCTCTAAACATTCACAATTCATCCCAATGATCTCAAGATACAAATCCCTGATGTTCAAATATTTTTCATGCTTTTCCTTATCTTACTGAGATGGGTCTTCATCATGCAAGTGAAAGGATTTCCACTAAGTGAAATTTTTGGTATATGGTCACTTATTGAGATTAGACGAGGTAATAAAAATGTCCTTCCTTCTTAAGGCATGTGTAGACACTGTGTTTTCATCAACCTGCCTACTTAATCTTATACACATATTATTTAATCTAAAACTTATCATTATGTCATTATCCTAAGTCACCCTCTCCTCATCCAGTAAAATTAATTTTTTACCCCCTCAGAAATTACTATTTACCCATCCCAAACTACCACAACCTCTTTAAAACCACTTAAAAATATCTAAACCACCTCAAACCTATTTTATCCTAACATACTGACCTCTACAACTCGAACACAACCTCCTTTGAAACATTTTTCATCATCATTCACCCAAAAACCCCATTTAGGAAGTTGTTTCAACCATTTCCTAAATGTTTTCCTAAAAAACCTAGATCGCTGACATTTTGCCTAATCGCTAATGATTATAAATAGTAGTTTTATCTCCTTTCTCAGGGATCTTTAGAGACCTTTTTCTCATACTCACTCTTTTTTTTTACTCAACAACAAATCTACATCATTTCTAGAGATCATCAAGGACCTGTATCAACCTCAAACTCTTGAAAATACATCATTTTGATAGTCTTTTTATCAAACATCTTCCAACAATTGGTCATTAAATTCAATCAGCTCCACCTGACATTTGGAGGCATCTTTCAGCCTACTTCCTCATCAAGAGGTATTTCTCTATGTTATTTCATTATTTAAATTTCATAGAAAAATAAAAAATAACCAAAATAATCAATTAAAATATTTGTTTATCATTTTCATTAAAGATTATAATTTTCATAGTAATTTTCACTGATTGCTTGAATCACCCACGATTCTACCTGATCGTCCGCAATTCCTCTAAATTGCTAGTGATCCATGTCAAAATCAATTTATCAGTTTATTATCAAATTTTGTCAATATTTTGGATTTAGCTTGTCCTTTGCAAGCATGGATTTGATTTAGATGGAAATACATGGCCAGTATCATCCTATTATAAGCATCTACAAACTTCCCATTATTCAACATCCCTTCCTTTTGGAACAATACAACAACCTTCACGAGCTTACATTGTGTGTAATACATTTCGCCACCAAAATTGAAGATACAAATGACCATTTTGAGTTCCTCCATGAGATCTAACAAGAAACAAAGTAGTTTTGGTACGACTACTTTGAAATTGTTCATATTACCTCCAATTTGGCTTGGGCTACATTTGAAGTTACATAGAACTTACCCTTCAACCTTGAGTTCTACATATTCTCATCCATTATCTAACTATCTTTGTCAATGTACTTAATTGTATCAAATTGAGATGACATGCTCCAAGGAATTCGCTTTGGATTACTAGAAACCATCTTTGCCAAGAAGCTCGTTTATCCATCTATCTAATATTTTTTGTTTAGATGTCTTTGATCTTCAGGTGTCTTCTTCATCATAATAATAAGGATCTTTATCTGACAACATCGACAATCATCATTGCAGGTATTGGTAAACCTTTTCATCTTCCGACATCAGTTTGTTTTTGTTATTTCATTTTATTAATTAAAACTGGAAATTGAAAAATCTTTGGTACATTATGGCACACCTAGTGGGACCGTTGTCCCTTTTCATTCATTTAAAATTAATTAATTTTCACCTTTTAGTTTTTGTGCTTTGTAATCACTAAAAATCCAATCAAATCGCCAACTATTTTGGTGAATCACCAGCAATTCTTGTGAATCTCCAACGATTATTTTGAATCGCCAATGATCTCTATAAATTGTTTCCAATTTCTTAGTCAGATGGCCTCTAACTTTCATTTCTCTTTCATGTTCTCTATTTTCATCTAACCCTTGTAGGTTTTTTCTTTGGGATATTTTTTATTGTTGTGCTAAAAAAATTAAAGAATCAAAAATTGAAAAGGAATCATTTGCATTACATTTTTGTCTGCTATCCTCATTAAAATTAAACTATATTTTGGGCTTAAAAATAAACTCTCATTCTACTTGATCACATATTTTAATAAGGAGGCTAATAGATTACATTCACTTAATCTCCCCCATACACAACTAAATCACTTTAAACACAACTTCACCAAAACATTCCTACCCAAGTGGACCTACTTGAATTTCATCACAAATAGGAGAATTTGACTTGGTGTTCAAGATGAGTATAAATAATTGGTTACTAGTATATTAGATAAGCAACTCCCTTATCACTGTGGGAACATGAAGTGAGGGCATAGACCCCAATACCAAGCCTTTTACTGACACCAACACAAATTTAGGCCACATGTACCTTTAATTATATCAAGGAATCCTTCCTTAAACATCACCTGAACCCATCCATAGAATACCATTTCCTAGGATCACATCATCCATTTTACACATTTCACACTTGTTTTCCTTCATTAATTGAGATAATTAAAACATTCTTCTACGTGATTTGTTTGTTGCTTGTAATTCACAACCCATATTCATTTTTTATCTTAGGTGATTTTTTTCTGTCATGGTTACTACAAGATAACAATCCTCCCTCCAAAAATATGAAAATATGATAGAAAAATTTCCAGTAAACTATTGAAAACATCCAAACATGCATTGAAGATGCTTCACATGTAATTGAACAACATCAAACATCTCTATCACCTTGACCGCATGATCAAGAACATCCAAATTCTCCTAGTAGAAGATCAAAATCATCTGAAATACTTGATGATGAGTTTTTTTATTTACTTTTTAAACACCTCATCTCCTATGTTTTGTTTAATCCATGTGTACACCTGAACTTGTATTTCCTGGTTATAATGTTGAACATTTCCACTGTATCTTGAACTTATGTAACATATATTAGTTAGTATAATTATTACTATGTTTACTTTATTTTTTGGATTATGGGTATACATTTATTATTCCAGATGCAATGTGATGTTAATTAGTGCTTTGAATAAATGTCATCCTTGATTTATAAATATTTTTTATGTGTAGCCACTAACATGCATCCAAATAAACTCATTTACAGCATAGAGGTCATCTGCAGTAACTGATATGAAGCCAAAAGGACTCATCTGAAGCCAAACATCTGTAGCCACAAGAGGTCACACACATATATACATCCTTGATTATTATGAGTTTTACCAACATGGACACTTCACCTAAAATTGTATGTATTAATAGAGAAGCGTTTATGCAAAAAATAAGAAGATTCAATGCCATCACCTGATTACATGTTGCAACTCAAACAAAGAACGAGTTGATTCAATTTATAATTTAATAATTGGTTGTTCTCTTAATTAGTTAGTTAATTTATGTTATTGTATGAGAACATGTCCTAAACAGTTTTTTTTTATACAAATTTATGGATTTCATGGTTAGGATCTTTTATTGAAGCCAACCATAACTCCTCGTGTGAATTTATCTCTTCACGCCTCTACTGAAATAAGGGATATAAAAAGAATGTTAACGCTGAAGAAGATATAGATCCATAGATATAGATTTTGATATATTTTTCCATTTGTAATCTTCATGACAATTAAATAATAATCTGAGTTCTGTTAAATTGTTGTAGACATAGGCCTTATGAGGGATTAGCACCCAAGGAAGGGCACACTTGCGGTTTTCTAATCCTCCCCTTTTGTTTTTGTTTTAATTCATTGCATGATTATACTTGCAGCAATTTAGTCTTTTATCTATAATCTATTTTTACATGCTCTTCCATAGCCATAGTATTTACTTTTAGTCATAATATAGTTCATTTCGAGTATTTTTATTTCCTAATTGACATAAATTTACCTTTACACTCCTCAAACATCTATAACTGTGCATACAACACTGGTAATATTGAAATTTTATGTCCCTAGGTCTGATAATCAAATGATTGTAGATTAATGAACATCATATTAGTTTCTACAAGTTAATTTACACCACCATTTTTGGTGTCATTTATGAGGATACTTCCAATTTATAAGGTTTTTGAAGTTATTTTTATTTCATAGAGTAGTTTAGGTTTTAGGAAATTCACTTCTAACCAACCCCCCCCCAATTAATTTCTATTGAATGAGTTTAGTTAGTTGATAAATGCACCACCCAAGGGATGTGCATGGTATATTTTTTACCTAATCCACAAGTAGCACAAATCTCTTCATATACCTCTGAGGATTCTGAAGAAGAAACCTCCATACTAGGTTTGTTGTTTGAAGACAATCCTCCAATTGAAACCTCTGAAGTTGCTCTTGAGCAGCCAGAGATGGCAGAAGAAGTAAATCATTATGCTTAGAATGGGGAAACAACCTTTTAGTTCCCCATCACTAACAACAATGCAGCTTTTGGTATGAAAAATATTTCTCCCTCATCCTTGACCAAATTTCATGGATCTATGTCAAAAGATACAAACACCTTTCTATTTGAGTTCGATGTTTTTTGCAAGATTTATGATTATACTACTGATGCACATAAATTAAAGCTATTTCTTACTATGCTCAAGGATGCATCCTTGATATTTTTCATGGGATTAGGAGGAAAAGCTATAACCACATGGGCACAAATGAAGGAGAAATTCCTTGATAAGTACAAGATTTTTACATACCAAGCAGCAAAGGGAGTGATGAAACCTACAAAATGGGAAGAAAAAAGGATGAACCATTGGAAGACTATTTGGAAAGGTTCCTATTCTATGTTTAAAATTCAAGGAACACTGAAATACCACCTAAATCTCTCAAATTTATCTTTTTGAAGGGAATCATTACAGAGAAAATGGGTGCTCTGAATCTGATAGTAGTACGAGACATTCCAAAAGCTACTTTTGCATAAATTTGTGAAGCCTATACAAAATAATCAAGAGCTACTATGAAGAGGGTGAGAAATGTAAGATCAAGAGGTGCATTAGCTCCCAAAAAAATTAGGGACATGTTCAAGTCACATATTTTCAACATGTTAATTAATCCAAGTTAATTTACACCATCATTTTTGGTGTTGTTTCCGAGGATTCTACCAAGTTATAAGGTTTTGGAATAATTTTTTCATTTCTTAGAGTAGTTTAGGTTTTAGGGAATTTATTTCCACATCCCCCCACTAATTTATGTTGAATGAGTTGATTTAGTTAATGCATGCACCACCAAAGGGATGCCCGTGGTATATTTTTACCTAATCCATAAGTAGCATAGATCTCTTCATATACTTATGAATATTCTTAAGAAGAAACCTTCATAGTAGGTTTGTTGTTTGAAGACAATCCTTTAAGTGAAGGATCTGAACCTACTCCTGAGTAGCCAAAGATGGCCGAAGAAGTAAATCAGAATATTCAAAATGGGGAAACATATTTGAGTTCCCCATCATTGACAATAATGTAGCTATTTGTATGAAGAATATTTCTCCCTCAGCCTTGCCCAACTTTCATGGATCCATGGAAAAAGACCCAAATACCTTTCTATTTGAGTTTTATGTTATGTGTAGAAGTTATGATTATACTACTGAAGCCCATAAAATAAAGCTATTTCCTGCTAGACTCACTGATGCAACCTTGATATGGTTCATGGGATTGGGAAGAAATGCTATAACCACATGGGCACAAATGAAGGAGAAATTCCTCGGTAAGTACCAAGATTACTGTAGACCAAGCAACAAAGGAGGGATTAAATCTACAAAATGGAACAAAAATAGGATGAGCCATTAGAAGACTATTTGGAAAGGTTCCTATTCTCCATTCAGAAGTCAAGGAACACCTAATTACCACCTAAATCTCTCAAATTTCTCTTTTTGAAGGGACTCAGTGAGGAGGATATGGATTCTTTGGATCTGATAGGAGAAGGGGACATTTAAAAGGCTTATTTTCAAGAAATCTATGAATCCTGTAAAAATTACTCAAGAGCTACTATGAAGAGGGTAAGAAATGTAAGATCGAGAGGTGGATTAGCTACCAAAATAATTGGGAACATACCAAAGTCAGAGATTATCAACATGTTTAAAAACATGAAATGAGAGATTAACAATGACATGGCCAATTAATTAGATGCTATACATGATAAAAAGCAAAATGAAGATGCAGAAGTAGCATCCACAGAGTATTGGCATAAATGTAGAAGGAAGAAATCTAACTGTAGATGTAGATAATTGGCTAGCATTTCTCAAGAAAGGGAGGCTTCACCTGATTTTAAGATGTTGGAGATAGAGGATAGGTAAATTTTCTATGTTTCTCAAAGAAAACCATGGCCATCGAGGAAAGGAGGTATGACACAAGAACCTATGCACTAATTTAAAAATTGGTCTAATAATTTATATATGCAGCCCCCACCTTGGGCTCACCCTCAAGTTTGGGCCCCATATCCCAACCAATAACAACAACAGTGGTAACCTCAATTCCAAGACAAAACACAAAAACAATGGAAACAACCTCCTTAATCGTGTCAGTAGCCTTGGAGAGGAGGACAATAGTGGAATAACCCAACTACAAATTACTAACAATCTTATCAGAAATCTCCTTATCTGTAACAACAAGCTCTGATGCCAAACGCCCAAGAAATATCTCAACCAAAAGCTACCAAACTACCAGCTCATCCAATGCCTAACCCTAACAATAAAATTTCTCATCGAACCTATTCTACTGAACTTTCTCAATGCCCTACATATTCTATTGATATAAACAATATCCATCTTCACTCAGAAAGAGAATTTCATCCACCAGTTGGACCCACCATTACTAAGATGTTGGGGAACCACAAACACTATATGATGATCTACAAAATAAGTAGAATATGTTGTACCCTGACCCACAACAACCTGAAAAAAATTCCATCAAGGGTAAAACACAAGGTAATGAGCCACCATTTCATGAAAGGTTACAAGAAAATAAGAATGACCTCACGTCATGATATGATTCTGATTTTTTTCAACAAGATAAAATACATTTGTGTCAAAATTCCATTGATTCATACTATTAAAGGTGTTCCCATCTATAAAAAATTGGTTAAAACTCTATACATAAATAAACTAAACAGAAAGAGGAAAGATCCAACTACTGTGTAGGTCATTAGATAGCTAGCTAATATTATGCTTGGGAACTCAATTCTTCCAAAATACATAGATCGAGTAAGTCCTTTAGTAAATGTTACAAGCAATGACAGAGTGATCAAGAATACACTGATTAACTTGGGGATAGAAATAAATGTGAT
The DNA here is from genome assembly GCA_019776745.2 of Taxus chinensis. Taxonomy (NCBI): domain Eukaryota; kingdom Viridiplantae; phylum Streptophyta; class Pinopsida; order Cupressales; family Taxaceae; genus Taxus; species Taxus chinensis. The sequence goes on from CM034150.1 coordinate 193,797,557, forward strand.
GAAAAAACAAATTATGGATGAATTGAAGCTATAGGGACTAATACCAATAGCCACATTATTGTATCTTATAGACAGATCAATAGTGAATGAGTCCTAAAGGATGTAGTAGTAGTGGTAGACTCTTGGGACTACCCTACTAATTTTATTGTTCTTCAACCAAAAGCAAACTTGGGAGGATATCCTATCATCTTGGGAAGACCATGGTTGGAAACTACTAATGCATACATGAATACATATCTAGTAATATGATTATCTCTAATGTAAGTGATACCAAGAAGCTCATGATTCACCCCCCTACACAAGTGTTCCATGAAGAATACCAAACTGTTTGGGTTGAAGAGCTAGAAGAAGACCAAAGTTCATTTCAATAGGTCATGATGCTAGAGAAATCATGCACAATTAAAGGGTTTTTCTTTCTAATGTCCTACAAAATAATTAAGGGAAGAATGAAGAATTAGATGGAAAATTATGGTGTATAAGATGTCCTAAAAATTAAATCCTTCCGCATCAAAGCACTATGAACATTCTAGGTAATAATTTCATCCTTCACCAACTTCTTCCACATGATTGTATATTGAATTATGTAATTATCAGTGTATGCTCCATGAATGATCTCTCTAAGTAAGTGCAAATTACTCTGGAAAATCCATTTAATGTGAACAAAATGTTGAGCATGTAGCAAGAGCATCTTTTAATTTCTCTTCTACAAAAACACAAGACAACATTTATATGAGACTATGGATACATACATTAGATACAACCTAAGATTTGTACACATAAGATATACATAAAAGAAATTTTTAAGCCAATAAGACATCCACAAAGAAGAATGAATCTAACAGTGAAGGATATGGTGAAAGAATAATTAAAAAAAATATTGGATGTTGGATTCATATATCTGATTTCGAACAGTTAATGGGTGTCACCCATTCTCATTTTACCTTAATAAGAATGGAAAATTGAGGATCTATGTAGACTATAGAGATCTGAATACAACAAAAAAATAAGGATCATTTTCCACTTCCTTTCATTGATCAGGTACTTGACACTCTTCTTAGAAAGAAATATTTTTCTTTTCTGGATGGCTATATTGGCTACAACCAAATTTGGATTATAACAAAGGACCAGGGAAAAACCACATTCACGTGCCCATAAGGAACATTTGCATATTTTTTTCTTCCTTTTGGTTTGTGTAATGCACTGTCGACACTAAAATTTTCCTCCATAATTTCTATTTCATTAATGTATGTATTAGGAATAGGATGTTGTTAAGTATAATTAGTAGTAGCGTCTGATAGAAGATAACGGCGCCGTCAGTACGGTGCCGCCAATAATGTGGAGTATGGTAACAATCAAAGTACAATAGGAATGTTGTAAAAAGTAAATATTTTGTCGTAAGTGGTCCGGTAATGTTAAAATGTCAAAGTTTGGGTAATTAGAGAAGTAGGGTCTACATGATTAGGAATTAGAAATATTATATTGGTAATAAAGACAAGGAGTGAGGTCATAAATATTTTGTGTATTTTATTTGTAAAAAGTCTAAAAATGTGGAACCCATGTAAAATGATAAGGTTTATCTTATCTTAGAAGATAAGCTTACATGTACAGATAAGAGTTAAGGTATGGAATATGATTCGTCAGAGTACATTTCTTATCCTATCTTAGAGATAAGATGGATAAGCCTGGAAGTTCTATAAATAGAGAGGCCACCCCCCTCATTTAGCATAGAAGTAAGTAGTGAGAAATATTGTAGGAAGTGTGCGAAGGAAGCCATCAGTTTAAAGGTGTGTTGAAGAAGCCATTAAGAGGTGTAATTGTAAAGTTTCTCCCATAGTCTTGGTGAAAGACAAGTGAAGTCAATAACACTTGAAGTACCTCATGGGTGAGATTGTAACAGTTTCATGTTAATATTATAATTTACTTTGGATATTTCAGATTTGTCATCATTTTGTCTTATCATAGTCGATGGTATTCTTGTGTTCGGTTGTTGTTTTGTTTCCAAATTACATCCACCAAACTAAAGGTTGTGCATTAGTAAATAATCATAGCACAAGGAGTTCCCAGTGAAGAATTATCATAGTGCTGGATTGGTGATGACATTTTGGTTCCGTTGCCGGGGACCATTCCTCGTTGGTAGATTTTCTGGAGAGATATTCCCCGCTTAGTCAAAAATCAATTGGAGGGTAACCTTGTTTTTACTGTGCATAGTAGTTACCATGGTAAAGTCATTTTTGCCATGAATAGTAGTTACCATGGTAAAGTCATTTTTGCTGGAATAGTATTTACCGCAGTAAAGTCACTTTTTACCATGAATAGTATTTACCGCAATAACTTCACTTTTTACCGTGAATAGTATTTACCGCAATAACTTCACTTTTTACCGTGAATAGTGTTTACCACAGTAAAGTCAGTTTTTACCGCAGTAAGTCAAGTTTTACCATAGTTTACCGTGGTCATTTCTATTTTACTGTAGAAAGGTGTAAAGTCACTTTCTAGTATAGTGATTCCAATTATTTGTGCACATAAGTCTTGTTGATTATACTTGTGGGTTGGTATTTCACGGTGGTTACTTTTGAAAATGGGAAAGATTCCTATTTTTTCAGCTCAATCTAATGAAGATGCTTCTTCTTTCATTCAAAAATTTAAGTGATCTTGTATTTGTAATGGCCTTACAAGAAGGGAACAATGGACTGAATTTTTTCCTACCTTTTTAGATGGTTCAGCACTTAGGTGGTTTGAAACACTAGGTGATAATGTGAAAAATTCATGGGATTTATTAACTGAAAGTTTTCTTGAAGAATTTGGTGAATAGCAGAAATATGCAGATCTCATGATCGAGATCACAAAGCTATCCCAAGGAGAGAAGGAGAAGATAAGGGATTATCATGCTCGTGTTCTAGAGCGAAGGAGGAAGCTCGATGCCCAGATCCGGAAGGAAGGACTAGCGGATGGGTTGATGAATGGCGTGGATAATCTCCTTTGTAAGCACTTCATTCTTGGGATGAAGCTAGAGATCAGACAACGAGTGAAGTATGACCACCCAGCTACCATTGAACAAGCAAAGGAGATTGCAAGAAGGCAAGAAGAAAGCATGGAAGAGGAGCCCAAAGAAATTGTTGCTAAAGTAGAGCCTACACCAACACCTTTGGTCCTAGAATCCACAACCACTCCTCGGTGAGCACAAATATTTCTCCTAGTACATCTACTGAGTATGAAGATCTGCTAAAAAATATAGGTCAGTTAACTATTAATCTTTTTCAAGGAAAGGAATTTAGTTCTCAGGGAGGAGATAGAGGTCTAAAAATAAATATTTCTGAAGTTGTTTGTTATGGTTGTTATAAAAAGGGTCATTATAAGTATAATTGTCCAGATAGAGCTTCTACATCTGGTAAAGGAGATAATAATAAAGGAAAAGCACCTGTGAATTCTTTTGATGTAGTAGATAAGAGCATAAATAATGAAGTAGATGTGTTTGTAACAAAAAGAAAGAAAGAAAAAGATAATCACGATGGAAATGATCCTAAGAAGATGAAAGAAGAAACTAGTAAGAAACATAGGAGAAGAAAGTTGGGTGTGCAGGATTTTCTGATTTCACAGGGGCAAGGACCATACTCCATCTTGGAAGATCTGTCTAAAAGGCCTGCAAATATTACATATGGTCAACTCTTGGCTATGTATTCTGAGAAGAGGCGAGAGTTGCGAGGTGGACTCAATGCTCGAAGAAGGAAGGATGTTGAGGTCCCTGTTTTGGAGGCAGAGGCAGATCTCTATGCTCCACAAGCTGAGGTATTATGTAATGGTATTTCAATTCATGATGTCTTAGTTGATGGAGGTGCTGTAGTTAATGTAATGACCGAGTCTGTATTGAATATGTTGGGTTTAAAAATCGATCGCCCTTCAACACTTATGTTAAGGTCATTAAATAAGGGAAAAACTAAACCAGAAGGTGTAGTTTCAAATGTTGCAATATCTGCTATGGGTGTTGTATGTGTGGTAGACTTTCAGGTGATGAAAAATGGTACTGTTGCGTACCCCAATGCTGCTGGGAAGACCATGGCTAAGGAGAGTTCATGCAAGAAACTACTGGAATGAAGGTTTCATGACACTTGGACGTGGTAGAGAGAGGGTGAAGATAAACGTGATCCCTCGACATCATAAAGCAGAACCTGTGGATTCAAGTGATAAAACTGATGATTGGACATCCTCTGATTACTCTAGTACCAGTGAAGTGGACACTGAAGATGAAGAAAGTGAGGTGGATGTTTACAGTCATGGATATCCTTCCAGTCACACCAACTCATGACCCCATAAAATTATCTAAAGAAGAATTTGATGATCGTCTCCAACAAATAAAGATTGGTGATGCTGTGATGGAGAGTGAGAAGGAATCCTACCTCCAGCTCTTTCGAAGGTACATACACCTATTCACTTTTGATTACAAGGAAACTCCATCAAGTAAGTTGGGTAGAACATTATATTGAGCTGGTAGATTGGTGCTAAGCCCATAAAGCAAATGCCATATAGAATGAATCCTAATTTTTCCAAGACTGTAAAAGAAGAAATAGATAAGTTACTTGATGGAGGATTCATATTTGCTGTGGAGAATTCAGAATGGGTTTCTCCCATTGTGATCTCAATAAAAAATAATGGGAAGCTACGCATTTGTGTTGATTACAGGAAGCTCAATAAGGCAACAAAGAAGGATCATTACCCTCTTCCATTTTCGGATCAAATCTTGGACGAAGTAGCTGGCCAGGAGTGCTATAGTTTTACTGATGGATATAGCGGCTATAACCAAGTTCGTATAGCAGAGAAAGATCAGCTGAAGACCACGTTCACCACTCCTTGGGGAACGTTTTCTTATAGAGTTATGCCTTTTGGGTTGTGTAATGCTCCAGCAACATTCCAACGTTTGATGAATAGGGTGTTCGAACCCTACATTGGGACCTTCATCAGAGTTTTTCTGGATGATTTTTGCATCTATCGAAGCAAGTTGGACCACCTGCACTAAATGGAGACAACATTTCAAAGGTTAGATGAAGCACAAGCCTCAATAAACCCTACAAAGTGTGTCTTCGGATGTTCTAAAGGCATTTTGTTAGGGCATGTTATATCCAGAGATGGTATTGGTACTGATCCTGATAAAGTTTCAAAAATCAAAGATTTACCATTTCCTCTTAATAGAAGTAAGTTGAGATCATTTTTAGGCCATGTAGGTTACTATAGAAGGTTCATCAAGAATTTCTCAAAGATTGCACAGCCACTAACCCAGTTCTTGAAGAAGGATGTTACTTATGAACCAGGAAATAAGGTGCATGAAGCTTTTGGACAATTGAAGGAAGCCCTGGTGTCTTCACCTGTTTTGAAGAATCCAGATTGGAGCAAGCCATTCATTGTGTAGACTGATGCCTCAGATGTAGCACTAGGAAGTACTTTGAGCCAAAATGATGAAAATGGGAATGAACATCCAATTTACTTTGGGAGCAGACAAATGAGCAGTGCTGAGGTAAATTATACTGTAACTGAAAAAGAGGCTCTGGCTATCATTTTTGCTGTAAAGAATTTTATAAGTTACTTGCTAGGGCAAAAATTTCTAGTTGTAATAGATCATCAGGCTCTAAAATATATTGTAAATAAGCCTAACCCATCAGGGAGGATAGCAAGATGGATAATTTTTCTACAAGAGTTTGAATTTGATATTATAGATAGGCCAGGAAAGAAGCATGTCAATGCAGATGCACTCTCTCGAGCCTATGATGGTTTAGGATCATCTTGTGATGATGATGATTTCCCCGATGTAGCATTGTTATCCCTTGACACAATCCCTGGTGAATACACAGATATTTGGAATTATCTGAATGAATTCAAGTTTCCTGATGGTGCCAATGCAAAGACTAAGAGGAAGATTACTCAAGCCAGTCGTCCATATTCTATACTGCATGGAGTATTATTTCGAATAGGACCTGATGGACAGTATAAGAGAGCAGTTAGATGTGATCAAGGGAAAGAACTGCTAGAAGAATTCCACAATGGTACATGTGGAGGGTACTTCTCTAGACAACTTACAGCAAGAAGGATCTTGGATGCAGGTTATTACTGGCCCGCTCTTTTTAAATATTGTTATAATTATTGTAAGACATGTGATATTTGTCAAACACATGGTAACCGTAAGACTTCATCAGCTCCATTATGTCCTATTCTTCCCCTTGGTCCCTTTGAAAAGTGGGGAATAGAAATTTTAGGTCCACTTCCAACTACATCACGCCAAAATAAGTATATTGTAGTTGCCACAGATTATTTAACCAAGTGGGTTGAAGCTAGGCCATTGAAAACAACTTCCATGGATGAAGTGGCAAGGTTCATGTATGGACGCATTGTCACCAGATTTGGTTGTCCATTAGAAATTGTAACAGATCAAGGAAGCCACTTCATTAATGAGGTGGTAGAAGCCCTAGTCAATAAGTTTTCTATTAAGCACATGAAGGCAACAACATACAAGCCAAGCACAAATGGACAGGTGGAACGAACAAATTTTGTGTTGTGTCAAATTCTAGCAAAAGATGCAGCCTTGCAGGTACATAAGTAGGATAAAAGGATTCATGCAGCATTATGGGCATATAGGGCAACATCAAAGTCAGCAACATGATACTCCCCATTTCAGTTGGCTTATGGCATTGATCTAGTTCTTCCTATTGAGTTTGATATTCCCACGGTCAGAGTAATGAAAAATGAAAGAATGGATGAAAGTGATTCAGTAAAAGAAAGGTTGGTACATCTTCATTTGTTAGAGGAAATGAGGGAAATAGCCAAGGATACAAGCTATAAGAAGAAAATGAAGCAAAAGGAATACTTTGATCAAAAGATCCGTTGGTCTCCATTTCATGTGAATGACTTGGTTCTAGTATATGATTCCAGATACAAAAAAAGAAGACAGCAAATTTCTTCCAAAATGGATGGGGCCCTACAAAATAGCAGCTGTGCATGAAAATGGTACGTACCGATTCCAGGAATTGGATGGCACTCCCATTACGAAATGGGTCAACCACGACAAGTTGAATATTTTCCAAGCACCAGAAGAGTCTACTCCGAGGACGGAGTAGAAGCTAGGAAGGGGGAAGATGTCGACACTAAAATTTTCCTCCATAATTTCTATTTCATTAATGTATGTATTAGGAATAGGATGTTGTTAAGTATAATTAGTAGTAGCATCTGATAGAAGATAATGGTGTCATCAGTATGGTGCCGCCAATAATGTGGAGTACGGTAACAGTCAAAGTACAATAGGAATGTTGTAAAAAGTAAATATTTGTCGTAAGTGGTCCGGTAATGTTAAAATGTCAAAGTTTGGGTAATTAGAGAAGTAGGGTCTACATGATTAGGAATTAGAAATATTATATTGGTAATAAGGACAAGGAGTGAGGTCATAAATATTTTGTATATTTTATTTGTAAAAAGTTTTAAAATGTGGAACCCATGTAAAATGATAAGGTTTATCTTATCTTAGAAGATAAGCTTACATGTACAGATAAGAGTTAAGGTATGGAATATGATTCGTCAGAGTGGATTTCTTATCCTATCTTAGAGATAAGATGGATAAGCCTGGAAGTTCTATAAATAGAGAGGCCACCCCCCTCATTTAGCATAGAAGGAAGTAGTGAGAAATATTGTAGGAAGTGTGCGAAGGAAGCCATCAGTTTAAAGGTGTGTTGAAGAAGCCATTAAGAGGTGTAATTGTAAAGTTTCTCCCATAGTCTTGGTGTAAGGAAAGTGAAGTCAATAACACTTGAAGTACCTCATGGGTGAGATTGTAATAATTTCATGTTAATATTATCATTTACTTTGATATTTCAGATTTGTCATCATTCCATCTTATCATAGTCGATGGTATTCTTGTGTTATGTTGTTTTGTTTCCAGATTACATCCACCAAACTAAAGGTTGTGCATTAATCATAGCACGAGGAGTTCCCGGTGAAGAATTATCATAGTGCCGGATTGGTGATGACAGCACCTACTACATTTCATTGAGCATTTTTTATCATTTTTTCAGATCTAACCAATGACTACATGGATGTATATATGGATGACTTTACCATTTATGGAAGTACTTTTAATGAAGCAATGGAGAATTTGGACAAATTTATCAAGAGGTACAAGGAGCATTACTTGTCCTTAGATAATGAAAAATGTTATATGATGATGTCTGAAGGAATAGTGTTTGGGCATTATCTATCAATTGTTGGAATTCAGGTAGATCTAGCAAAAATATATGCCATTATAAATTTGTTAACACCAAAGAAGTAGAAGGATGTGAGGAGATTTTTGGAACATGTTGGGTATTATATAAAATGTATATATGAATTCAATAAGATTGCACCACCATTATTTATCATTTTGGGAAAATATGTTTCCTTTGAGTGGACTGAGAAATGTGAGATTGTATTCCAAACTTTGAATAAAATGTTGAATTTTGCACCTGTGTTGAGAGGACCATATTGGATTTTTCCATTTCAAATTCATGTTGATGCCTTAGATCATGACATTGGAGATTTTCTATGATAGAAAGATGGAATTCTAAACTACACGATCTACTATGTCAGTAAGAATCTATAGCACGCTAAACTCAACTATACAGTCGCAGAGAAAAAATTCTTAGCATTGGTTTATGTTATCAATAAATTAAGGCACTACATCACAGGTTATGTAATATTCATTCATGATAATCATGCAATAATTAAATATTTAATCAAGAAACCAGTTGTAAGTAGCATAATAATCAGATCGTTACTACTCTTGCAATATTTTGATGTCACCATTATGGATAAGCTTGGTAAGGACAATGTTGTAGCTAACTTTCTTTCAAGAATGGAGAATAATAATGAAGAACAAGTAGTGAATGAATCTTTTCGAGATGAGTGCCTATTTTCTATTTCCAGTAGAACACCTTGGTATTCTGATATAGCCAATTATTTGGTCTCGGGTAAGACACCTCCACACTATTTATATTCTGAAAATAAATACATTGTTGAGAAAAGTGTGAATTTTTCTTCGATATCTGGATTATATTTCACATGGGGTGGGATAATATTATGAGAATATGCATAGATGATGAATAAATTTATTATGTCCTCAAATCCTACCATAGTGAACCATGTGGAGGAAATTTTTCTATAAAAAGAACAACACAAAAAGTATTGACAACAGGGTATTACTAGCCTACACTACATAAAGATGCAACATTGTGTATAAGGTGTGATAAATGCCAAAGAATGGATAAGCCTACCAAGTCAGATGAAATTCCACTATAACATTGGTTAGTATTGCAGTCATTTGACAAATGGGTTTTGGACTTCATTGGTCCAATAGATCCTAAATCTTAGCAAAAAGAGTACATTTTGGTGTGTACAGATTACCTCACTAAATGGCTAGAAGTGAAAGCACTGCCAAATCAGAAGAGCGAGAAATTTACTAAATTATTATATGACAACATTTTCATGAGGTATGGAGTACCAAGAGATATTGTTATAGATCAAGGTACACACTTCATTGCTGAAGTTATTTATGATCTAGCTAAGGAATATGAAATCAGACACGGGAAGTCTACACCTTATCACCCCCAATCTACTTATCAACTTGAGGTAAAAAAATAGGGAAATAGAAGCCATCTTGACAAAAACTATTGCACTCCATAGAAAAGATTGGGTAGAAAGACTTCCAGAGGTAGTTTGAGTGTTCAAAAAAACTTGGAAGACAACAATATGATTTACACTATTTGATATTTTGTACAATAAGACTAATTTTCTCCCTATCGAATTTGAGCATAAGACACTAAGGATTGCACTTGAACTAGGCATAGATTTTTCTGAAGCTCAAAGGTAGAGGATTATCCAGCTCAATAATCTGAATGAAATGAGGAGACAGGTTGTGCATAATTCAGAAGTGATACAAAAGAAAAGGATCAAATGGCATGACAAATTCATCAAGACAAGACAATTTCGGAAGGTGATTTGGCTCTTTTATTCCACTCCAAGTACAAGGACCACATGAGAAAACTCAGGACAAAGTGGCCAGGCCCATATGAAATTGAGAAAAAATTTCCTAGTGGATTTGTGAAACTCACTACCATAGATCCTGTGAGATTCAAACTACTAGTGAATGATCATAGGTTGATTTTGTACAAAAAACCAATTGATAGGAGCACCTTTGTGTAGCAATTCAAAGGATCTCAAAGTATGATGGAGATGAGAACATCATATTTAAGGCCAAAATTTGAACCTGTTAGTTCATCTTCTAAAGTTGTTGAAGAATCATAGGTTCAGTGGACTTGGTATATTTAGCTTATTGAATACTCCAAGGGTAATCAAAAGTGATGTGATCAGCATTGTTTGTGATCAACACCAATCAACTAACATTTTTTTTTCTTAGAATTTTTTTTTGCAAGATTTGGTGCATTTTTTGCAAGAATTACATGGTCTATGATAGAAGGAGATGGTGCAAAGAATAAATTTCCACTTACAGAAATATATAGAAAATCCCTTATTTTTTTTCCCTATTAGTAAAACTTGTGATTACATGAAGAAAATAAGGAACAAACTACACTTGCGAGTACTTATGAAGATGACTTGAACCAGAGAGAAACATTTAGCCTTCCCTTTACAGGAATTAATTGATTTCACTGAGGATAATTTAACATGCCTCTACCTACACTTACAACAATTTATATAATGCATGTAGCATCGTAGCACCTCAATCTGCAGCATCATGATGACTCTACATGTAGCCAAAGGAACAAATTATGACAAGGCACATATCACCATCATCTAATGCACCTCTCAAGATAAGTGTACTTAATTCACTTTATTAAAGTAGTGATAAAATAATTATGTGTGATTAAAATTTATTCCATCTCATGAGTGACTTTATAAGCCATAATATGCCACCATTTTTCACTATATGATTTTTCACCCACATCAGCCCACTTCTTCAGATGACCTAACTTCACACAAATGTACACCTTAAATCAAATTAATGCATGCCTTTTCACGGTGCATGTAAGTCAGTTGCAAAATTAGAAATCATCAACTACTCAAAATATTTACATTTACTCATTTTTTGTCATGATCACTGCAAACTGCAATATTTTCCCTCTCAGAGCTCAAGAATTTTACCAAATTCGAAATGGGAGGAGACCTAATTTGAAATGAACATACAGACCACTCATAGCTTCACATTCAGCCAAAAATATTGTAGTATTTCCATGACAGGAAATGGATGGACTATATTAATAAGTTCTAGGGATTTAATGAGTCCTTGGTGACAAAGTTTAATGCCACATTCAAGGATAGAAAGGCTATTGTTAAGGTTTTGAAAGATAAGGTGGATGAAAAAATTCTAGCTGTAGTAAAATGACTTCTGACAAAAGGTGAACTATTTCCTAGAAAGGAAAATCCAGATGAGGCTCGAAGGGAATTTGGTGATGATGATGATAATATTTTAAGTGAAAGACAATGTACATTATAAAATACTTCACCTATGAGGGTAGGTAATCAAGATTGAATAATGTGTATTTTAAATTGCTTAATCATTTAAATAATGGCAGACATGTTAATGTCCCTAATTTATTACATCAAATATTAAATTAAATGAGTAAGGAGTCTTAGAGTGGGTGGTCTACATTATCACATCATTGTCTTATTACCTTGATTTTCAAGCATGCATTTGAGAGGGAGCAACCTACAATAAAATGGGAAGAGTTTGCTAGGCAAAAACACATTGATTATTTTTTAAGAAAAAGGAAGAAAGAGAGGAGAAGAATAACCAGTTCTTCCACACCTGGAATTAAAACCATAGCTTCTACCTCTTTTCCTACAGAAACTTCCACATCTACAGAAACACATATTCATGAAAAACCTCCATCTCTACATGAATACCCTATGCCCATCTCTCATGACTAGATTCTTGTTGCTAAAATTTTTCTAAACATATCTACACCTGAGTCCTCTTCCTCTAAGGGAAAACAAAATTCCTAAAGGAAATCCCCTGAAATGCCTAAGAGATCCCATAGGCTTCATACTAAAAATCCCAAAACCTCAAAGCCTAAGAGAAATGTTATTATCTCACTGGACAGTGACGTAGAGGAGGTTGAAAAGATTGAAAAACCTATACCAATGGATATTGAGCAGGGTGGTCATGAAATTGCATGTGAAAATCAGGATATGGAATACACCACTAAGGAAATGGAAGAAGTAAAGTAGGAGGAATATGATGAACAAATTCTTCATGAAATCCCTACTAAATCAATTAGGGTTTTGGTAGAGGACGTTCATGCTAGGGAAACCCATAAACAACATGAAGGTGAAGTATTGATAGATAAAGTTGAAAGTACACCACATTTTTCAATAGTTAATGAAGAGTGTAGGGAGGAAGCACTAGATCATGTAGTGCTTAAACCACATATTGTTGACATAGATATTGTGGATGATTTTCCACCACATGTTGAGGAAACAATAGGAAATATTTTTAATGAACTTGAGACAGAACTCTAATATGAGGATATCGAGACCATACAATTGGATAGCCCTGTAATTATTCAAGATAGAATTCATGAAGTTTCATAGCTTTTTTCCCCAACATTGCCACCAAATAGGCTGCAGCAACAAGTTATTATCATTAAAGTTTTCGAGGAACCCCCTAAACCAGTTTGCATGAGCATAGACACTCAAACAAATTTTTTGGATTGTTGGGTGAAGAAATTTGAAAATTATGTTAACAAGCTACAGTGTAAGTGGGAGAGGGAAAAGGAATAGATGATCTTCCAACATCAATAAGATCTTTAAGAAATAGATAAATAGCTCATGGCTAAAGATAATGAAATTACAAGACTGAAGAAGATATAAGAAGACACTATTCAAGTAACAAATAATATACTCAAATGTAGGCCACCTTAAAATATCTATGTTGTTTTCTTGAAGGAACAAATGCTATAGTTAAAGCTCACATACATAAATTCATATTTACAGTCTAACATCAGTGTTGTATGCAGTTTCTTCAGGTTATATTTCAAAATGCCCCATGAGATCTATATGCTTCTATGTGAGCTATATATGTAAAATTATTCTTTGGAGTATGACAAAGACTAGATCCATACACTCTATATTGGGGATGTGCAAATTAAGGAATTAAGTTCTTACTTCAACAATGAGTTGTATAGAGAGAAGCAAATGGTTGACTATAGGCACTTCTGTAAAATGCAACCATTTATGATAAGGGAATAGGTTAAAAATACCAAATCCACGATTAAAGATTATGGGAAACATATGAAAGTTTAGGAAATTAAAAATAGGGTTTATCGAATGAGACATGAAGCTCATGATGAAGCCAGAAACCACATTAAATTTAATGGTTGGGAGATAGTACACGCATGCATGATGCATTGGTGAGAAATGTCCCCTGAAATGTAAAGAAAGGAAATGAATTCTTATCATAATCTCATTCCAACTTTAGGAGAATAAATGCATATATTGAAGTCTCTAAAAGATGTGAAAAAACGTGGTTTCCTATTGGTTATTATTTACCAATTTTGCACTATCTTATACCACATTGGTCTATAAATAGGGAACTGAATGAGGACATACATGACAAGATAATGGAAAGATATAGGATGAATTTCGGATACATCCTTTTAGATCCAGAAGTTGTATGAACCCTAGTGGACTTCAAGAGATTGTATAGTATCATTCAAGCCAATCCAAATAAAATAGAAGAACCAAAGAATGTTTGAATGAGGAAATTCAAGATGCTAAGTCTAGGGGTGTGATAAGATGTTTTATTTACTGTTTAAACACCCCATCTCTTATATTTTTTTAATCCATGTGTACCCTTGAACTTGTATTTCTCATTTACACTACTGAACATTTCCAATATATCATGAACTTGTGACACATATATTAGTTAATATATTTATTACTAAGTTTAATTTATTTTTTGGATTATGGGTATACATTTATTCTTTTGGATGCAATGCAATGTTAAATGGTGCTTTGAATAAATGTCAGACTTGATTTCCAAAGATTTGTTATGTGTATCCACTAACATCCATCCAAATAAACTCATTCATATTGTAGCGGTCATTTGCAACAATTGATATGTAGCCAAAGGGACCCATCCATAGCCAATCACCTATAGCCACATGAGGTCACACACATATTTAAACTGGTGATTTTGAGAAGTGTTAACAACATGGAAACTTCACCTAAGCTTACACATGTTGATAAAGAAGTAGTTATGTGAACAAGAAGAAGATTCAACACCATCGCTTGATTATGTGTTGCAACTCAAACAAAGAAATAGTTGATTAAATTTATAATTTAATAATTGGTTGTTCGATCAATCATTTAGTTAAGTTATGTGATTGTCTTATAAAATCTCCTAAAATGTTATGTTGCATGTAAATTTCTGGACTTTTTGGTTAGGATCTTTTACTGAAGCCAACTGTAACTCCTAGTATGAATCTATCTCTTCACACCTCTTCTGAAATGAGGGATATAAAAGGAATGTTAATGTTGAAGAAGATAAAAATCCATAGATATAGAGTTTGTTGTATTCTTCCATTTGTAATCTTAATGATGATGACATAAGAATTTGAGTTCTATTAAATTGTTGTAAACACAGGCCTTAGGAGGCATTAACACCCAAGTCAGGACCCCTTGCAATTTGCTAATCATCCCCTTTTGTTTGTTGTTTTAATTCATTACATGATTAAAATTGTAGCATTTTATTCCTTAATCTATATTATGTTTTTACATGTTTTTCCATATCCATAGTATTTACTTTTAGTCATAATTTAGTTCATTTCTAGTATTGTTATTTCCTAATTGTAGTGATAGTAATTTACCTTTACACTCCTCAATCATCTGTAATTTGCATACAAAACTGACATTATTGAAATTTTACGTCCCTAGGTGTGATAATTAAATGACTATAGATTGATTAACAACATATTAATTGTTACAAGTTAATTTGCACCATCACTTGATCCATCTAGTCTTTATTTCTTTGATAGAGGGCATCCCATCTTTTCTTAAATCCTAGACTCAAAACCCATTTTTCTCAATGCATACCTTACTTTTAGGGGTGTTCACCTTCAACCATTTACACCTAATCAACAATCTCCTACATCTGACCCCTCATGTTATTTACCATGGCTTATTGATCCAAACCATGAGTCAGTAATCTAGAAAATATGCCCTTACCCCACTAGCAATCAATCAAAAACATCCAATGCCGTGCCTTCAACTCCCATCATTAATTTTGACCTTAATGCGGTCTCCTCAAAGGACATAAACAATCAACAGCCTACATCTTCACCAAACCTTTCATCTGGTTCTGCGTCATCCCAAAACAATACCAATACATCTTCATCCATGCTAACCCCGTTAGTCTCTTCTACCATCTAAACTCCTTATGTGAATTCAGTAACCATCCCATCAAGTGCATCTAAACCTACCCCTTTCTAAAAACCACATCAGCGGTCCAAATTGTAGTTATGTCTATCCCAACATCGATACCACCCATTAACACAAGTTTTATTTCTATTGTACACCCTTCCTCACAACAATAATCTACCATCCCTACTTTCTTTCAACTCATACCTCAAAAATCTCAACACCTCATTCATATCTCTTTTCCCTTTCATCACAAAACTTAAAAGTCTTAACCACTCATTCATTCCTCTATTCCTTTCCAACACATATCTCAACCATCACAAACTCTCATGAATGCATCCATGCCTTTCCAATATCAGTAGATTTAACCTTCACATCCTTTAGTTTCACAAACCATCTATAAAATTCCCTTGGGTAATCGCCTTCAGCAAAACATCCCACAACCATATCAACAATCAAATATTCTATAATCAACCTAGTTTTTCCTCATCCAGTACATAATAACAACCATAACATGACCCCCTTCAGGCTTTGATGAAAAAAATATCTAACCTTGAATCCTCTTCCATGTGTACCAGGAATAAATTATCTTATGAAAAAATATGCAATGAACCCATCCACCCATCAATACCATACAAATCTTATCCTCCTCATTGGGAACTTCCTTTGTTCCTAAAAATCTACAGTAAAAAATACCCAATAGCACATTTGAGCCTTCTAACATGCCTGTTACCTCATAGCACATGACCAAGACCTTATGTTGAGGACATTTCCCATGTCCTTAGCTAGCCCTGCTTTATACTGGTATAAAAACATCCCACAATAATAAATCTTCTCATTTTCTCATCTTTCTCAACTATTCCTTAAAGTAATTTCAATTAATATCACCCGTAAAATCACTATCACCAACCTATATGCAATAAAACAATTTGAAGATGAATCCATTTCAAAAAAATTCACCCGCTAGATGGGCATTATCAATCAAATATCATTTTCCCTCTCATAGAATGAGCTAATAGAATTATTCTCTCGCTCTTGTGATAAACACATCTCATCGACATTACAAATCTAATCTTTCCAGACATTTGGTGAAGCATTCACAATGGATTGCAAACTCAAGCTTCACACTTTTGAAGAAAGTAGAGTTAATCTTAGGTCCAAAAATCCAAAATGTGATTTTTCATCCAAACCATCTTCTAGTCAAGATAAATGTAAATCATCAACCAATGTAGTAGTCATAAAGACCGCAGCCAAAAAACATTCAACCACCGAATGCTTTCGCCCTAAACACACTTATACACCTTTAGGAGAATCTTATAGTGTAGTATTTGAAAAAATCCTAGTAGATAACGTGATCACTTTCCCTCCTATCCACCCCATCGATACATCCATCTTGAACCCCTCTTGGTATAGAGAAAATGATTAATTTAATTACCATAGGGTCAAGGGCCACAACATCAAAATGTGTCATTCATTGCAAAAGTATCTTAAAGATCTTATCGACAAAGGTGCACTACACTTGGATAACCCAAATGCACCTCAAAATCAAAACTTGGATGTCTTCAAACAAGCTTTCCTTAATCACTCCCCATCTACCAGTCAAACATAGTCCAAGACCATCCAAGCTCATCATACTATCAACAATGTCATATCCCAACCATCTACCAATCTCTATTGTTTCATCAACAAACCAAGTATGCACATAAGTAAACACACCCACTATTCCTATCGTAGAAGAGAATACACCTTTGTCTACATCCACTATATCCATGAATAACTCACCCAAAAGATCTTCATAAATCTCATAAAATAAATTATTCATACAAATTTTGAAAATCATTTTTCCCAATATCACTCACACACACTTTGGAAACCTTTCATACAACCAAACACTCCCTCGTCTATAAATCTAATCATTATAATGCACAACCATATTACTCCTTCAACACAAAAATTAAAACCCTTGTCCTCCATTATAGAGCTACATCCTTCATCTAAATTATTCATCACTGTTATGCAATCAAAGGCCCTACTTGAGCACACATCCAAAGAAAACACACCAAACACAGGTCCTGCAACATTTGTCAAACTAAAATAAATGTCACTTCCTTTAACATCTGCCTTAAAAGGATATCACGAATCAAACCTTGAAAGGTTACTTCAACAATACATCATAAAACTACCCCCTCTTAAGTCATCTATTTCTCGAGGGTGGAAGGCTTCCTAGTATAACTTTAAAGACTTTTGTGACTATCATCGCACACCAGGACATCATACAGAAGATGGTAAGGCCCTCATTTCCCCTATCAAAGGCATTCTTCCTATAGATATAGCCACATCGAAAACATATTGTAAAACATCTAAACTCACCACATTTAAACCATCCATAATGATTGAGAGTGGGGATTATTCTAAGAAAACCCCTCCATATCAAATCGATGTATTATGCATAATCACTAGATAACGTACCCACAAACCTAGCCCCTCAGATCAAGAAAATTCTAAATTTTCTATTCCACTCACTCCCAAGTAATCTAACTAAACACCACCCACTAAAGCCAAGGTTTCCATCCTTTCTTCTCCTCATACACAATGTACCACTACAATAGAAAATTTCATCATCAAATAAATTCACCAAGCTCCAGTCAATATGTTCCTTTATAAACTAGTGTAAACCTCACCTTCACACCGATAATCCATGATTGAAGATCTTTAATCCATATCAGTTTCCTCAAATGATCCAAACCTTTTTGTAAATATAGTAGGCTCTCTTAAAACATCCACTACTATCTCCTTTGACAGTTCTAAAATACCATCACTAAAACTAGTGGACCATGATCTACCCCTCTTCATCACCACCCAAATCAATGATAACCTAATGAAAATATTCATTATTGATAATGGTGCTAGTATTAATATCATATATCCATATGCCTTTAATCATCTTTGATTACCTAACACCATTATTTCCCAAACACTAGTTGTACTTTGAGTTTTAAACAACACCATCACCTCCACATTGGGTACAGTCATTTTACCACTTAGTGTTAAACCCCTTCCTGAACTCTTCTATCCGGTAAAGGGAGAGTTATAATATAACATACTATTAGGCTGACCCTAGATATGTGTTATGCATAGTATCCCATCAATGCTCCATCAATTTCTTAAGTACGAACACAAAGGTAAAACCTTTATAGTTCCCCTGGCTCCCAATCCTTTTAGATTTGGTAACACGACCTATTGTCTAAATGATGTTCTTGTTCCCAAATCAATCCTAGGATCCTCTGATGAAGAATATACCGGTTCATCCATTCCATCTTCCAAATTACCAGATGAATCTACTTTTGATAACTTTATGCAATGTATTTCACTCAGGGAGTATCACCTCATTATGCTCGATTCACTTCCCATGCCTAAGACATATGGAAGACCTGATATGCAACCTATGTACAAACCCAACATCAGATAATTCATATCTTACGGTCCCCCACATCTGAATAAATATATTATCTATGGAGGGATAAATCACCCTTCTAAATATCCCACTTATCAATGTTGTGATATGTTATTTATATCATATTTTAAATTCATATATAATCAAGTCTTTGCAAAGATGTATCTCCACCACTGCGCACTGAAAGGATTCTAATTTGGACATTATGAGTAGAGTATCCATGACCAAATCATCCAACATTCCCTCAAACCACATGAAAATTATGGGATAGGTTATGAGAGACACCTTTTTGAATCTTCTACACATGCTATAACCAAAACCATAATAGAATTGGAACCATCTTCCTCATCCATGCAAGATGACCCTATGGACACTGACAATACCGTCTCCATCCCACCTATCTTTTTTATTCAATACTATTACTTTAGGACCATTAACATATAAAAATAATCATGATACTAATATAATTCCTCTCATCTGGTCTAAAATGATAGAAGAACAATCACCCACCATTAACATCCTTTAATGTCAAGATGATCAAGCTATCCTTTCCCATATGGGGAAAGAGGATCATTTCCTTCAAAAAGCATTCCCACTTAAAACCTCAATGCTACTTAATGAATCCATTACCAATGTTAACATAAGATCTCCACAGGAATCTCACATAGTTAAGGTTAGTCAATCATTAGATGCACAGGAGTTAAATGATTTTTCCACCTTCTTATCCAAATATAATCAAGCCTTTTCTTGGTCATATAGTGATATGTCAAGAATCAATCAAAACATTGTTTTCCACAATATCGCCACTTATCCTAATGACAAACAACTAAAACAAAAGCTACATAGGATTCATCCTCACATATCTATTCTCATCAAAGAAGAGTTACAATGCTTTCTCTCCACTAATTTTATCATACTCATTGAATATCTTGTTGTTGTGCAAATGTGCAACAGGGAAATAAGAAATTTCCAAGCACGACAACTATACCCCTATGCCGAAATTTTCATGCTTTATCATTCCTAAGTCACCCTAGATCTATCCAGTCAGTCCAAATTACCTCCCAACCAATGTTATATCATCCCCCTAGGTTATTTAGGAAATTCCATTCATTCCCCTAGGTGATTTTAGGACTTCATTGAAAATGCAAATTTTGGGGAGTCACGTGAACAACTGTCACTGGCCTTCCTAGGACTGGATCAACCCCCTGAAGTGGAACAGAAGGGAAAAACTCAACATGGAGGTGAATTTATTACCTTATGACATCAAATAAATGATTTTGGAAGGTTTAGAGAAGTTTTTCAAGACTTGGAGCACTCTGAGTGGAAAATAGGGTTCACAAGCCTAGATAATACACAGGCCTAAAATAGTTGTCAGGCTTCAGAAGAAGATTCCAAGAGCTCGAAATGGATTTTGAAGTAAAAAAAAACATCTTTGGAAAGAGGATTCCAAGACCTACATGATGGTGAAGTAATATTTTTCACAACACCTTGGCGCTTATGACTAGAAGGCAGTTTTTCTCAGGCATAGGTGGAGTCCCAAATCAAAAATCCAAATTTTTAGGGATCATATGATCAAATTAAGACATGAAACCCACATAATTGGATTAAAACTGAAATTTCCAGTCAAGATCATATAAAATTTCACCAATAAATTCCATCAAGAGCTCAAGTTATCTGCGTTCCAAATTACCCTCTCAAAGGCAGTTCAAGACGTAGTCATTTTCTCGAGAGGACACGTGTCAGCACTAGGAGCCTGGCGGGATTTCATGGCCTTGAATTCCATAAGGTCAGGTAAATAAACCCTTGGAAAATCTTCCCAGCCCTCATGTGACCCTTGGGACCCTCATACGACTTCCAGACTTGACAAATCAGCCCCCAAGTGCTTATTTGGAGCATGCCTTCCCTGTCATCGGATCGGGTGCCACATGTCAGCTCTAGGACCACCATGGAATTTGATGTCCCTTGTTAACCTAAGGTGGGAGCCATCAGACCTTGGAAAATTCACCCAGCCCCCATAGGGAGTCTTTTGGAAACCCATGTGACCTCCTCTCATTTCTCAGTGCTTTAAAGTAGTTTTTTACTCCTTCATTCCCTGTTGTTGGATCAAACGCCACGTGTCATGCCCTTGATCACCATGGAATTTGATTTCCCTCATGTCCCTGAGGTCAGGAACATAAAACATGGAAAATTTCACCCTAACCATAATATTTCCAAGTGCCACTTTCTTCACTTCTAACTTTTAATAGTTTTTGTGCACTCCATTCCTCCATTCTTCCTCTGCAACACTCTACCATCACCCTTCCATTGTAAATTCTCATACAAGCTCGAAAAAAACACTAAAACAAGATCCTCATGGTGATTTTTACATCTTAGAAGGATCTTTCATCAAAACAAGAAGGAGAAACGAAGAGCAAGAAGAAGAAAATGGTGAAAATCTCCATAACCTAAAAAAAAAGATCTAAAGAAATATTGCAAGCCGGTGCATGAATCAAAGAACCATTTTGTGTTGTTCATTCCTCTATCCAAGAACATCAGAAAGACACCTTCAAACTCCCCCTCGTGTGATAGAGTAGCCATAACAAATAAATCTCGTTTCCATCTCAACGAAGAAAGACGTGGGATTTCCTGTCAAACCAGTTGTCGCATTGAAGTAAGATCGCACGTGAAGCATCAAAAGAAAAAACCCACATAAAAAATTTAAATTTCTTTGTAAATAGAGGAGAAAACCAAACCTATAATTTTCAGGTCCATTAATGGCTGCCGTACCCAAAGGCACTG
Source organism: Taxus chinensis (assembly GCA_019776745.2). Lineage (NCBI taxonomy): Eukaryota > Viridiplantae > Streptophyta > Pinopsida > Cupressales > Taxaceae > Taxus > Taxus chinensis. The sequence continues at coordinate 193,819,230 of CM034150.1, forward strand.
CCAGGTCTGAAAACTAAAACTTTAAAATCTCCTAGACTATTAAGCGGGTGGATCTGAAATTATAGAGGGAGAATATTATGCAAAAGCCAATATAAAAAAAATTCATTCCACATCAATCGAACACCCAGAGGCCAAATTTCTAAAAATAGTAAGTCTACTACATAGGAACTGCTATTTTGGGAAAGTTAGCAACAGAAGAACCTGCAGAGGAGACGAAGACATTGGAGGTAAACTACAACTAAAAATTCACCAGAATAGACATTTTTGGCACTTACTAAAAATATTAAGTGGGCCCTCGAGCACTTGCTAAAAATATAAATTTGATCCAGAAGAAATGAGGAACATGGGGAGAAAGAGGAAAACTAAGCCGCAACATCCAGTTGAAGATCGAGGAATTGCTTTTCCACACTTACTAAAAATAGTAAGTTATTTTTTCAAAGGGAGATATGAAGACAAAATGGATGGGTTAGAAGCTGACACAACCCTTTACCTATGAGTATGATGTGGAAGACAGTGATGTCTTGTACATGGACCTGAATGACCTTAAAATTTAAAATTCAAAAGAGAAAATTTCTAGAATTTCAATAGCTACATGAGGCACATGTCTACAAACCATGGCTATTCCAGGAAATCCTCCTATTGAAAGACCCAAATTGCTCTTCCACATCCAAGAAGATATCACTTCTGATTTGAGAGAAGCTATTTGGCATAATGGACAAAGTGTCAACCACTACTTCATTGCCACAAGAATCCTCGACCTTGAATAAAAACATGTTGCCGAATTGGAGAGGCAAAGACAAATTCCAACACCACAAAGGTGAGCATAGATTTCCAAGCTGGCGGATAGAAGTTGTAACAACCAATTTTTGTCACTTCAATCTTATAGAATTTTTTATTTTTTATTTATTTTTTAAATCTTATCTTATGTAGCTGATTTAAATACCCATATATTTAAATCCAACATAATTCTTAATGCAGTCCCTTTTCAATAACTATCATGAACCATGTGCAGTTGTATGAGATAATACTTAACTCACAAGTTCTCCCTTAATGCTCTTACAAGCCATACATACCAGTGTATCCCTTTGGTTCTCCTTTAACAGGATATGATATATAAGTGATAACCCCTAAGTGTTTCCCTGGGTTCCACCTATGAAATCCATAGGCATCTCACAACTTACTTAATGGTGAAAACTCAACAGTATAATAAGTAGTTATAGTACATTGCGCAAAGTTTCTGAGTCATGTGTACCATACTCTATTCCATGACGACACACTCATCATTAGGAAATTTTTCGCTTCACTTTAATCACTTTTTTGGTTATAAGGATTTGCAGTCAGTGATGTTGTAAACAACTACAATTCTTGCACAAGATACAAGCCTAGATTAACCTACACGAACCTTTACCTCGATGTCATCCTATGATTCCTATGGGAGAGCAAGTGTCTTTGTAATGATTCTCTTCATTTTTAGATTTCTTCCCTTCCCGTAGCCATCATATGTTGGCATCGGGGTACCAACCCGTGTTGTTCCATCCACCTTGTAACTATAACAAGCTCAATACCACTCTACATTTTAAGGTCTTAAAAAGGGAACTCAATATAGCGGTTATGTGGTAGTATTCGAGTAATGACAACTGTCATTAAATGGATACATCCACATAACATCGGTAGTGAGTCGACCTATCAAGAGTCCTAAAATGAAACATGGTATCTTAATAAATTAAACATGACACATTGTTCTAGTTCCCGTGTCTTCATCACTTAGTGAAGAGTATCTAGAGTCCTATCACCTAGAATCATGATAGGTTAAATTTAGTTCCAAAACTACTCATTTCTTCCTATCTGTTTCAGATATAAGATAGATCAATCTTTATACCTAAATTCCCAATTCTACAGTTTGTTAATGATTCAATTTCCACTGTATTAGAATAATACCTTGCATTAACATGGAGTAATAACTACTAATGTTATTATTACTACCATTAGTAATCGTGCAACTATATAATTATTAATTACTGGGTACATACGGATTCGATCCCATTACCCTCCTTTCAAAAACACTTATGCTATATTATTAGAATCATGTTACTCAGTTTTACCTCAGCATTTATTCTTCCCAGGTTTGATTTATCAATAGATATAAATCTTATTCATTTTATGGTTCCTATTTTAGTAGAATTCCCAATTCTCTTTAGAACTTCTATAACCATTTCCAAACCTCAACTTAGGTTTATTTGTATGGCTACTATAACCTTGGTAGTGTATTCATTTTCCTTGGATCCTTGTACCAATTTCCTTAGCATCCAAAATACATTCAATTAATTCCAACCATCAGATCGTTGCTATCATTTATATGACTACACTGTCATATCCTAATCATGGTTGGTTTCAGCTCACAATTATTAGGAGTGTAGACACCAAACTTCCATAGTGAGTGAGATGGCGAGAACTCATGTTGAGCACAATCTAAATGTTCCCATCAATACTCTAATTTTTTTCATTGGGTAGTAAACCCATGGTTTCATAGGGGTTTAGTATTCTGGGATTTAATCATCTCCCCACAATTTTATGCCAACTGTGTCCCATATCCTATGAGCCCTTTTAGCATTTATGTTAAACCTGATTATTAATGAATTATCTTTAATACATCTTGTTAGTTTGAGTAATTGCAACATAAAAATTCATCAAATCATATTTTATACGATAGCAATCAGATAGATCATATACTTTATTTATCTGTTTTATGGAAGACAGTTTGCTTAATCAACAAGGAATGATTTATTCTCATTTCTTATTTCACCTTGAGGAATTAAGTTGAACTCTCCTTCATGTTAAGGGATTTGGGTTAGTTTTATCAATTATTTCAACTTAATTTCCTTAAAAGGTTTAAGTGCTGCCCAAAAGGAACATCAACAAGTTTTTGGGACTTAATCCTTATACGATAAATATTAACATTTCATCCATAAATTTCATCATAACAATTTATTTCTAATATAGTTACTCAAACTTTATTAGAGGAGTCTTCCTTCAGTATGCTCACATAAGCAAACACATCAAGATTCACAACTAGATGATTTCTCATCTACCATGTATTTAACCTTTACCGATCTTGTGAGGAATCACTACCTCTTGCTAACAATAATAATGATTTCCCATAAGTTAATCAATCTAGATTACAGAATTTAATAACACTGCTCCGTAGTGTAATCCATTAACCTATCCCTTATGTTATTGATTTATAACTTCACAACTCGCCCATTGAACCTGCTAGGTTCACCTAGTCCATAAGACAATTGTTATATTCTAAAATAGAGAGAGTTACAATAGCCTTCCATTACAATCATCCAATGATCCCATTTTTCATAAAATATCATTATTATAAAGCCATTCTTATACTGACACTACTACAACATAGTGGGATTCATTATAGAAATTACAGAGAGGCATCAAAATTCTTCAATAATATGAAGTGAGTATTTATTCAAAAAAATATGGAATCTTTTCCATGTTATAATAGATCGTAAATGTACACAGTATATTTTCACAAGAGAACCTTTACTTGAAGTCAATAAATAACTTCCTCAACATAATTAAAAATATCTCAAATCAACCATTGGCTACAACTTTATCCTTAAAAAGTAAGCATGTGGTATGATTAGATAACCAAGACATTTCTTTACTTCATGCCAGCTACCTTCACTCAATTTCTTGTAATGGTTAGGCAAGGTCAGTTCGAATGAACTGAGCAAGAAAAGTCCTTTATCATGTTTATCAATTTATGTCATTAAATGTTAGAATGAATAAATACTTCAATAATCTCAATCTAACATTTTAATCATATAATTCCAGAACATCATTCTTTAGTAACCTACCTTGCAATCATTAAGAATAGCTCTTCTACCTCTTTCAGTATTCTGCAAAGATAAGGCCTATTCACTACTTCACAAAAAATAAGTTAAAGCAAAACTAGATAAAGGATATTCATACCCAAGAAATGACCATCAAAAAATCAATAACACAAGTTATTAAAAATACAATTAAATAACATAAAGTTAAACAGAGTAATCAGACTCTTATCATCCACGGTATGAATCTATGTCATCCCATTAATAAATAGAAATTGCTGCAACTAATGTTGTTCCTCCAGCAATTCAATAGTATAATCCTTCGACACTCAAGGTAATCCAAGCTATGGAAATGAAACCAACCAGTTTCATCAATATCAACACACCCATCAAATAGGTCCGGTTAATACACATGACATTTATATGTCATAGCTACAGGATACGACATATTCTGCACTATCCATTAATATTATAAGAAGGAGATATATATCTATACAACTCAAGTTACATATCATAGTAACTTAAAGGAATTAAGGAAATATAGACTCAGTTGCCTATCTATTCCATATTGTACCTTCTTTAACAAAACTCATCGTTTCAAATTATATCTTACCACATTCTACTGCAATAAGAATCTAAAGATACAACCATTCAAAAGCTTATTTATGCTTGCGTATAGCGCTAAACTCCCCAAATTTTTCTCAATGATTAATACATATTACTCCTCAGTAATGAATATATGTTTCCCTTGATTTAATCATCCTACAGAGATTAATCCGTTACATAAATTTACATAATATTAATATTAAAATCTTCAGTAAGGATCGATTTTAAGAATGGAGACAACTAAGTTTCCTTTCCATTATTGCACCTTATATATATATCAGCAAAACTTATCAAATATATCCATAGTGTAATCCACCAAGACCCCTTGGTTTTCAAGTAAGACTTTCTAGTTATTTCAAGGAAACATAAAATAACCAACTCTTTTCTTCATTATCCATCCAGGTCCCAGCTCAAAGCGAGCTTTCCTCTAGTAAGTGTCTGATTATAGAGATATTATAACATCAGACTCAAATAGATTCCTAAAGAGGGAAGAATGGTTTTTCGTACTTGGTAGAAGATCAGTTAGGTTCAGCCCTTCGAAAACCAATTCCCAAATTCATCTTTTGTTCTCTAGTATCAGTTCAAAACTAGCTTAGATAACTTCTAAAGAAGATAGTAAATAATGAAACTCCCTATAATGGAGTGAGACGAAGGCTCTACAACTCAACAATTATTTACATCAACTGAAAGTACTTCAAAAATCCTAAGAAAAGGAATATTTAGGATGAGGTTGCAACCAACTCACCGCTGGATGGTGATGGATTATTATACAAATATCCTGCAACTCAACCTCTGTTGCCCCTCATCTGCAATGAAACCAGGAGTAATCCATGTTTCTTACCATTAACCTTTCTAAGAGCTACATGGTTCAGCCTATTATGCTAGAATAATGTGAAGTGTTATTAGCTCACAAAATACCTATCAAACTGAGCCATGTCTTAAAAGGTTAATACCTATATTTGCTTTGGGGAAAGAAAATGTGAGGAATAAAATTTTCTTGTAGACCCATTAAGGGTAAAAAGATTACGTTGACAAACCAACAAGTCCTCAAACCTAGTAGGATCATGGCTCACTAACAGTCAACTCGATGGGGATAAAAGTAGACTACAATATATACTATGTGTGAGATAGAAGTACCAACAGGTTATTCCCAAATCTACCTATGATCCTGCCCAAATATACTTCTTTTCTATAGTTGATACGCATAGAGAAGAAGTGAGAGTAATATACGCCAGTATCTAGAATAGATTTAGTTGCTAGATCTATATACCCAGATTTGGGTCAGGTAAAAAGGAAACCCATATAGCCAAATTTAATTAATTATTTTTTTATTTTTTTGCAAATCATTATATCGTTTGCACAAATGCTCGTTATTATCTGGGTCATCCAAAATCAAACAATTCAATGAAAAACAGTGGTTCAAAATCCTCTCCTGGTAAAACCATCTACAGTCATCATTGTCGAGCATGATTCAAGTAGAATAAAAGATAAAAGGATAATAGTTTTCCAGGGTTACATTCATACCATTTTCAACTTCTTCTCACACAAAAATAGAGTATAACAAATAGCAACCCCGAATTAACACATACCCATTTTTTTAGCACAAACCAAAATTGCCAGTATGTATTCATTCTAACCTTTGATTGTTTAAAAAGATAAAAGGGATAAAGAATGTTTCTTTCCTAGTAAAATGGTAGGCCGAATTCTTTTCTTCCTACTACCTTCGCAGCCCCAAATCGTACACAACTTCGAATCAACTAGGTCGCATTTCCAACATTCCTTTCTCAGTGAAACATTTTTATATAGCAACTGATTTAGAAATCACATGGCTTTATATTATTTTGCTCTAAGAAATTTTCCATGCAAAGATACCAAAACTGGAGTTTTTCCAAATTTACCAACAAACTAAATGAAGCAGTTGCATGCAATTCACCTCATTCAGGAGCTTTACGGATTTCCAAAATATTAAATGCAAAATTTAATGAAATTCAATGTGGAAGTGCTACACCAGTGGCTTATCCATCTACCACCACCCATTACTCTCCTCCAAAATTGGCAAGGTTATTTCAGTTTAAAACCTTATTTACCTTTTTCCCTGAAATCTGCTAAATAACATTTACTTAATTACTTTTCATAACTTAGGTCGATTAACCTTTTGAAAACATAGGTTATAATATTGTATAAGACCAATGCTTTAGCAAATCAATAGCCTTATTGTTATTATTTAAATTCCCCATAACTCCCATAGAGATACATATTACAAAGTGAAATCAGCTATAATAATTTCATAATTCCAATATAAGTATCATGGCCTAGGATTCATAAGCCGGAGTCCACTGACCACAGTGGTTGATCGTTAAAGGGTTTGTTAGACAATTCTGCAACTACGTTCGCTTGTCTAAAACATATCACCTTCTAAGAATGGAACAATGAAATACAATATTTCACAAGTAGCATATTATCCTTAGAAAACTTTTAACCCGACCTAATGGAATATCATGACCCAATGCCACTGATATGACATATTAAGTCATGTCATCAATGGCTTATTACACATATTTTAATCATAACCAATTGTACATGATTACAATACTTCATATCTCAGTTACCAGCAAATTATCTTGATTGCAGGAATGTTCTTCGCAAATGCAATCTTAATATTAAAATATGAAATCGGGGTTCAAAGTGAACATTATTAAAAAAACCCAATTCCCATCACTTTAGTAGGAGCAATATAACACTTCCTACCCTTATTAAGTGCATGGCTTCCGTTATCCACACAACCTATTAAATCAAACATGATGTGGCAAGTGAAGATGCACGTTACAATCTAGGATTCTCTGCATTAAATCCTTTGACTTAGTATTATCTTTCAAAGGATGGTTTCAACTCCTTTATGATATTGATCTAAATTTGCAGAGTGTTACATTATTCCCCCCATAATGAATCATCATCCCGATGATTTCATCTCATTTCTCATAGCCAATTCATTCATACAAATTACACACTTTATAATTTCAAATCTTTAATCATTATCTTCACCGGAACTTGAGATTCACATCTCATAAGTTCACATTTACTGGATGTCATTACTTGTCAACTAGTAAACCATTATATTATAAGCAACACATCATAGATCTATCTCTTTAGCATTTTGATTTACGTAACCTTATGTATTACTTACAAAAGGTATTCTCAGAATTCTGCTTTACCAGGCAATGTAACATGACGCTGTTGAATTAACCCAGACAAGTCCAATCATAACTATCTCACATCAAGGTATTACAACACTCGAAGCTAGTTAGGAGGATTGTTTTTAAGGTCATATTAATCATACTCTACCTCAAAATAAATCCAACTCATATTTTGAAAATCTTAAAACTAGCATTTACTCATGTTAAACATAAGTAATCAAACAACATAACTACTCACAATTAGCTCAAGTAATGCTAGATTAATAATGTTACAGTCATATAAGCCCATACTTATGCAACTGTAATCTTATTAATCTAGTTCCTTTAAGTTCAAATATCACAATTTATTGAACATTTATAAAGTATTAGTCCATTGATACCTTAGTAGATCAGATTATCGACCTATATATCCTTGAGTTGTATGGACAAACTACTCATATGAATTGGTTAAGACAAATAATTCTTAAAATTCTATACAATCATGTATAATATTGATACAACATGGTAAAGGGAGTTACCTCCCATGAAAATTTTATCATGATTTGACTAATCATTCAAGTAAGGTCATACATCTGATACTTGATCATAACAGTATGAGTATATACTTCCTCAATTTCTATAGCCAGTATGGACTAAGCATTTTTTTTAATATTAGTCATACTTTACTGTATCCTTAGACAAAGATAAATTTTATAGTAAACCAATCATCTCATAATGTAAGTTATGAGTTCATTAATGAGATCAAGTAGATGTAGTGTATATGACAGAGTGTCTACACAATGATCGCATTGATGAAAAGGATCAGCAGAACCTTATGAAACATTCCAGCATGTGGCACCTCAATTCAACGATTCCCAAATTTATAGTTCAAAAATCTGATACTGGAGTTAAATAGCCTTTACTTTAGCAATCATGTAACTCCTACCAGTTTTAAATTACCAGTATTTTACAACCAAGCTGGCTATATTTACCATCTTTGGCACATAACGTTGATAACAATATTAAATTTAAGGACACTTTTGACTATAAAACCTTGAAGGTTAGTTTACATATTCCCATGAAATCATGAATATCAAGTTACATACGTGAATTTCTTCGTTACACTTTTCAATCTCTAGATTCTTACTAGGTGTAAAATTATACCAACCTCACAATGTTGTATTAGCCCGTGAAATATTATTGGACCTATCATACTTTAAATTCAACTCAAGGTATCAAATTTTATAAACAAGTATGCATTAGCAATGAGTTCCATGTCCTTATATGATATCTCAGGATTACCTAGCATCTCAGGCTAAGTAATTTACATAGTTATCATTCAATCTTACAAAAGAGTGTCTACTCAATAACATTGAAGTAAATCAGTCAAACATATTTGACCATAACAATCCAAGTAGTAAATTAAGAGAATGATTATACAAATAATCACATTCTACCACAAGGATAATATTAGAATAGTTAAATAGTCGTATCAATATTTATGCCTATTACTTTCAGCCCTTAAGAAGCTTTAAGAACTAAGGTCATAGTACAATCCTTCTATACCTTAACAAGGTATGCCGTTTAATTTGGAGAGTGAAATTTTTACATATCCATAGTATAAGTTTAAAACATGTCTCTTACATCTACATTTAGCCTTGTAAACATCCTTTAATTCTACTAAATTCCAATTCCATATCCCTATAAATCTTATTTGGTCACGACCAATCAAGGTTGCACCATCCATAACATATAAGAATCGTACATAGATTTTTTTCTACATGACAGGATATCATAAGGATGCATTCACCTGAATCTATCTTCTAATCACTTTACCATTGCATCTTGTTACATAAAAAATCTCATGAAACTCTATTGTAGTCTAGATACATGCAAATCAGCCTTATCGAAAGATTTCCTTCTTTCTGAAATGAGTTCAATCAGTGACTAATTCATGATAACTAATACCCAATTATGGTTCCAACAATTTTGATTATTATTTCTATTAAGAATTTATGAATTCCATTTCAGTCTCCAGTTTAGTCACTTCACACTAAGAACTTAACTGCATTAATCTTGCATTTGATTAGCATCAAGAAGTTTTTATTTAACTTTCCCATTATTATGCTAGGATGACTTGTTTTCTTTTTCCACAAAACTATGGTAGACTTTACTGCTAAGTTTTACTCTGAAAGGTCCCACTTTCAGACTCTTTCTCATCCTTTATCTCTCTTCTAAAATTAGAAGTAAATAAGAGCTAATGCTCTTACATGCTTTTACCATATAAACTAGCATTTTACTATGGTTCTGACCTAAATGGCCTTTCAAGTCACTACCATTGCAGCAGTTAGTCTTCCACTAAATACCACCTTTATCCTATGTGGATTTCTTTTAATATTGGATTTATACTCCAATTTTTATCATAATGCATTTTTATTAATCGAGTAACACTTTACTGATCATCATCATTCAGCCTAAGTTGTTTTTCTTGGCTGCTCTTATTCACACTTACCAGTTGCTCCCTGCATCTATCCAGTATAGTGTGCCATGAAGGAATATTAGAGTATTATTTAACTCCTTTACCCCCGAACCCAAATCTTAGTTTGATATGGCTCGTCATCCATGGTACATCCTTCATTCTCCTTATTTTATTTATAAAATAGGAATTTTCTATGTGTAAGGGCTCATTAGGCCCAAGAGCTGCAACCTTTAGCTCTGATACAAAAATGTAACAACCACTTTTTGTCATTTCAATCTTAGAGAAATATATATATATATATATATATATATATATATATATATATATATATATATATATATATATTCTCTTACCTTATGTAGCTGATTTAAATACCCATATATTTTAATCCAACATAAGCCTTAATGTAGTCCCTTTTCAATAATGATCATGAACCATGTGCAGCTGTATGAGAGAATATTGAACTCACAAGTTCTCCCTCAATGCTCTTACGAGCCATACATACAAGTGTATCCCTTTGGTTCTCCTTTAATAGGATATGATATATAAGTGATAACCCCTAAGTGTTTACCTGGGTTCCACTTATGAAATCCACAAGAATCTCAAAACTTACTTAATGGTGAAAACTCAACAGTATAATCAATAGTTACTCTACCTTGCGCAAGGTTTCCTAGTCATGTATACCATACTCTATTCCATGACGGCAAACTCGTCATTAGGAAATTTGTTGTTTCACCTTAATCACTTTTTCAGTTATAAGGATTTGCAGTCAATGATGCTGTAAACAGCTCCAAGTCTTACACAAGGTACAAGCCCAGATTAACCTACACAAAGCTTTACCTTGATGTCATCCTATGATGTCTATGGGAGAGAAAGTGTCTTTGTAATGATTCTCTTCATTGCTAGATTTCTTCCCTTCCTGTAGCCATCATATGTTGGCATCAGGGTACCAACCCATGGGGTTCCATCCACCTTGTAACTATACCAAGCTTATACTTAAGCAATACCACTCTACATTTTAAGGTCTTAAAAAGGGAACTCAGTATAGTTGTTATGTGGTAGTATTCGAGTAACAAAAAATGTCGTTAAATGGATACGTCCACGTAACAGTGGTAGTAAGTCGACCTGTCAAGAGTCCTAAAATGAAACATGGTATCTTAATAAATTAAACATGACACATTGTTTTAGTTCCCGTGTCTTCATCACTTAGTGAAGAGTATCTAGAGTCTTGTCCCCTAGAATCATGATAGGTTAAATGTAGTTCCAAAACTACTCATTTCTTCCTATCTGTTTCAGATATAAGATAGATCAATCTTTAGACCTAAATTCCCAATTCTACGGTTTTTTAATGATTCAATTTCCATCGTATCAGAATAATACCTTACATTATCATGGAGTAATAACTAATAATGTTATTCTTACTCCCATTAGTAATCATGCAACTATATAATTAATAATTATTGGGTACATACGGAGTCGATCCCATCACCCTCCTTTCAAAAAAACTTATGCTAAATTATTAGAATCATGTTACTCAGTTTTACCTCAGCATTTATTCTTGCTAGGTTTGATTTATCGATAGATCTAAATCTTATTCATTTTGCGGTTCCTATTTTAGTATAATTCCCAATTATCTTGAGCACTTCTATAACCATTTCCAAACCTCAACTTAGGTTTATTTGTATGGCTACTATCACCTTGGCACTGTATTCATTTTCCTTGGATCCTTGTACCAATTTCCTTAGCATCCAAAATACATTCCATACATTCCAGCTATCAGATCATTGCTATCATTTATATGACTACACCGTCATATCCTAATCATGGTTGATTTCAGCTCATAATGTTTAGGAGCGTAGACACCAAACTTCCATAGTGAGTGAGATGGCGAGCACTCATGTTGAGCACAATAAGAATGTTCCCATCAATACTCTAATCTTTTTCATTGGGTAGTAAACCCATGGTTTCATAGAGGTTTAGTATTCTAGGATTTAATCATCTCCCAGCAATTCTATGCCAGTTGTGTCCCATATCCTATGGACCCTTTTAGCATTTATTTTAAACCTGATTATTAATGAATTATCTTTAATACATCTTGTTAGTTGGAGTAACTCCAACATAAACATTCATCAAATCATATTTTATACAATAGCAATTAGATAGATCATATACTTTATTTATCCATTTTATGGAAAGACAGTTTGCTTAAGAAACAAGGAATGATCTATTCTCATTTATAATTTCACCTTGAGGAATTAAGTTGAACTCTCCTTCATGTTAAGGGAGTTGGGTTAGTTTTATCAATTATTTCAACTTAATTTCATTAAAAGGTTTAAGTATTGCCCAAAAGAAACATCAACAAGTTTTTGGGACTTAATCCTTACATGATGAATATTAACATTTCATCCATTTATTTCATCATAAAAATTTATTTCTAATATAGTTCCTCAAAATTTATCAGAGGAATATTTCTTCAATATTCTCACATAAGCAAACACATCAAGATTCACAACTAGATGATTTCTCATCTAGCATGCATTTAACATTTACCGGTCTTGTGAGGAATCACTACCTCTTACTAACAATAATATTGATTTCCCATAAGTTAATAAATCTAGATTATAGAATTCAAAAACACTACTCCGTAGTGTAATCCATTAACCTATCCCTTATGTTACTGATTTATAACTTCACAACTCACCCATTGAACCTGCTAGGTTCACCTAGTCCATAAGACAATTTTTATATTCTAAAATAGAGAGAGTTACAACAACCCTCCATTATAATCATCCAATGATCCCATTTTCATAAAATATCATAAGCATAAAGCCATTCTTATACCGACACTACTACAACATAGTGGGATTCATTACAGAAATTACAGAGAGGCATCAACATTCTTCGATAATATGGAATCTTTTCCATGATACAATAGATCATAAATGTACACAGTATATTTTCACAAGAGAACCTTTACTCGAAGTCAATAAATAACTTCCTCAACATAATTAAAAATATCTCAAATCAACCATTGGCTATAACTTTATCCTTAAAAAGTAAGCATGTGGTATGATTAGATAACCAAGACATTTCTTTACTTCACTCCAGTTACCTTCGCTCAATTTCCTGCAATGGTTAGGCAAGGTCAGTTCGACTGAACTGAGCAAGAAAAGTCCTTTATCCCATTTATCAATTTATGTCATTAAATGTTAGAATGAATAAATACTACAATAATCTCAATATAACATTTTAATCATATAATTCCACAACATCATTCTTTAGTAACCTACCTTGCAATCATTAAGAATATCTCTTTTACCTCTTTCAGTACTCCGCAAAGACAAGTCCTATGCACTACTTCACAACAAATAAGTTAAAGCAAAACTGGATAAAAGATATTCATACCCAAGAAATGACCATCAAATAATCAATAACACAAGTTATTAAAAATACGATTGAATCACATAAAGTTAGACGGAGTAATCAGAATCTTATCATCCACGGTATGAATCTATGTCACCCCATTAATAAATAGAAATTACTGCAAATAATGTTGTTTCTCTAGCAATTCAACAATATAATCCTTGGACACTCAAGGTAATCCAAGCTATGAAAATGAAACCAACCAGTTTTATCAATATCAACACACCCATCAAATAGGTCCGGTTAATACACATGATGTTTATATGTAATAGCTACAGGATACGACATATTCTACATTATCCATTAATATCCTAAGAAGGAGATATATATCTATACAACTCAAGTTACATATCATAGTAACTTACAGGAATTAAGGAAATATAGACTCAGTTTCCTATCTATTCCATATTGTACCTTCTTTAACAAAACTCATCATTTCAAATTATATCTTACCACATTCTACTGCAATAAGAATCTAAAGACACAACCATTCAAAATCTTATTTATGCTTTTTTATAGGGGCTAAAATCCCTAAATTTTTCTCAATGATTAATACATATTACTCCTCAGTAATGAAGATATGTTTCCCTTGATTTAATCTTGCTAAAGAGATTAATCTGTTACATAAATTTACATAATATTAATATTAAAATCTTCAGTAAGGATCAATTTTAAGAATGGAGACAACTAAGTTTCCTTTCCATTATTGCACCTTATATATTGATTAGCAAAACTTATCAAATATATCCATAGTTTAATCCACCAAGACCCCTTGGTTTTCAAGTAAGACTTTCTAGTTCTTTCAAGGAAACATAAAACAACCAACTCTTTTATTCATTATCCATCCAGGTCGCAGCTTAAAGTGAGCTTTCCTCTAATAAGTGTTTGATTATAGAGATATTATAACATCAAAACCGAATAGCTTCTTAAAGATAGAAGAATAGTTTTCCGTACTCGGTAGAATATCAGTTAGGTTCAGCCCTTCAAAAACCAATTCCCAAATTCATCTTTTGTTCTCCAGTATCAGTTCAAAACTAGCTTAGATAACTTCTAAGGAAGATAGTAAATAATGAAACTCCTTATAATGGAATGAGCCAAAGGCTCTACAACTCAGCAATTATTTACATCAACTGAAAGTACTTCAAAAATCCTAAGAAAAGGAATATTTAGGGTGAGGTTGCAACCAAATTATGACTGGATGGTGATGGATTATGATACAAATATCCTACAACTCAGCCTCTATTGCCCCTCGTCTACAATGAAACCAGGAGTAATCCCTGCTTCTTACCATTAACCTTTCTAAGAGCTACATGGCTCAGCATATCATGCTAGAATAACGTGAAGTGTTATTAGCTCACAAAACACCTATCAAACTAAGCCATGTCTTAAAAGGTTAATACCTATATTTGCTTTGGGGAAAGAAAATGTGAGGAATAAAATTTACTTGCAGACCCATCAAGGGTAAAAATATTACGTTGACAAACCACCAAGTCCTCAAACCTAGTAGGCTCATGGCTCATTAACAATCAACTCAATGGGGATAAAAGTAGACTACAATATATACTATGCGTGAGATATAATTACCAATAGGTTATTCCCAAATCTACCTCTGATCCTGCCAAATATACCTTCTTTTTTATGGCTAATACGCATAGAGCAGAAGTGAGAGTAATATACGCCAGTATATAGAATAGATTTAATTGCTAGATCTATATACCCAGATTTGGATCAGGTAAGAAGGAAACCCATATACCCAAATTTAATTAATTAATTTTTTATTTTTATTTTCAAATCATTATATCATTTGTACAAATTCCCGTTATTATCTGGGTCATCCAAAATCAAACAATGCAACAAAAAACAGTGGTTCAAAATCCTCTCCCAGTAGAACCATCTATAGTCATCATTGTCGAGCATGATTCAAGTAGAATAAAATATAAAAGGATAATAGTTTTCCAGGGTTACAGTCATACCATTTTCCACTTCTTCTCACACAAAAACAGAGTATAACAAACAGCAACCCCGAACTAACACATACCCATATTTTTAGCACAAACCAAAATTGCCAATATGTATTCATTCTAACCTCTGATGGTTTAAAAAGATAAAAGGGATAAAGAATGTTTCTTGCCTGGTAAAATGGCGGGCCAAATTCTTTTCTTCCTGCTTCCTTCGTAGCCCCAAATCGTGCACAACTTCGAATCAACTAGGTCACATTTCTAGCATTCCTTGCTCAGTGAAATGTTTTTATATAGCAACTAATTTAGAAATCACATGGCTTTACAGTCTTCTACTCCAAGAAATTTTCCATGCAAAGATACCAAAACTGGAGTTTTTTCAAATTTACAAACAAAACTGAATGAAGCAGTTGCATGCAATTCACCTCTTTCGGGAGCTTTACAAATTTCCAAAATATTAAATGCAAAATTTAATGACATTCAATGCAGAAGTGCTACACCAGTGGCTTATCCATCTACCACCTGCCCATTAGTCTCCTCCAAAATTGGCGGGGTTATTTCAGTTTAAAACCTTATTTACCTTTTTCCCCGAAATTTGCTAAATAACATTTACTTAATTACTTTTCATAACTTAGGTCGATTAACCTTTCGAAAACATAGGTTATACTATTGTATAAGACCAATGCTTTAGCACATCAATAGCATTATTGTTATTATTTAAATGCCCCATAACTCCCATAGATATACATATTACAAAGTGAAATCAGCTATAATAATTTCATAATTCCAATGTAAGTGTCATGGCCTAGGATTCATAAGCCAGAGTCCACTGACCACATTGGTTCATCGTTAAAGGGTTTGTTAGACAATTCTGCAACTACGTTCCCTTGTCTAAAACATATTACCTTCTAAGAATGGAACCATGAAATACAATATTTCACAGGTAGCATATTATCCTTAGAAAACTTTTAACCCGGCCCAATGGAATATCATGACCCAATGCCGCCGATATGACATACTAAGTCATGTCATCAATGGCTTATTACACATATTTTAATCATAACCAATTGTACATGATTACAATACTTCATATCTCAGTTACCAGCAAATTATCTTGATTGCAGGAATGTTCTTCGCAAATGCAATCTTAATATTAAAATATGAAATCGGGGTTCAAAGTGAACATTATTAAAAATACCCAATTCCCATCACTTTAGTAGGAGCAATATAACACTTCCTACCCTTATTAAGTGCATGGCTGCCGTTATCCACACAACCTATTAAAGAAAACATGATGTGGCAAGTGAAGATGCACGTTCGAATCTAGGAGTCTTTGCATTAAATCCTTTGACTTAGTTTTATCTTTCAAAGGATGGTTTCAACTCCTTTATGATCTTGAACTAAATTTGCGGAGTGTTACAGAAGGTACACCCAACAATAGAGGCAATGAGGACAAACCAACCCCATTTTTGAAGAACTTCAAAGAAGACAAGAGCTATTCAGAATTTAGGGACCTCCCCTTTGTCAAACAACCAGTCATGTTGGGAGTCTGATGTGATGCAAATCCTTTAGACGGTGAGTTTCCATACATCAACGAGAACCTCGAAGATTTTCACTAACATAAAAACTGAAGAAGTTAGAGAAAGAGAAGAAAGAGTGGAAGAGGAAGTAAGAGCTCAAATCAAAGAAATCAAAAGACTTCAAGCTGAGGTAGACAAAAGAGTAGAAGCAGAAACCACAAGTGAACAAGGATTATATGACTCATGATCTAATATTCAATCCACTTCAAGAGGTCCCGCATGTTGTTGACTCCAACACTCCTCTCATTCAGGATTTGCCTCCTCCATCAGAACAAAGAATGATTGATGCACCTGTCATTGAGCCTGAAACTGACGATATGTTTCCATGGATGTGGGAAACGATCATCCTTGGCACTCACATGGTGCAACAAGTAGTAGCTCCTGATATATCAACAATTTTCGCATTGGCTAAATAAAAAAGATCAAGAAAGATCGCGCAGACAAAATCATGATTCTATAGAGAGGAGTCAGGTAATCAGTATATTGAAGTAGCTTGGCCAAAATTAATCAAGCCAGTGAACGAAATGACACCAGCTGACTATGAGATGAGAAAATTCCAATTGGGACCAGCTACTCACAAGGGAGATTTACACATATCCCAACAATCTTCTACTCGCATGATGGAAAGGAATAAAGAATATAAAGATAAGATCGAGGTACTAGAGGAGCAAGTGTGAAATCTTTCATCTTATGTGCAACACTTGGTGGAACCAAGCACTATAGCACTTCCTATTGAGAAAGTGGTACCCATCAGCAGCTTCGATCCAGAATCCATCAGAAGAACACACAAGTTCACGATGCAGGGCTGAGAAAATAAGGAATGGATCGATTCAATCTCCAAAAAATGGAAGTCAACACTTCAAGAGGCAGTCAAGCTCTTTACATACATGTGTACCACCTCCAATATAACGTGAACACTCAAAAAAGATGTGGGAAAAGAAAGAGATTACTGGGAACCTCTAGGACAAGTAGTGAGTGAGATGAGCAACACTCATCATCATAAATTTATCAATAAGAAGGTTTTTGAAACTCCTGTGGAAAACTTGACACATGTATGTGAGAGGGCCTTGGAAATAAGATTTGAAGCAATCAATCAAGCATTCATAGAGCTAGATGAGAAAGAAGAACAAGCATACAAGCTGCAGGATAGTATAAACTGGAAAATTTAGAAAATTGGAGTACCCGCAATGAGCGAGCATTCAACTGTTGATGAATTGATTGGATCTTTCAAAGAATATGTCAAGAAAGGGGTGGGAAACCCATTGTCCTTCACTAAGGATACCCTTGAATTCTTCTTAGAAATATTAGCCTCCATTGCACTTATTGCAGAAAAACATTCATCATGGTTTGGGAAGTGCAACGACATCAACAGTCTGAAACCTTGAGCTGCATTCATATCCCTCATGCCGACAAAGTAGAACCAACGGTGACTCATTTCAACCAGGAGTTTGGAAAGACAGAATCCTTCTTAGGATCACAAAGTGGAGAGTAGTCAGAGAACGGAGCTAAGTCCACCACAACAGCTCATCCTTTAGCATAATCCTTCTTCTTCTTCCTCTTCTTTCTCTTTCTTTTCTCTTCTCATACAACACCCTCTCTCCTCAATGTTATATTTTTACATTGAGAGTTGAAATTTTTGATATGACTTAAGTGACTTTAGAAATGTAATGTAAATTTAAGTCACCTTTCTATTATAAAAGGGACTTAAGTATTTAAAAAGGAATGTGAACAGTCTTAAGTCACATTAAGGTATTTGAAAAGTCACCAGGAAGATGAAAAGTTTTCCTCCTCTTCTATAAATTGTAACAAGCTCCTCATTTGAATTTCTTATGAAAATTCTTCTTAATTTTTGCTTATTAGATGTTGGATCTATTTATTGTGAATTCATGAGAGAGTTATCCTTGTGAAGAGAGCAATAGATAACAAGTTTCTTCCATTTCTCCTATTACAAAATGTCTTCTATTTCTCACACTATGTGTGAATTCTGCTTGAGCTTCAATAAAGGAAGAAGGAATTTTAGCCTCTTTGATTGAGGATTTTGTTGGTACTTTGTGCCCATTAAGCTTCATTTGGTCTTGTAGCTATTATGCAGATTTGTTTTCTTCTATATTCAAGTGCATGTAATGCAAATTCTATCTATTGTATGCAAGTCTTTGATTTTCTACTTGCAGCATTAGTTTTTCTCTTTTCTAATTTTCCCATTCCCTTTCATTCCTTCCTAGAAAAGTCATCTCTTGTAGGTATATGAAATAAATTGTCATAGGGTCATTCGAGTGCCCCTGTTGGATCCCCAGCTGAAAAGCCACCAGGATAAAACTCACATTTCACTCGTGCATGCACATACGGCAGCTGCACCAGTTAAGTAGAGGGACTTAGACTCCCAGAGCGTTGGCAAGATAACCACCAATTTCTCCCTGACAAATTTTCTTGCCAATAATTTTTGGCACCCACCGTGGGGCAGATTTAGCAGCATCTACACCCAATATACGACCAAAAGGTCCCAAAAATTCAAAAAAAATAAAATCAAATATTGAAAAAATAAAAAAGGAGTTCATGAAATTCCGTTGCCGAAAGATACACTACTTATTTCTGCACATGACTTTTCACATTCTACAGTGCCCTTTCATGTTCC
Organism: Taxus chinensis; assembly: GCA_019776745.2. NCBI lineage: Eukaryota > Viridiplantae > Streptophyta > Pinopsida > Cupressales > Taxaceae > Taxus > Taxus chinensis. The sequence continues at coordinate 193,838,929 of CM034150.1, forward strand.
GACTACAAAAGTTTTCAAAAGATAGCTGAAAGAAGATACACCAGGTTGAGCAGGTCGAGAGGTGTTGTTGATTCCAATTTTGAAGCTTTGAAAAATCAGCAAGAACGAATTAAAGATAATCCATACTTCTTCTCTCAAGCCTCATCTCCATCTAGCACTTCGAGTAGTTCTCCTAGCAATCCATTCAAACTCCTTCAAATTCTCCAATTTTTCAACCATCATTGAACATTGAGTTCATGGAAGAAGAAGAAATTAAATAAGCAAGAGCTGAAATAGAAGTAGAAGAAATGATGGTAGATGAAGAAGAAATGTACCTCAACCCATTGTTCCATGGGGAAGGAATACATGCCCGCTTGCTCTTGGACCCCCTCTTCACAATCTACCAATGGGTTCCCGCAAGAACTTTCCAAAGTTCAAAGGTGACAACATACAACATCTAGAAGAACACATCACTGTTTTCATGAAATCATGTGGAATTCTTGGTGTCCAACATGAAGACGTTGCTGTAAGATTGTTTGTCGAGTCCCTCCAAGAAAAATCAGCATAATGGTTTTACCTCCCACCTTCCTGGTCCATCATGGGTTGGAATGACATCAAGGATAGCTTCAAAGAGAGATTTAAATCAACTGAAGACTGTCAGGATCTCCTAGTGCAGTTGGCTCAAATAAATAAAGGAGAAAATGAAACCATGAGAGACTTCATGGCTTGTTTTGAATGGTTTCTTCATAGGATACTTGAACATGATTCACCATATGAAAATAATGTTAAAAAATTCTTCATCAATGCTCAATCACTGGAGGTAGGATTTATCCTATGAAGAGTTCAACCAAGGAATATTGTAGAAGCACAAATATTGGCCATTGAACTTGATGACGATCTCATCCTATCCGGAAAGATCAAGAATCCCTCAAAGGGTAAATCTCAACATCCTGGAGATGAAAGAACCGATCCTTTAATGCAGAAAATGGCAAATGAAATGGCTTCATTGAGGATGGAAATATCTGAATGAGTATCTTCTCAAAGAAGTAATAAAAATCAGATTGCAGGAGCACCCCAAAGGCTCACCCTTGAGGCCCCACCCATGAGCATAAATTACAGATTTCAAGAAAGTGAAGAAGAGTTTGAATAAGAAAGTGAAGGTGGTGATTTCCTAGAAAGTGATGAGTTTGATAATGATACAAAAATAAGATTTTGTGAGTATTTTGGAGGTTATGAAGAAGATGCACCCAATTTCTAATGTGTGGTATTCACTCGTTCTCAGTCCGAGAAAAGAGCATTTCCCTCCACTTCTAAAAAAGGAAAGAAGGTTAATGATCCTCCTGTGGTGACTCTGAAAAATAAAATAATCAGTCAAGGATCTCCACTTCCATCTTCCATGAAGTCTGCATTGTTGGATCCTAATCCCGTAGCAAGTAAGAAGACTCCCGTAATCCCAAGTAAGTCTTCTAATGTCTCTTCCAAGTCTAAATCTAAATCTTCTCCTATAAAATATAATACCTTGAAAGCTTATAGTGTACCTTTCAAAATATCCTCCATTCCCCAAAAATCTACTCTTGCTTCCAAACCTATCCTAAATCCAAAAGTTTTCCCTCCACCCCCTTTGTCTGCATTTGCTCCTTTTGACTTCATAGAATATGTAAACAAAGCCAAAGTGCAGATTACTGAAACTAAATATTTGTGGACTCATCCTGAACAATTTGAGAGGTTTGTCTGGTATATCAAGAGTGGTAGTCTAACAACCAATGCTGTAACTTCTAGTTCCAAAGGCACGGTGCTAATCTCACCTACACCTCCCTCACAAAACATGCTTTCTCTGAGCGCATCAAATATTGATAAAGTTGAAACTTTCTACGTCTCCCTGCTTGTTGGAGAGTATGTACTAAGTAATTGCATAATAGATTCTAGTGCCTCAGATAATGTGATGCCTTTAAAGGTTGCTAAAGCTCTCAAACTAACCATGGCTCCACTTGGTGGCTCTTATTACTCTTTGGAGTCAAAAATGGTCCCACTTGTAGGGAAGGTCGAAGATGCACAAGTGTCTCTCGCAAAATTTCTAGGAAAGAAAATTTCAGCGATGATTTTGGTATCCGATGTCCCGGCCTCATTTGGGATGTTGTTGAGTAGATGTTTCTATCGAGACTTGGGAGGTAAAATTCAGATGAATTGGTCATCCAAAACCATACTAATGAAGGGAGACATGGAGAAATTTCTTCTTGAGAAAAAGATGAGGTACACTGTGTAAAAGTCCAGAAGCCTAGAAGCTAACATTTTGTACCAAAATACCAGGTGGATGAATCACTTGGTGATAATAGAGGAGGGAAAGGATATCCCCATTTTAATAGGGCCAGACATGCCTTCCCAGAGAGATTTGGATTTTGAATAAGCATTGAGGAGATTCAAGTTACAAGAGGGCAGCCCTGAATTGCTGGATGATGCAAACCATGAAGAAGAGGATATGGTTCTTGAAGATTTTCAAAAAGAAAAAATATCTTATATGCTTATCTGTGATAAAGAAATTTTCTCATTCCCATTTGAAGATGAGGACTCCCCTGATCATGTCACCGAGGAAGAGACTAAGCCAATCTACAATGATCCCTTGAGCAACAAGAAATAACTATCTATACAAAAAATGCTAAGAGTCGTGGAAGAAATAGAAGACCTTGAGATCAGTTTTGAGCTCCTGATGTAAGCCACAAATCTGCAAGACAAGCGTGAAGCTAATTTGGAATCCTTAACCAATGTGAAGGTTGGCCATATTGAAAAATATGATGGTACTCTGGAGCTAATGGTTGATAGATGCAATAACGAAATGGATATATTTTCTTTCCCTTTTGAGGATGAAGATTCTTTCCATGATAAAGAAATCAAAGCAAGGAGTCTCAAAGCCTTTGAAGATGAAGCTCTTTTTGATGAAGGATCGATAGAGTGCAGTGATTCCCAAGATAATGGGGTAATCCCTCTAGATAGTTTCCTTGAGTTGCATTCCTCAAATGTGTACAAAGATGAGTTACAGAAAACAATGAAGCATAACTCTGTGAAAGAAAAATTTGACGCAGTAGAATTTGTAGAAGATCTCGAGATGATTCTTGATCTCTTCACTCGTGCCATGGACATGCAAGACAAGTATGAGTATTCCTCTAATCCTCCCGTCAGGACTCAAATGCCTCAGAGGGGAATAAAGATAAGGGATGATTCAAATGTTTCTCATGAAGAAGATGTTAATGAGCATAGACCCAAGAAAGAAATTAACTCAGAAGATTTAAAGAATTGGAATGAAAATCAACATTGGGGCAGTGATGAGATGCTCTATGGAGAATCAGCTATATTTATAAACATGGAAGGAAAATGACACAATGAAACCGATTTCAAAGAGCATGAAGGTAGTGGAATTTCCAAGCAAGGAACTGAGCATAAAGAAGATCACATGGACTCATTCCTACCAAGTACATGGATAATTTTGAAATCACCTAGCTTTCATAAGTAGCTAAGGAGGGGAGGATACTTTCTGGAACTTGTCAACGGCTTCGCAGAACATCATCATTCGGTGTTGCCTCTTCAGGGGTAACTTTTGAGAAATAAAATGTACTTCAGTGAAAGTGCTTTTTCCCTCACTTTATACCATAGGTGATTAATAGGTGTATTTCCCTTCCTGTTGTGTGTTGTGTGTTTAATTTTTGTCGTTTTGTGTGTGTGTGTGTGTGTGTTTCCTTCTTCTAATATTCCTTTCTAGAAGTTGTACATGACTCCGCAGAGCCCAATGGATAAGGCACTTGTCAACGAATTAGATGGTCTAAAGTTGAGATTCTACATTCCCAGGCCATGTCTTTACTTCTCTCAGTCCATGTCATGTCCCTAAGCTAGAGCCAGTTGTTTTCATGCAAATGTGCAACAGAGAAATTGGAAATTTCCAAGCACAACAACTATACCCCTATGCCAAAATTTTCATGCTTTATCATTCCTATGAAACCCCAGCTCTGTTTAGTCAATCCAAATTACCTCTCAACCAATGTTATATGATCCCCCTAGGTGATTTAGGAAATTCCATTCATTCTCCTAGGTGATTTTAGGACTTCATTGAAAATGCAATTTTTGGGGAGTCACGGGAAGGGTTGTCGCTGGCCTTCCCAGGACTGGATTGACCCCCTGGAGCAGAACAGAAGGGGAAAATTCAACATGGAGGTGAATGGAATACCTTATGACATCAAATAAATGATTTTGGAATGTTTGGATAAGTTCTTCAAAACTTGGAGCAGTTTGAGTGAAAAATAGGGTTCACAAGCCTAGATAATACATAGGCCTAAAACAAACGCTGGACTTCAAAAGAAGATTTCTAAGAGCTCTGAATGGAGTTGGAAGTAAAACAAAACATCTTTTGAAATAGGATTCTAATACCTACATGATGGTGAAATAATATTTTTCAAAAAACCTTGGCGCATATGATTGGAAGGCAGTTTTTCTTAGGCATAAGTGGAGTCCCAGATCAAAAATCAGATTTTCCATGGATCATATGGTCGAATTAAGACATTAGACCCACATAATTGGATTCAAAAATGCCATTTACAGTCAGGATCATATAAAATTTCACTAATAAATTCCATCGGGAGCTCAAGTTATCTACGTGTCCCAAGTTACCCTCTCAAAGGCAATTCAGGACTTAGTCATTTTCTCGAGAGGACACGTGTCAGCACCAGGAGCCTAGCAGGGATTTCATGTCCCTAACATCCCTAAGGTTAGGTAAATAAACCCTTGGAAAATTTCACCCAACCATTATGTGACCCTTGGGACCCTCATATGACTTCCAGACTTGACAGATCAACCCTCAAGTGCTTATTTGGAGCATGCCTTCCCTGCCATCAGATCAGGCATCACGTGTCAGCTCCAAGACCACCATGGAATTTGATGTCCCTTATGCACCTGATTTGGGGGACATCAGACCTTGGAAAATGTTCCCATCCCCCATAGGGAGTCTACTAGACACCCATGTGACCTCCTCTCAGCTCTCAGTGCTTTAAAGTAGTTTTTACCTCCTTCATTCTCTGTCGTTGGATCAAACGCCACGTGTCATGCCCTTGATCACCATGAAATTTTATGTCCCTCACATCCCTGAGGTCAAGAAAATCAAACATGGAAAATGCACCCTAACCCTAATATTGCATATATTTTTAAAAAGTTACCAAGTGCCGCTTTCTTCACTTCTAACTTCTAATAGTTTTTGTGCACTCCATTCCTCCATTCTTCCTTTGTAACATTCTACCATCACCCCACCATTGAAAATGCTCATACCAGCTCAACCCAAAAAATTAAACAAGATCTCACCATGGTGATTTTCAAGTTTCAGAAGGATCTTTCATCAAAACAAGAAGGAGAAACGAAGAGTAAGAAGAAGAAAATGGTGAAAATCTCCATAGCTTAAAAACAGAGATATGAAGAAATATTGCAAGCTGGTGCATGAATCAAAGAACCATTTTCTGCTATTCATTCCTCTATCAAAGACCATCAGAAATACACCTTCAAAATCCCCCCATCATGTGATAGAGCAGCCACAATGAAGAAATCTCATTTCCAGCTCAACGAAGAAAGAAGTGGGATTTCCCGTCAAACCAGTTACCGAATTGAAGTAAGATCGCACGTGAAGCATTGGGAGAAAAAACCCACATCAAAAATATAAATTTATTTTTAAATGGAGGAGAAAACAAGACCTACAATTTTTAGGTCCATTAATGGCTAGCCGTACCCAGAGGCACTACCAGGTCTGAAAACTAAAACTTTAAAATCTCCTGGACTATTAATTGGAGCGGATCTGAAATTGTAGAGGAGGGATATTGGGAAAAAACCTATATCAAAAAAATTCATTCCACATAAATCTAACTCCTAGAGGATAACTTTCTAAAAATAGCAGGTCTATTACATAGGAACTGCTATTTTGGGAAAGTTAGCAACATAAGAACCTGTAGAGGAGACGAAGACATTGGAGGTAAACTACAACTGAAAATTCATCAGAACAGACATTTTTGGTACTTACTAAAAATAGTAAGTGGGCCCTTGAGCACCTACTAAAAATAGAAATTTGATCTAGAAGAAACGAGGAACACAGAGGAGAAAGAGGAAAACTAAGCCACAAAATCTAGTTGAAGATCGAGGAAATTATTTTCCACACTTACTAAAAATAGTAAGTTACTTTTTCGAAGGGAGATATGAAGACAGAAATGGACAGGTCAGAAGCCAACACAACCCTTTTCCTATGATTATGATGTGGATGATAGTGATGTCTTGTACATGGACCTGAATGACCTTAAAATTCAAAATTCAAAAGAGAGAATTTCTAGAATTTGAATAGCTACATGAGCCATATGTCTACAAACCATGGCTATTCCGAGAAATTCTCCTATTGAAATCCCTAAATTACTCTTCCACATCCAAGAAGATATCACTTCTAATTTGAGAGAAGCTATTTGGCATAACAAAAAAAGTGTCAACCACTACTTCATTGCCATGAGAATCCTCAACCTTGAAGAAGAACATGCTGCTACTGAATTGGAGAGGCAAAGACAAATTCCAGCACCACAAAGGTGAGCATAGATTTCCAAGCTGGTGGATAGAAGGTACACCCAGCAACAGAGGAAAGGAGGACAAACCAACCCCATTTTTGAAGAACTTCAAAGAAGACAAGAGCTGCTCAAAATTTAGGGAACTCCCCTTCATCAAACAATTGGTCATGTTGGGAGCTTGAGTGTTTCCAATCCTTTGGATGGTTAGTTTCCATACATCAATGATAACCTCTAAGATTTTCACTAACGTAGAAACCAAAGAAGAAGTTAGAGAAAGAGAAGAAAGAGCAGAAGAGGAAGTAAGAGCTCAAATCGAATAAATTGAAAGACTTCAAGCTAATATAGAAAAAAGAGCAGTAGAAGAAACCGTAAGTGAACAAGGAGTTTATGACTCATAATATAATATTCGAGCCACTTTAAGAGGTCCTCGCATGTTGTTGACTCCAATGACTCCTCTCATTCAGGATTTTCCTCCTCCATCAGAAAAAAGAATGGTTGATGCACCTGTCATTGAGCCTGAAACTGACGAGATGTTTCTGTGGATGCGAGAAACGATCATCCTCGACACTTACACGGTGCAACAAGTAGTAGCTCCTGATATATCAGAAATTTTCACATTGGCCAGAGAAAAAAGATCAAGAAAGATCACGCAGACAACATCACGATTCTACAATGAGGAGACAGGTAATCAATATATTGAAGTAGCTCGGCCGAAAGTAATCAAGCTAGTGGACAAGATTACACCAGTTGACGATGAGATGAGCACGATCCAATTGGGACCAGCTACTCATGAGGGATATTTGCACATATTCCAACAATCTTCTACGTGCATGATGGCAAGGAATAAATAATACAAAGAGAAGATCGAGGGACTAGAGGAGAAAGTGTGCAAACTCTTTCATCTTATGTGCAACACTTGGTAGAACCAAGCTCTATAACACTTCCTATTGAGAAAGTGGTTCCCCTCAGCAGCTTCGATCCGGAATCCATTAGAAGAATGCACGAGTTCACAATGTAGGGCTGAGAAACTAAAGAATGGATCGATTCAATATTTGAAAAAGGGAAGTCAGCACTTCAAGAGGCTAGTCAAGCTCTTTGCATACATGTGCACCACCACCAATAGAATGTGATCACTCAAAAAAGATGTGGGGAAAGAAGAGAGATTACTGCGAACCTCTGGGACTAGTAGTGAGTGAGATGAGCAACACTCATCATCAGGAATTGATCGATAAGAAGTTGTTTGAAGCTCCTACGGAAAACTTGACACGAGTATGGGAGAGAGCTTTGGCAATCAGATTTGAAGAAATCAATCAGGCATTCACAGAGCTAGAGGAGAAAGAAGAACAAACATATAAGCTACAAAATAGTATAAACTAGAAAATTTAGAAACTTGGAGTACCCGCAATGAGTGAGCATTCAACTGCTAATAGTTGACTGGAAATTTCGAAGGATATGTCAAGAAATGGGCAGGCAACCCATTTTCCTTCACTAAGGATACCCTCGACTTCTTCTCAGAAATCTGAGCCTCCATTGCACTTATCACAAAAAATCATTCATCATGGTTTGGGAAGTGCAAGGACATCAACAGTGTGACCGATGGATGGACTGAAACCTTGAGCTGCATTCGTATCCCTCATGCCAACAAAGTAGAACCAATGGTGACTCGTTTCAACCAGAAGTTTGGAAAGACAAAAGCCTTCTCAGGATCACAAAGTGGGGAGTAGTCAGAGAATGGAGCTAATTCCACCATAGCAGCTCATCCTTTAGCATAATTCTTCTTCTTCTTCTTCTTCTTTCTCTTTCTTTTCTCTTCTCATACAACACCTCTCTCCTCAATGTTATATTTTTACGTTGAGAGTTGAACTTTTTGATATGACTTAAGTGACTTCAGAAATGTAATGTAAATTTAAGTCACCTTGCTATTGTAAAAGGGACTTAAGTATTTAAAAAGGAATATGAATAGTCTTAAGTCACATTAAGGTATTTGAAAAGTCACCAGGAAGATGAAAAGTTTTCCTCTTCTATAAATTGTAACAAGCTCCTCATTTGAAGTTCTTCTAAAAATTCTTCTAAATTTTGGCTTCTTAGATGTTGGAGCTATTTTTTGTGAATTCATGAGAGAGTTATCTTTGTGAAGAGAGAAAGAGATATCAAGTTTCTTTTATTTCTCCAATTACAAAATGTCTTCTACTTCTCACACTATGTGTGAATTCTGCTTGAGCTTCAATAAAGGAAGAAGGAATTTTAGCCTCTTTGATTGAGGAGTTTGTTGGTACTTTGTAACCATTAAGCTTCATTTGGTCTTATAGCTATTATGAAAATTTGTTTTCTTCTATATTCAAGTGCATGTAAGGAAACTTCTTGATGGTGTATGCAAGTCTCTGATTTTCTACTTGCAACATTAGTTTTTCTCTTTTCTAATTTCCCCATTCCCTTTCCCGCCTTCCTAGCAAAGTCATCTCTTACAGGTATATGTAAGCAATTTCTGCAGGGTCAGTGGAGTGCCCCTATTTGATCCCCAGCCAAAAATCCACAAGATAAAACTCACATTTCACTCACACATGCACATACAGCAACTACACCGGTTAAGTAGAGGGACTTAGACTCCCAGAGCGTTTGCAAGATAACCACCAATTTGTCCCCAAAAAATTTTCTCACCAACATAACCACAATGGGTCTCTAATATCTTACTCGTAACCAAATTCTCAAGTTATGCATCTCTACCAAATTTTGAGATCTCAATTTCAGCTATCCTAAAGATCACTTTCCTCTTCTAAATATCAATCAACTCATCGATCTAACAAATTGTCATGAGATGTTATTCCTTCTGGATGGCTTCTCTAGTTATAACCAAATCCTCATCGCTACCGATGATCAACACAAAAAATTCCTTCATCACTCCTTCGGGGAATTTATGTTACCATTTCATTCCCTTCAGACTTAATAATGCAGGATCAACTTATCAACGTGCTATGAAATACATCTTCCACAACCTTATCCACAAAACTATGGAAGACTATGTAGATGATATTTTAGGAAAATCTAAACAACGTAAGGATCATATTGCCATCCTCAAATTTATATTCACTCATCTTATTCAATATTTCCTTCATCTCAACCCCACTAAGTGTGTGGTTGATGTTCTTATAGGTAAACTCCTAGGGTTCATTATATCTATTTGGGGAAGTTAATTAGATCCCGCAAAAATAAAATATATCGTTGAAATTCCTCCTCCGTCAAATGTCAAACAACTTCGCATCCTCCAAGGTAAGATTTATTCTATCCATCACTTTATATCACAACTTTGAAATCAATGTCAGCATTTTCATCATCTCCTTCAAAAAATTGTTAATTTCAAATGGGACCATAGTTGTCAAAGATCCTTTGATGAGCTCAAAAAATATCTTCTATCACCTCCTGTGCTCACACCTCCATGCAAGGGGGGGGACCTTTTTAACTTTATATATCTACTACCAATCATGCCTTGGGTGTCATGATCTCTCATCAAGATAAGTATGGTCATGAACAAGCCATTTATTATATAAGTTTCACACTCCATGAATACCAAACTTGTTATACTGAATCTGAAGATTTTTGTTATTCCTTGTACTTTGCAACATCCAAACTATACCATTATCTACTCAATCACAAGAATTACTTTGTTACTAGTTTTAATCTTCTTAAAAGCATGCATTCTAAACCATATCATAGTGATCACATTACTTGGTGGCTCATGTTCATGACCGAATTTGATCTTGAATTTATCCCATGGAAATCTATCAAAGGAAAATTTGTCGCAAATAAACTCTCTGAGGCTCCTCTTCCAGAAAATAAACCACCTCATAAACAATTCCCTAACAAATCTATCAACACTTTCATCGATCAATAATACACCCCTCTTGAAATGACCCTCTTATTTTATGGGTCAAAGTTTCAGCAAGGGGGATGGGTCAGTATTGTCATTATACCTCCCTGGGGGAATCCTATCCCTATATCATTTAAATTAAACTTTGAATGAACTAGTAACATGGCTAAACATGAATCTTTAATCATGGTTCTTCAAACCACTATCATGGTCAGTGCTAAAATCCTAGACATCTATAGAGACTCACATCTTGTCATCAATTGAATCAAAGAAACTTACCAATGCAAAAACAAAATTTTAAAAAATATAAATCCATTGTTGAATTCCTCCTAGAATCCTTCAACCATTACACTATCCAAATATTTCCATGATCCTCTAACAAGTTTGAAGACACCATGGCTTATTTATCATCTTTCATCCTGTTATCAACTGAAGATTCAACTGATAACTCTAAACTATTCATTGTTTTCTACATACTTGATCAACCATCCCACAAAAATGAACTCCCTTCCATCAACATCATTGATAATAATCCAAATGACCTTTAGTACGATCAAATATTCAACTATTTTTTGAAATCAAAACTCCCTCCTAATCTAACTAGAAATACCAAATGATCATTTCTTCAACACACTTCTCGATACGTCATCATAGGTGGTTTCCTCTATAAATGTGAATTTGATGGGATCCTATTCAGATGCCTTAAATATCATGAGTCTACTAAAGCTATTTAATAATTTCATGATGGTATATGTGGTGGACATTTCAATGGCACCATTTTTATTAAGTGTGTCCTCTGATTGGGATATTACTGGCCTACCATTAATCAAAATTTTTGCTCATATGTTAAAAAATGTGTCAAATTTCAATAACACTTGAATATCACTATATCCATAGTCAATCCTTACAACCCACTCAAGATTTATGGCCTTTCTCGCAATGTGGGTCATGAAAAATGTTGACAAAGTAGGCAAGAATCAGCATATCTAAATCATGTTTACTCCTATAGGTGTTACACCCTTTTCTCTTGTTTATGGCTTAGAGGTTTTTTTACCCCTTGAAGTTCAAATTTGATCACTTCACATATCCCTAAGAGATTGCATCTCTGATGAGGACTATGGACAAGACCATTTAGCAAAATTAGACTTATTAGATGAAAAACACTTAATATCTCTCAAACATCATCATGTCTATCAAGAGCACATCAAACTCATGTATAAAAAACATGTAAAATAATATGACTATACTATAGGTGATCTCATTTTCAAAGAAAATAAAAAATTTACTACTCTAGAAAGGAGTAAATGTTGAAAGTTTTCCCCTAACTGGATCGGTCCATACGTTATCTCTCACAAGTATGGATTGGGAGCTTATCGGCTAGCCTCCCTTGATGGTATACCTGAAAAGGAACCTCAGAATTCCTTGCACTTGCATCCTTTCTATTGTTAACATGTTGACCATCATAACAGTAATCACATAAAAGATCTTATTTTCATCACCAACCAACCATCTTATCATCGTAATGATCTGAAAGTATGTGGTTTTCTGTCACTATCTTCAAAACCTTAAAGATGAGCACCATGACTTTGTTCATCGCATCTTTCACATGGATAAGTTGTTTCTTAGTAGGAACCTCATATCCATTACAACCATCTACCTTATGTATCAATGGAATACACGTTAGGGGGAACACATGTGTATTTTATGCACACCTCTTCCCATCCTCAAAATAGTTTATTTTGGTTTTCCCTTAGCTCAAAATAAAGTCAAAAATATCTATCGATGCCTCTTATAAAAATAAATAAAATGATCACTCAAAGGAAAACTATAAAAATTATATTGTCAAAAAATAAATTAGACTGATCCCTCGAAGGACTAATCCCTTGAAAGATAGCTATCTAAAATCAAAAATTCAAAAATTGTAGACCACTCCCTCGAACGATGGCTACCCATGTAAAAAGGCTTCCCGTGACGATCTGTTTGCATCAATGATAAAAAAAATAGTTGGGCCATCTCTCTATAAATCCATTAACATGAAAACCTACTCTCCCATGCAACCTGCATATGTTAACCCTTCACATGTCCTAAGAAGGCACACTTTTTAATTCCATCTATGTCTAAGATCCTACATGTGACGACCCATTGTTAGTCATGTGTTAGCATTTCTAATTGAAGGCCAAAAGTGCAAGTTCCTTCACCATATTTATTCCCATCACCTATGCATCAAATCTAGTGTAAAAGCAATAATTTCATGTTTTATTCCTATTTTAAGAGTTAAACACATTTTGATATACATTAAGATCACATTAATGTCCACAATGCATAAACACTCAGATACCATCATCATCTATCAAAAAACACATCTATCAAACATTTCAAAATAAAGAAACATTGTAACACATCAAAATAAAAACCAACATGTGAATCAAAGTCAAAATCATCATCATCTCATATCTATAATCATATCAAAGTATATATGTACATCATTTAGAGACTCAATATCTCCATATCTCAAAAACTCTATATCAAATGTAGGATTCACAAAGAGCTGTATATATCAAAATATATCAAAATACATCAAATACATCATATCTATCTAGTAAATTACACACCTACATAAGTCACTACCACGAACAATGCTCCCATGAGCACCACCAGCACCAATGTCTCCACCACCATCTACTCCATATGACCCTCTACTCATCCCTCCTCCATCTAGACCATGAAATGGATGACCCACACTTGTTGTGCTAACACTTGGACATGCTCCTTGATGAGCTAAATGTGTTTCATAATAGAGCACAGTAGGCAATTTCCACACAACTACATCCTTATAGTATGCTAGCTCATCACATACCAACTAGTAGTTGGGAAAGCTAACCATACCATGTTGTCTTACCTGCCAACTCGGCACCATTCACAAATGACCTTGTAATAATAAGAGCCATTTTTAAGGTATTTTCATGTTTTTTTATATCGGTCTCTATTAGTTGTAGCCTATGCCAGTTGCTAACTAAGGGTATCATGCTCACCCTGCAGTCCATCCCTCTCCACTATCAAGCCATCATGCTCATTCCTCAAATTATCTCTCTTTGTGGTCACTATAGGATGCTCAGTCTCCATTGCGGCCTTCTTGGCCTCAAATCATGCAATTGTATCCTCTAGAGCTTCTCTATCTGCACCATCATATCCCTCACCATCCCCATCACCCCTCTGGTATGTCCCCTCTATAACGGCCCACACCCATCTACCTCCTCAAGCCAGATGCACTCCTCACTATGTAGCATATACCCCAATCCACCATGCAATAAATACCATAGTCACAACGACATCATCTATAAGAACTAGATCTCATTGATCATCAACACCCATGTATCCCTCCTCATCATCCATATTAAAATCCAACCCAGGCACTAGAAATGGAGTCTCCACATCCCCATCATCACATCTATACAAAATCAGATCCCTCGACACATTAAATCAAACCAACTTGTCACCTAACGTGACTGAATCTAATAAGCTCCCACTCCCATCCTCACCGACCCTATATCCATAATTCCTACTGAGTGATATTCAGCTGAATCTCCTATCCCTCCCATATTAGAAATCCAATTTAGGGCCTCCATAAAACATCCCCTGTTTGTAATCCTAAAAGGAGTTTCCTATAGTACTCCTCACTCCACATTGATCCAGCTTCCCCTACATCATAATGCCATCGCATAAAACTAGCTAATGTCCCAGTCATATCAACACCTCCCTATGGAAAACCAAAAGGACGAGCCATAGAAATATGCTCAAATTCCCAACACTATAGTAGAAAATTGATATCAGTCCTGATTCTCTTCTAGATCCTCTAAGAAAATAACTCTCTATAGGTCTATGCTAGCAAAGCAAGGCCCCATGCAAATACATTCCTATGCTCCATCATCTCTGTAACTACACGCATCATCATCCAAGGAAACTAACCACCACCATAGTCAGGAAAATAAAAACATGTGATCCCCATCATCATCATAGTCATATAAACACGACCCTCTGTCTTCGAAGAATATAAAGTCTGATTATAAAAAACACATGTTGTAAACACCATACCATTTGCATCCTCCCCGTATAAAATCCTCATCACATCATCCCTCTCAATATCATCAATACAATATATGCCCTCTCCATGCATAGGAAATATAGTAATCATATGAACATCCTCTAGGGTGATGGTCATCTCACCCATTGGAAACCAAAAAGTATAGGTGACAGGGTCCCACCTCTCCATCAATTAGAATAATAATCCTTGATTCCTATAGATGCATCTATAGTAACACATCCCTACAAACCCACATCTTGTAAATGTGACCAATCATCATCTTACATATCTTCTCTCACATCCCCTAAAATCATTGGATCTTATCTATGATATTTAATTTGGCCTTCACCTACATTAAAAAAACACAAAATCATGGATTAGAACAATATTTCATCAAAATTTTATCAAATCTATACAGAAAACATCGATCACTAGCTATTTAGTCCAATCACTAGTGATGTATAAAAGTCATCGGTGATTCATGTGATTTCATAAACATGTCCTCATACGGACATTAAAAATATAAAAAATAAATAAATAAATAAAAACACACAAAACAACAAACAAGGGTACATACATCTACCTGAGTGGGCCTCCTCTGCCTTCTAGAAACTCTTGTAGCCACCAATGTGCAGTTATCACTCTTTAATCACTCAATTAACCTCTCTAAACTCACAAATTACAAATGAAAATTTTCCTAAGAAAAATGACTATTTATATGCACCGTGTAGGAATCGCCGACGATTCCTTTAATCACTAGTGATTCACCCTAATCGCCGACGATTTTCCTTAATCACATGTGATTCATCTAAATCTTCTATCCCTATGAATCATATATCTATAGGACATGTACCCTTTTGTTCCCCATATCACTTGATTCTATGGTGATACCCATCTTGTTTCAATACCTTGTCTTATAAATTTTTCAAACAAAACACATATGTCAAACATATCCAATAAAATCAATTAAATTGGTGATCCTTGCACTACATTGAAATCACCCCCATTTTGAGGGGGAGTCACCCATCCTAACACTAAATAGGTTATCTGACAACATTTTTTCTAGCAATTTGGTCGTCACAAACGACTTGACAAAAGGGGAAAAATATAGAAAATGGGTTTTCTTCAACCCGCCTACTTCATCTTATACACACAATATTTAATATAAAACCTATCATTATTTCACTAGCCTAATTCTCCCTCTCCTCATCTAGTAAAATCAATTTTTTATCCACTCAGAAATTACTATTTACCCATCCTAAACTACCTTGACCTCTTTAAAACCACTTAAAAACCTCTAAACCACCTCAAAACTATTTTATCCTATCATCCTAACATCCCCAACTTGACCATAACATCCTCCTAACATTTTTACCTCATCATTTACTTGAAAACCCCATGTAAGAGGTCATTTTATTTTCGTTATTTCATTTTATTAAGTTAAATTGGAAAGCAAAAACTTTGTGGTATAACATGATCTTACTACAAGGTTTTAGGTGAGTGTTTAATAAAACTATCAAGTAGATAGCATAAAATGAAATAGATATGATTTACCATTCTTAAAAATATGATACTCCAAATTAAGATCATAACTATATTTCCTTTCCTATCTCCCTAATATTCTTTCAATGGAATCATCCTTATAATTATCATGCACCTTCTTATTCATATACCTCTTACGAGAAGGTTTCTCCACTGAGAAATATGCATTTGGATGTCAATGAAGAGAAGGGGCTGTGATGGATCCCTCTTACATATCTCAAGAGGATTCATGGGATTCTCGATGATTCTCCCTTTCTTACAAAGATTCCTAGAATAGGGAAAATCCTTGCACCTTTTTTTCCTCATATTTCTTTTCAGAGATTCTTTCTCAATGGCTCTCGGATGTACGGAAATGAGGTTTGGCTAAAATATTTCTTTCTTTGAGGAATTACCACATTGCCAAGTATTTGGCTAAGTGTTTAATAACACTATTGTGAATGACTTCAAATTAAATAGGGATGATTTATTGTTCTTTAATATATATTTCCCCACAAGAAGATCGCATGTTTACTCTTCTCAACTCTAGAGTACTTCTTGAATGAAATTAGATCCAGATGTTTACATAACTTCTTTCTCATATGCATGCCATGAAAATATGCGATTTATTGATTCTTCAAATATGATGGCTTGAATACTTTGATGAATTTATTTTCCTATTTGACTTTTTACTTGGATATGTGATGATATATTTAGGATATGATGACCATCAGCTTGCTCCATGAGTTTCTCATTTCACTTTTAATCAAGATGAAAACCATTTTCACCACATAATTCATTTATTTGACTAAGATCTCACCTGAGTACAAACATGCCTATAAAATTTGAAAACCCTTTCTCAATTTTCTCCTCATGGAAACAAACTTCTTTCTCTAGATGGAAGGATTGACCTCTAAATGGAACTTGAGGAAGAATCACTTCTTTTGACCTTCAAATTACACTGATCTCATCACCAATGCTTGATTAAGTGTTTAGAATCACTCTTAGAAGGTATGAATTTTTTATATGACTTCCATTCTTGCTCATAGTGATCTTCTCTCATCATTCTTATGATAATCATCCTCTTTATGACTTTGAATTTCAATGGAGCTCTTGATTCTTTTCAAACTCTTCATTGACCTCATAATGTTTTGGATTTCACCTTCTACAACTTGACGCACTCTGATATGATCCTTAACACAAACTTGATCTGAATATGTCCTTATTTTGAAATCATAATGACTTTCTTATACCACAATTAGAATGATTTAGGTCATCCATTTTCTTTCCTCAAATTATGCCATGTAGAAACCACCTCAGGATGATGCTTTTAGATCCTTTGAGATTTTTTGAAAGGTTTATTTTATTTTTTGGGCCATGAAATAACTTCTTGAATTTTTTATAATGGAAAAAAATAAACAAAATGATTTAAAACAATGCTATCAGTAACTTTCTACACTGAAAACCAAAACTTTCTATTTTTAGCAAGCGGTGCTAGAAACTGTTATTTTTAGAATTCTTGGAAAATTTACACAATATTTTTTCTCTGAAGCTCCTAATTCACTTAGGATATTTCCATTGATTATGATGGAATTTTTTTATAAAATATTTATTATAATACATCTACCTTTTACCAACATGTTATTTTTAGAAAGTTGCCCAATTGACCCTTTTTTGGTGTTTCTTACTGTTCTAGGATGTTCTGAAGGCTAAAATTTTTCTAATTTGGGAAACTTGCTATGTTTAAAGTCTAATTGTTTAGAGATCATGATATTTTTATTAAGTATACATATTGTTTTCAAATTACAGTGAAACCACCATCACTGTGTTTTGTTTTGCACCGAAATCTTTTTCTCTAATATTCACCGTTTTCCATCTACTGAAACTCTTGGAAATAAAAATGGAATTTTTTAGGAATTTATTTATTTCTGTTCGGGCTTTCCAACGGTACCAATTTTGTGCAATTTCGTTGAGAAATGAATGCCATATTCATGATATAAAAATATTAATACATTATTTTCTTGTTTTCATAATCATCACAATAGCATTATAGATAGAAAAACACCATAAAAATTTCAACCTGATCAGATGCACTGTTTGAAAAATACGAACAATTCATGTTTTTATTGGCCATGACTGTCTAAGGAAATTTGGGTAGAACCTCTAGTAAAATTTTAAGTTATTAAAGGTGTTTCATGAGGAAGAAAATAGGAATAACTACTTATTCCAAAGAAATCAGTCTAAAATCTGTTTAATTAAGCTTTTATATCACATCATTGACCATGGTTCAAATCTAAGTTAAATAAGAGCCCGTGGGAGGTTAAAAACATATTATAATGATGAAATGGGGAAAAAAGGGATATTGGGGGATAAAAAAAATTCCTTGGATTAGGATGGATATAAGTGGAAGCATGGGAGCAAGTGTGAGTGAGATGGAAGCGCTAGGAAAACCACCTGTAGAACTGAGAGAGGTCGTGTGGAGGTCCAGGTGCTTGAGCATGGGCATGGGAACATTTTACTTTCCCTTTTATACCCTTGGAAAATGGGTAAAATGGGTACAAAAAAAAATTCTCATGGTGAATTAGGGATGTAATTGGAACCAAGATGGATAAGTTAGATGAGAGAAAAGAGTTGAAAAATCACCTGTGGAGCCTATAGAAGGTCATATGAGTGTCTAGGGAATGAGTTTAAGAATGAGAATCAATTTTTCGTCCCATTAGGGAAATGGGGGACATCAAGGATAACAGTTTTCTCATGGTGATGGAGTGAGGGCACACATTTATGTCCCTCATGTCCCCCTTATCCTAGGGAATAAACAGGGCACACGAGACACTTAGGACACCAGGTGTTCCAAAGTGCACCTATGGAAGGAGGAGGATGGAACATGTTTCTGTCCATCATGTCCCCCATGTACCAAAGGGGACAATATGGATAATATGATGTCATAAAGTGTGTCTTTCCATTAATGGAAATCCTCATTTTACACTAGCTGACCAAAAATAGCCTGAAAACTTACTTCTTTCACCCCAAAGGATTAGGATTGTGTTATGGAGTAAATTATTATATTATTTTGACTCAAAAATACATTATATGATCAATGGAGCAGGTTTAAGAAATTTAATATTCCTTCACATCAAAAAATGGGCCCCTTTTTAGAACTGCGAGGGGTAGTTGCAATGTTTAAACTATCGCAAGAAGCGTTCAATTATTGGAGAAAAATGGATGTTACAAACTTGTACATAATTATCATACATTTAAAATTCCTAATTTTTTTCTTTTAACTCCATACAAAAATCCTAGAATAGCCACAAAAAACACAATTTACAGGGCTTGTCAACATGCCCCAATTTGAAACTGATACTTTTGTTTTTGATTACCTACTTGCATCTTACAACCAGAAAAAGAGACAGTTTTATGTTCTCCTCGTGGATTGTCCATTTTCTTTCATAATTTATCCCACAGATGTACATCATTTAACTAGCTTACCATTCTAAAACCATCTTCTCGTGACTACAAAGGTGGTCCTTACAAATGAAGACAAAAAACATTTGGAGTCTCATTACAATGTGTAGGTTGAAGGTAAGTTAAATATTATTTTCAACTATTTGTTTTCTTAATATTACTCAACTACCCAAGCATCTAACATTTCTTTTTCTGTTGTTTTAGCTCCTCTTAATCATTCAAAAAGAGACCTTAATATATAAGGTATTACACAAAAATTCTTTCTTGTAGTTGTATCACATTTTGTTTTGGGTAGTTCAGTATATAATGCGGACACTAGTAGGGAAATAATTCGACTTGTGTACATATTTTTCCAATAAATATTACGAATATATCTGATAAATCCAAGATTGTATTATCTTATAGAAATTATTTACTTACTTTTTGTTGGTACCCAAATTAATTCTCCCTTTGCAACTAAGTAGCACCGTAGTTCGAACAAGATGCTTGAAGGCAAATAAATTAGAGTATGAGTCATTTTGTAGTTGGGGAGGTATTTAGCTAACTCTTCATTCAATCAGGCATGGAAGAAATGGATAGCACCATGAACATGGTTTGACCTACCCTGACTACTTTAGGTTGTGCCTTCAACCAGGGTGAGAGGACTCATTTTGTAACCCATATTGGTGAAGGATATCAAGAGATCCTTCTTTGTATAATCTTCATGAAAACCTTGAGAAAATATAATCAATAAAACACAATCTAACTCTAACGAGTTGTCACACTAGAGAGTGGAGATGTTTCCTGGACAAGGTTTAGGTTACTAAAGAAAATAATTGAAACCTAATTGTTTCTACATATTTTGGCAGTGGAATTTCTTAAATCCGTGTGGATACATAGTACAAACAGGGATAGTTCATGTAGGATTTATCATTTGAGAATTTTTTGGTGGGAAGTTAAGCAAGATAAACTTAATTATCCTAGATATTTGAGAACTTTTAATGTGAAATCAGAGCACCCCCAAATGAGTTATGGATTTGCTTTTCTAAGGTAGGGTCATCTGGTGTGATTTACATAATATGGGACCACCTCTCAAGTTTTGGGACTTACGGACTTGAGATGCCCCTCCAGAGAAAGAGAGATTCTTCTTCCTGATCCTAATGCTAAACTACTCCTAATGCAGAAATGACATCTAACTAAACCTATCCTAACAATGCCAAGGAGATAGGGAGAGAGAAAGTGCATTAAGAGGGAAATCCTACACTAATGAGGTGATAGCACCAAGAAAAGGGGAGTGATGGTTACCATCTCATCTGCCTAAAGTGGAGAGAGGTGTGCAAACGAGAGGGTGGATAAGATGCACCACAAACTAGAGATAGATTTCACACAGAACACCACTTCAAAACCCATTAAACACAACTCCCATGACCTGTAACAAACATTAGAATATGCACAGTATACCCTACAATGATGAGAGGTGGGGAGAGACAATAAAATAAGCAAAGTATGGATAGACGCATCACAAAACGGAATTTATTTCTCCAAAAGTTCACATAGTACATCGTTAGTGGGAAAGAGGCAAGAGAATGCCATTACAGAGACATGAAAGGAGGTTTACACTCCATTTCCGACCATGGGGAAGAAAAGAGAGAAGGGGGCAAGGAAGAAGAATGAACAACAACTTTTACAATGAATATTGCCCCCATATTTATAGATTTGATCGGAGAGAAGAAGGAGAGAGGGATGTGGGAAAATTACGTTAGAACTCAACCACTACTATTAATTCTTCTGATAAAATATACCCCCAAATCTTTCTTTATTGCATCGATCCTTGGTTCAATGCTTTGAAGGAAGAGGAAATGACGGAAACAGATCAAATCTGATTTGGTTGTTGAGACAGATGGATCCTACATTTAAGGCCTGAAGATATTTTCCTCCATTTCCTTTACCTAACCTCCTCAAAAATAAAGTCTCAGACCTCCATTGGATGGGTGAGGCCAAGATCTTTCCAATGGTGTCAGATTTGCAATATTTCGAGCCTTGAGTTGAAAGATATGCCCTTCAAATTTTGTATCGGATCCATACGAATAGACAGGGAAAATAGTTTGAAAATGGGTCCCCCTCTTTAATATGGGATACATGGCACCCTTTGGTTGGTTGGGGAGATGCACTCCAACTTTTTTATTTATTCCTTTTGAATGAAAGTAAAACTTTCACTTCTTTCCCCGACTCCCCTCCTTGGCTTTGACTTGGGTCTAAATGCTAACTTTTTCCTTGGCGGAGTCGCGGGCCATTTTGCAACCAATTTACAGGATTTGAATGATTTTTCTGGGGTTCCTCCAATGCGGGCTCATGATTTGATCCAATATTTAGCTCAAGAGAGAAATATGGATAACAATTTGGTGACTCACAGGGACATCTTCCTGCTAGATGAAGAGACCAGTAGCCTTGAAGCATCCATTGGGCATGAAGTCTACCTGATAAATAATAAACTGATCTAAAATTTTGAATATTTGATCCTTGAACCACTTGAAACCCGCTGAAACTTGAATTTGGACTTCACCAAAAGCCAACTGAATGCACTGTGCAAGAGCAATAGCACCAAAAACTATGTACAAACTGAAAATCATACATGCTCAAAATGGAACATGCAGAGTGTCCAAAAGCACTTCTTCTGCTAAAAAAA
The DNA here is from genome assembly GCA_019776745.2 of Taxus chinensis. Classification (NCBI taxonomy): domain Eukaryota; kingdom Viridiplantae; phylum Streptophyta; class Pinopsida; order Cupressales; family Taxaceae; genus Taxus; species Taxus chinensis. The sequence goes on from CM034150.1 coordinate 193,861,068, forward strand.
ACATACCTACTCTACTCTAACCAAGAGAAAAGGTAACTCAAACAAAACCTGCAATTGACAGGGAGAAATAGCTTCCCTTCCTCAAAAATGGCAGCCATGCAACTGATTTGGCACTGAACATCGCTGGTTAGATGAAGGAAAAACTAACAATAAGTCGGTCCTCCACCCAAATCATCAAGGTATCAGCATTAATGGGAAATACCTCCTCAAGTTGACTTGCATTAGACTTCTAGAGGTGTTGATGGTGACCCTTGGTACTTTTATGCTCATCCTCATGCCCTGAAGTAGGCATGAATGGTTTTGGTTTCTCCCTTGGCTCCAATGAATCCAAGTACCTGATTAGGAACAGTCTAATCTTTTGGATGTGCCCATTTCTCTGAAATTCAACTCCAAAAATGGAGTCTTCTTGTGGACCTTCTTAGGTAGATGGTGTGGGAGAGATGGGGTCTTCGTTGTTTCCTTCCTCCTCTTTTGAAGAACATAGAAGATCAATATCTTCCAACCTTGGTTCCTGAGGGTTGTTATGAAGTATAGGCTATTGTTCTTGAATGTTCTCCTTCATGGTAGTAGGTTCATGTGCATGGAAGATGGATGGAGGAGCAGATGATGTAATCTCCATGGCCTCCTCTCCATCAAGACAATCCTCCAAGTCAGATAGGTAATCTGCCTCCTTGTTGTCCTGTTGCAGGTGCTCAACCTCCCTCATGGTGTTCTCTTGATTTTCAACTTGCTCACCATGGTTCCCTTCATCCTCAAGTATGATGTTTGAAAGATCAAAATATTCTTCAACATTATACCTTGAAGGGGATGAAGTGGGAGGAAGAACTGAAGGTTCTTATGTAGCTTTCTCCATAATTAGAGCCTCTAAAACTATATGGTCCTCCTCCATCATGGGTTTATCAATCAAATCAGTCCCTTGAAATGAAAGAAAACAAATTCAATAATTTCTTCTTCATTGAGTGGCCTCAACACTGATTTGATCTCTCCCAGCTGCTCCTCTTCAATGGGGCTTGGGACTAATTGTTCCTCCTCCTATTCTTGCTCTTCTTCTTCTACAAAATCAGACTCAGCCACCATTGGTTCTTCAATCTTGACCTCCTCTATTGGCTTGACCATCAAAGGGACCTTTGTAAACCCAAATTTGGTAGCCTAACTCTTCAGATTGTCTGTCATTTATTTTCTATTGGGATTCTCTTCTTGTTGTTCTCCTTGACTTAATTATTGAGTCTCTTCCCAACATGGGCTTGGGAAAGAAAGAGGAGTGGTAGGTTGGGGTTCAACCAGCTTTGCAATTGTTTGTGGTGGGGAGGGTGGTGGAACTTCTTTTTTGTTTGGAGGGGATGACTATTTGGAAGAGAAAAGGATAGAAGAACTGAGACGAGGTGGAAGACTAGGGGATGGAGAAATGGATTTCACACTTGGGGTGGCATTCAATGGGAAGCTTCGAAATTGAATCCCAAATTCAGATGGTGCTGCTTGAGGAGTAGAGAGAAAATTACCTGATAATGGTGTAGGATTTACCCATTGACAAGGCTACCTGGCACCAAGTTCATAAGCCCCAATCTCCTCAGCCCACCATGTAAGCTGAGGAAACACTTCAACCATGAAGTCAAGCTTCTCCTGAGGGCTATAGTGTCTTATAAAAGGGCCTTCCCATGGACAAGGTGCCCCGCAATCAATTCTAAAAGCCCACATTTGATATGCTTCCCTTAAATGAACCATGTCAGCCTCCATTTTATGAATCTTCTCCAGTAGACCAGCATCCTCTACATAAATATCACCATCACATGCATCCCCTTATTCTTGATGAGCCCCATAGTCAAATTGGTTTTGACACTTCTCATATGGGTAAGCATAATGGTTCTATATATAATCATAATGCTGATTTGGAGGAGTTTGAAAATACATTGGAGGTGGATTGCATTACTAGGGAATGAAGTCATGATTGCACAACTTCATGGAGTGGGAGAAAATTAAAGAGATGGAAGAATAAAATGGATGAAATGAGTGGAAATGGATGGAAAAGGTCTACAACTTAGAGAATGGGTTTTTGACCAGACGGAGTTGCCATATGTGCTTGAAAGTGCCTCCAAAGGCTGAAATCTTCACCAAGTGTGCATCGAACTTGATGAAATGAAGTGATAAGGTGATTCAGACCTGTCCCACCAGGCATGCCAAAATTGTTAATGTGAAATCACAGCACCCCCAAATGAGTTATGGATTTTTTTTTCTAAGGCAGGGTCATCTAGTGTGATTTGAATAATATGGCACCATCTCTTAAGATGTGGGACTTGTGGACTTGAGATGGCCCTCCAGAGAAATACGGCTTCTTCTTCCTGATCCTAATGCTAAACAAATCCTAATGCTGAAATGGCATCTAACTAAACCTATCCTAACAATGCCAAGGAGACAGGGAGAGAGAAAGTGCATAAAGAGGTAAATCCTACACTAACGAGGTGATAACACCAAGAAAAGGGGAGTGCTGGTCATAATCTCAACTACCTGAAGTGGAGAGAGGTGAGCAGAGGAGAGGGTGGACAAGATGCACCATAGACCAGAGATATATTTCACACATAACACCACTTCAAAACCCATTAAACATAGCTCTCAGGACCTATAACAAACATCAAAATATGCACAATATACCCTACAACAATGAGAGGCGAGGAGAGACAATAAAATAAGCAAAGGATGGATAGACACATCACAAAACAAAATTTATTACTCGAAAATTTCACACGATACATCATTAGTGGGAAAGAGGAAAGAGAATTCCATTACAGAGACATGAAAGGAGGTTCAGACTCCATTTTTGACGGTGAGGAAGCAAAGAGAGAAGGGGGTAAGGAAGAAGAATGAACAACAACTTTTACAATGAATACTGGCCTCGTATTTATAGATTTGATAGAAGAGAAGAAAGAGAGAGGGAAGCAAGAAAAGTAGGTTAGAATTCAACCATTTTTGTTAATGCTTCTGATAAAATATTCCCCCAAATCTGTCTTTACTGCATCAATCCTTGGTTCAGCACCTTAAAGGAAGAGGAAATGGTGGAAACAAATCGAATCCAATTCGGTTGTTAAGACAGATGGATCCTGCATTAAATGCCCGAAGACATTTTCTTCCATTTCCTTTACCTAACATCCTCAAAAATAAAGTATCAGACCTCTATTGCGTGGGAGAGGTGGAGATCTTTCCAATGGTGTCAGATTTGTAATATTTTGAGCCGTGAGTCAAAAGATATGCCCCTTCGAAGTTTTTATTAGATCCGTATGAATGGACAGGGAAAATAGTTGGAAAATGGGTCCGCCTCTTTAATATGGGACACATGGCACCCTTTGGTTGGCTTGGGAGATGTGCCCCAAATTTTTCCTGTATGCCTTTTAAACGAAAGGCAAACTATCACTTCTTTCCTCGACTCCCCACCTTGGCTTTGACTCGGGTCTAAATGCTGAAATTTTCCTTGGCAGAGTTGCGGGCCATTTTACAACCAATTTGTAGGATTTGAATGAGTTTTCTAGGGTTCCTCCTATGTGAGGTCATGATTCGATCCAATATTTATCTTGGGAGGAAAATATGGATAACAAGAACCTTTACAAATATTGGAACACTCACAGATAAAATGCTTCGAAATAGCCAAAATATTCCTTCAACCAGAAGGTGTGTATCAATGAAGGCCCAGAGATGCACGATTTCATACACTCTTCAAGAATTCAACACAAAGGCTCATGTCAAAGACTCAATTAAAATTTAGAAGACCCTTGTTATATCACACTCATGATACACTCATGAAGTGACAAACAATCCTTATCACTAAAATGCAAGTAAAGTGAATTTAAATCACTTATTTCATTATGAAATGAAATCTCTCTTCATAATGTAATTGAAAATGCCACAATAATTGTCATGAAGACAATATTTTGTGTGATTTCAAAGGATTTTAGAACTGTAATACTGTAACAAGAACATATATAACTATTTGCAAACATTCTGAAATAAAATAAAACAAAATTATGCTCATGATCAACACAAATTCATTCAAGGTTCATTAGATTCATCAGTAGGGGAAATTTTCTTCAACAATCTCAAAGCTTGTCAATGGTTATACATATGCAACCATCTTGACATGATTAAATCTACAAACACAGGAAAATAAACAGGTTTCTCAAACAGTCTCTTAGAAAATTGGTTTTTCTCAAACTTTCTTAGAAAAATTAACCCCCCTCATGCAAGAGTATTCTAATTGCATTTATACAATTTAACTCGCTCACACATCCTAAAATTTCCCCCCAAAATTCTAAATCTTTGAGAGAATATTCCTCTTTACAACATACTGTTTAATCATGTTTATTCCCTTAAAAATATCTTATCTTCTGTAATTAGGTGGATAATTTATGAACTGATCACATTTTTCTGTTCCTCAACTATGACTGGGATGTCATGTCATAACTTTTGACAGCCTTTTTAATCATTATTTTATCTTTTCATGCAAGAAATATCTTTTTTAATAATTCTCAGGTGGCTCCATATGGCTTGATCTGATAAGAAATCCTTTTCACCTTTGAGAATACACCTTGAGGAATATATACCTACATTTGTGCCTCTTAGAAATGAGTGTCCTCGTATGGATTATGCCACATCAATCAAATACCTTCAACTTGGGATAACACAAGGAGGTTTGTAACTCAACTATCCACACATTTGATGCATTTTGGCCCTCATTTTGAGAGGGTATTTCCAGGACCTCAGCTCATTCCTTCTCTTAGGGAAAACCCACCTTTCTCCAGGACATGGGGAATAGGGATTATTTCCACGCCTCATGTTTTATCCAATCACCAACATGTAATATGTGTCCCTCCTATCACTCTAAACATCCCCCATTATCACTCCAAACATCCCTCTTTAAGGAATTCCTGACAAGTCGACCCTTCACAAGGGGAAGGGGAAAATGGCCTTCTTTTCAGGTGGTCTAGGCCTCCAGGATTGGGTATCATCTGACCAAAAGAGAATTGAGCTTGAGGAAAGTATGGGAGGCTTTAGGATGATGTTGGAAACTTTGATGGACAAGGGGATGTCCAGGGGCCTGATAGGGTCATATGTCGATTTTCTACAAGCGCCTGAGAAATTCTGACTCAGCTCAGCAATATGGTCTCTATGGCATTTTTGAGCTTCCCCTTTATTTATATGTGCTGTGATTTTGAGTCGGCCTAGTATAAAGAGGAACTAGTGAAAGCCTCCACATCTTTCTTTGGCGCAACTTCAAAGGTGAGGTCCAGAGGTAAATCCTCAAACGAGTGTGGGCCCTCCACATGGTCAGAACCCGAGAGAGTTGCACCAGCTGTTGAAAAATACTGAGCATGGGCAAAGCCAGCAGAAGCATCCACGTGCCTCCTCGATGCTCTTTCAAAAGTAAAATTTAGGGGTAGGTCCCCAAACAAGCGCGGGCCCTCTACATGGTCAAAACCTAAGAGAGTTACATCATTTGTTGAAAACTATGAGTATGAAAAGATCCATTGGAAGCCTCCACGTGTCTCCTCGACACTCTTTCATAAGTAAAATTTAGGGGCAAGTCCCCAAACAAGTGCGGGCCCTCCACGTGGTCAAAACCTGAGAGACTTGCATCGGCCGTTGAAAATTCTGAGTATGGGAAGATCCAACGGAAACCTCCATGTGTCTCCTCGGCATTCTTTCAAAAGTAAAATTAAGGGGTAGGTCCCCAACCAAGCACAGGACCTCCACATGGTCAAAACCAGAGATATTTGCATCAACTGTTGAAAATTCTAAGCATGGGAAGATCCAGCGGAAACTTCCACGTGTCTCTTCGGCACAACTCTAAAGGTCAAAACCAGAGGCGGATCCTTAAATGATTGCAGACCCTCCACATGTCCTTTTGCGGGTATTAGGAATTTACCTTATACTTTCATGTCATTCACCATAATGCATCAAAATATCAAATAGGCCCACCATCCCACCATAATGCATCAAAATATCAAATAGGCCCACCATCCCACATCCAATTAGAAAATACCATGTATCCATGGATGTTGGGACAAGATTTACAAAGGAGACACAATCATGGAAGACACCCAACAACAACAAAAAAATCATAGAGAGAAGACTGTAAATAATACCAAGACTTAATGTGATCCATTACCCAAGGAAAGGACTTGACAATGACACCCTAGTGAAGGAAAATAATTACGCATCCACACAAGAAGACAAAAAGTGCATCAAACTAGGTGGGGTGAAAATTTTAAACGAAAAAGGGGAAAGATTACAATTGAGCACCAACACTTTCTATCATGAATCTTTCTACCAATTGTAGGACACAAAAATTCCAACTGTAATTAATGATAAAATGATTGGTCTCCATGTTTAAGATCAACAAGTAACAATTACTTTAAAAGTTTTCACATTATAACGATTTCGCATTATTTATTTTTAATACAATAATAATTGTGATATTATCTTTTGCATAGAATAATTATGGCTGCAATATCTCATAAGGAAGCTAATGCTTGAGGTAAATCCCATCTGGATATCTCTTTAGATTCTGACATGGATTTACATGAATCAACAACAATATGATTTCCTCGTCAAAAACAACCTAGGGGTCGATATCTCAATCACACCTACATTCTATACCATCACATTTGCCTACAGGTATAAACTTTACTATTTATATAATTAACAAATTTAACCTACTAGTATAGGTAATAGGATGAAACAAAATCAACCTATGTTATGTAAGTAGTACAATATTTTAATATTTATACATTTATTGTGTTCATAAAGTTATGAGTTCGATGATGAAGATCAAACTCATTCTTATTTTCAAGATCTAATGTTCATTTCTGTGTCTCCAAGCATGCAAGGTAATGTATAATATTTAGCATGTTTTGTTTAATTACAGAAAAAATTTAACTATTTACAAGGCCCAAGGGTATAATGATTAGTTTTATAATAATTTTTAGTTTGCTTCTTGAGATTAATAGATCTTCTCAAAACCTTCCAAGAAAGCCACCAACACGTGTAGTCCAAACAAAAAAGAAGATCTTCAGGAAAGAATATAAGGTTTACTACAGACTCGGTGGGAACAATTCACCTTGTAACCAGAAAATTTCCTGGATTCTCACTAGGTGGTGTCTTAAGTATAACGAGCATCCAAGTTTTGAACAACATCAATCTTGACGATGATTATTTGGGCTTCAATAGTGGCAATGCATACAAGGGTAACTATTTTGACATGAATGATATGATATAATTTACTCCACCTCCTCAACCACAACTACAACAACATGTGCATCAAGTACTAAAATCTCCTCCTCTTCCAAGTAAATCTCCACTCACTGATGATGAGAAGACATATTTTGAATTCAAAAATCTGATATCATATAGTATGAGGGGAATAATTCAAGAAGTTGTAATGTATGGTGTGGATTTAATGTGTAGTTGGGAGAGGAGGGCTAAAATTTTGATTAAATAAATAAATAACTGATACCATAATCATGCTCAAAGGCATTCATTGTGCACTACTATAGAAATCCAACCAAGAAGGCTTGACATTTTTATAAACAAAGCTCAGTCAAGTACAATTTCATATAATAATGATTATGATGATGATATTATAGACATAATGTTAAACAGGTTGGAGAATCTTAATATTAAAGCACAGGCTTACTACAACATATGGGCTAAATACTAGACAAATGTTTTAATAGCAAATGCAAAAAAATAAAAAGTTGTGGTAAGTCATCTTTTACACGAAAAAATAATAATATTATGAGCACCGCAATATATTATTTTGAATTATCTAATAGACTAATGCATTTATAGTTTTTTTTTGCAAGAAAAATATGAAAATTTAAAGAAATAAGTAACTGTATTTGAAGCACATTTGAAGAATGCCCACAAAAGATTGAATTCATTTGTACATCCAAAGGAAAAACTCATAATACTAAATAAAAATAATAATACATTGAGAAGGATAATCAAGGAGCATCAGATGGATCCAGAAATCTTATTAAAGGAAAAGATAGATGTCAATCCATCACTTTTGTCATCAAGAGATGTTGCAAGGGAGAAGAAGAATATTCTTCAAAATATCAATACTGTAGTGCAAAATTTGCAGGCATCAGGAGTTTTGGTATATAACACTCTACATACTAAGCACATTCCTCTACCTCTTGTGCAAGAAAAATATCAAGCTTCCCCTACAACATAAAATTGAAAATATTAGTTAGTTTCACCATGTGATAGGTGTGTTGTCACAATTTTGACACTAGCATAGGAATTAAAAGATAGTGGCCAGCCAATTTTTTCCTTTTTTATTCTGTGTGGCAGATGTAAGGACAACTATGATTCAGAATCATAGGCAGAAAAGAGGATTCCCTCGTGATGTCTTCTTATATGACAGAACTTTCCTGGAAGCTTTGAAAACCATTGACAACCCACAATTTTGTAAATATATTGGCTAATAATGCTTTATGAAAACATGTATTCATAAATTATTCTGCCTCTTGATAGAATGAATACAATCCTTTTTTTGAATTCCAAGTATACTAACTATTGTATTGCATTTGTTAAATGTTTTGAACAATTTAATATGTAAACTTGTAATTGGATTTTTGCTCACTGTGAATGTTTTTTATGTTACTATTTGGAAGTGTAAACAATACATGATGGTTCAAGACACATAATTTGTGTATGATTAAAAATATTTATGTTTCATACATGGATAAAACATTAATCGAAAATCATATAAATGGAGCCAAATAAGGCAGTCTTTATTTCATTATTAAGCAAAATATTAAAAAAAAAAAAAAATTACAAGTAAAAAATTTCTATTAAGACTAGTTGATTATCATTAAGGAATATGAAATATATCAGTATCAAATCATTGTCCACTTTCAATAATCTCAAGAATTTATACAAGAAATTATAACTCTAGAAACTAAAACAGTCATGGTGTAACTTGTGGCACAACTTGTTCATTTATTTCTTGTAACACTGCAGAATCAAAAGCATGTTCGTATATGTGTTCGGATCCCCCAAACTATTCAAAATGTTACCGACTCCTCTTTTTTCTATGAGAAAATTCCATAATGCAAGTTCTTGCTCATAAGGTAAATTTTCCACAGAGTAACTGGATACATACAATCTCAAACAACTTTCTAAATTTCTATCTAATCTATTTCAAACTTTTGACTTTACAAAGGACAATGCACTGAATACGCTCTCGTCTTCAACAAAACCCAAAATCATTGTTTGAAAATTTTCATATAGCTAAATATACTTGTTTAAATCCTCTCACAAAATGCTACTATAATAAATCTTCTTCCAAAGTATTCTAATGGAATACTTTTCATCTAGCTCTTCCAGAAAGTGAAATCACTCTAGTCTAGTAGTGGAAAAATCTCGAGACTGAGAACTCAACAACTTTTTTTGTACAATTCCTTCAACAACAACTTTTTTTATCTCTTCTCATTTGTAGAAATGTTCAATTAGCCTATTCATGTATTTGACAAATAAAGCACTTATGGATGCATCAAGAATGACACCACATGTATTCTAAAACTGTGGATTGAAAATTCCCATTTCTTCAAGTAACTTATCCTTTCTGAATCTTTCACGGATCTTTGTAGATAAAGATAAAGAAATATTTTTCAATTTATTTTGAGTCTTAGATAATACTATTTCATATAAAATGTGTGTCACTCTTACTTACTCCATCTCTAACCCAGCCAAATCTACTCTTTTCTGAAAAGTACGAAGTGGTATCTCTTTTCCCATGTGTTGGTATACACAGATGATCATGTATATTGAATTTTAAGGAGAAACTTGCATTCTTAAGGTATGTTAACGCATTCCAAATTTCAAAAACAGGACCCTTAACACTATCATTTGGCAGATATAAACAATCTAAACTCAAAAAAACATTTTCTAAGTCTTATGAAGTTTGTTATGTAAATGTAACGCTCTTTTGCATGCTTTGTAAAAATATTTATCTCCTTCAACATTGGCAGAATTCCACAGAGTGTAAGTAAAGTTTCGATATATGTAAGATGGTACAATAAGTATTTAGCTAAATCCACATCCCTCAGATATTTGTACATAAAACATGTCAATGAAGGATATTCTTCAAATATTCTATAAGCAGTCTCATACATTGAGATCCATTTGGTATCTACATATTTGAGAATATTTTTGCCATCTATCAATCCAATAGGAAAATTTTGAAATTCTAAAAATCTCTTTAGACTGTTAGAGTAATATGCATGCAAATCTCTGATCAGGTCCTCCACTTTGGAAATATTTTTGAAATTTCTCACAATTTTATATGCCAGATTCATTCTGTGAGCCATGCAATTGCAATGGATTGCAATAATATAGGGGGAAACATTTATCTTTAATCGTACACAGAGACTGTTTCTAGTCTTTGTATTACAACTACAATGTTTGTTCCAACGCAAACCAACATTGTTTCAATGGAAAAATCATCCATACCTACAACATCCTTCAAATTCAAAACACTAACTTATAAATATTTTTCAGAATTACAATTTTCACTGATTTTATGAACTGCTAAGAGATGGGGATTTCTTATTTCATTTGCAAATGTTTATACATGAATACAAACCCATGAGGTATTGTCCATAGTTGTAACCTCATCAATTGAAAGGGAAATAAATTTTGTATTTTTATAGCCTCTTTTAGATCCTCCTTTTCCACCAGAGCAAGACATTTTGCTATTTCCCAGCCACTAGTATCTGACCAATGTGATTGTGGAACATTTGTAATCCAATTACATGAGAGATAATTTTATTTTTTGAAAAAATATGAAATGGGTCTACCCTTTTTCAATATATGGAATACAGTAACAAATTGAATACTTTTCACATGCATCTCAGTCTCCATAGATTTTCTCAATTTTGCAACAATTGTGCCACCTTTTTCATTAATATTTTTCAAACACATTTTTTCTTTTTCATATTCTTATGCATATTTTACATGTAAGAACTCTTTTTCATCTTTCCATTTATGAGTTCTTACTATGCTCCAATCCTTTTTCTTTTGGGAAATATGTATTTTCCCATAGTATATTTGAATGGTGTCTAGTTTTAGCTGCATTGTGTGGTATTTCCCTTGTTTCCAACTACATATTTTGCATCGACATTGAGGTTGAACATCATTACTATTTTTTATCTCTATTGGTTCAATAAAAGGATATTTTGCTAGATAGTCAAACCTAAAATTTGTTCCCATTGTCCAGTTTGTCCTCTTTCTTCTGATATATTTTTTTTACTTTCTTCAAATTCAACTTGTGCATTTGATTCCTTAGGACGAATATCTCTATCCTCATGTGTCCTTTTTATGGAAACAAACACTAGAATACAAGCTTCCTCTGTTGGTATTGGATGATAATTTGATGAATCTTCCCCTAGATCGATGTCATTAAGTGAATGAATTATTTTGATCAATCAAATCATTAAAACCAAAAGGATCATCAAGATTGATAATTTGTGAAGGTGTTTGAAAAATGTATGCATTTAAAATTGTAATAGATATAGTATTAATTATTTATATTATTAACATAACTACATAAAAAATAAAAGAGTGTAAAGAGTATTTTAAACATACACTGAAAAATATAGTAATAAAAAATATAAATTAGTAGATAGTACAGACCTATTATTTTCCGCAGATCTAGACACATCAGTGGTTTTTTGTGAGTTTCCAAAATATCCAAATAGTTTCTTGTTACTCTTTTTTGAACTTGAAGTAACCTTATTACTTTTCTTTCCCGAATCCATGGAAATGACACCAAACAAGGGCAGTCACAAGTGAGCTTTGAGTTGGAGGGTTTTGAGCTGGACAGCTTTAAGTTAGACGGTTTGGCGTTAGACAGATCTAAGTTAGGCAGCTTTGAGTTGGATGGTTTAATTTTATTGGATGATTTTGTTGAATGGCTCAGTTAGACGGATCGGTTGGATGGATCTAATGAATGGATTAGTTAGATGGCTTGGTTGGATGACTATTTTGGATGGCTTTGTTAGACAGATTGGTTAGACTGATCTGTTGGATGGATCTGTTAGATGGCCTAAGTTGAGAGGTAATGCTTTAATTGACGTCAAGAGGTTGGGCAGTTTGAACTTTCAGGTTCAGATTCTATGGAAAATATATCAAAAAAAAAAATTAGACGGTTATGTATGTATTTTACTATACCTTATATCTTATATACTTTGGTGAATATGGGCACAAGTGTATTTGGACCATTGGCAAATTACATACATAAGTTCATTTATATGTGTAAATACTAGGTGAACTGAACCATACTAAGGACATGTTGGTGGAATGTTTTGGTGACGTAGGTGGAAACTAACTGTTGAATATTTGCCATTTTCAATTTCTAAAAACTTGAATATTCACGAGTTTGCAAAAATTCACCACTAAAAGTTTACCCACTGAAAGGAAACACACCAAAATGGAAAGTAAGCACCTAATGGAAAGGGGAATTATAATACATGGGGGAAATTTATTAAGGTGGGAGAAGAGTGTATACACACCCAAAAATGGGTTGAGAGAAGTATGTACCATCATGGAATAGTGTGTTGACTTAGTACTTTTAAATCTCAAAGATAATCATCTGATCATGTCATGCTCTCATGATAGCTCTGCATAGTTTGAGAAGAGGGAAAAATACTAATATTCTAACTTCATACTGATACTAATTAGAAAAATCCTTCACATCCAATGATTTATTTTTTACCTATTTCAAATTTTTGCATTTATTATTCTTATCTTGAGGCCTCGCGAGCACAAGGATCCACTCTGTTATTTTTTCAAAAATGGAGTCCATATGTTTTACAGTAAGGAAATCATCGTCCTTGATTGAATTTTTCAGCATGTAATCATTTCTAGATTCACCAAATAATTTGGTCATGGTGAAAATAAGTTGACTCTAACTCTAATTACAAGAATCCTACATATTCTCGTTCTTTTTTTCTAAATGATTTCTCTTTGTGCTTATCGACTCATCACTAACCTTGATATCACTTTCTATGATGGAGGTGTTATCTTCATGACTAAAGACATCCATGGGAGATTTAAGAATTTAATTTTCCTATGGTTAATCATGGATGCAGTATTATTTAAAAAATGGGAAAGAGGAAGACTTACCACCGCTTTCATGTTCATTCACAAATGCTTCGAAGAGGACATTTATTTTACCTATTTATTCTCTCTCATTGTTAAATGTTTGTGCATCAAAATAAGGATCATGACTGAAATAATTTTTTTCTTTCTTATTCATGTCATAAGTTAGGATCTTAAGAATGACTTGAGGCTCTTCAATTTCTTCCACAATTGTCAAAATGTCTTGGACATATTCCTCCTTAAAAAATGCCACATACTCACTTTCACCTCCATTTAAAACATATTTGCATTGAGTCTCACCAAGATGATTAGAAATATGGTATTTAGATGGACATGACTCATTTGAAAACTCCTCCTTCTCCTAATCCAAATTTATCCTCATCTAGGGGTTACCTTCTTGTAAATTCAAGAATACCTAGTTTTGATCATTTTCAAATAGAGAGAATAGATCCATGCTACACGGGAAGGGCACACCTTTTAGTTCAAGGTTTTTCAAATCATCCTCATGGTAGGAGGAAGAATACAATATTGGGTTAGCAACATGAGAATAACCCCCCACTCCATCCCACACATCTCCTATAAAGTCTTCTTCTTCACATAGAAAAGGGAAGACTCCAGAATTTATATGGTGATCAACATTATACTCTGTTGGCGATGATAGGAAAATAAAATCCTCAAAGAAGTAATGCTCTACTTGTCCATCCATGATTTTCTCAAGAATGAAGTTATATTCTTTTATTTTCTTCATTTCATCATTGGGGATTTGTGCATCAAATGAATAACTAGAATGAGAAAGAAAACAATCAGTAATTACCTCAAATTCATTCTTATGAAGAATCTAGGGTGGGGAAACAGGTTTCATCTCTTGAACATCTTCATGATCAGTGGAATTCTCAGCAAGCACTGAATCATCCCTCAAGATGAAATAATTCTCTTTTGTGGTGCATACTTCTCCTCCAATAGATGTTGGCTTGAGCTAAAATAAATATGTGAATGGAAGTCCAAATTTCATGCTTTCTTCATTATCCTTCAAGGTGTTGAATTTTCTTTTCATTAGAAGGATAAATAATATGTAATTCATGACAAACACATAGGACTCTTTAGGAACATACACATCATAATATGGAGAATAATTAGAATATTCTTCTGAAATATGAATATCTTCTTTTCATGGAGTGTTTCAAGTTATTTTTACCTTTCTTACATAGCCTCAACATAATTTAGAATCTCTATATTGGTTTGGGGATCAAAATTTCCTTATCCAATACTCAAAATTATTTTCACAAACTCCCTTTTCAAGGTACCCATTTCTTCAACTCTATAGGAAATTAAAACATATAAAGGAAGAGAGACAAAATACAAAGCTTTGAGTTTCTCAGTTAGCTGTGTGAAGTTCAAAATATTATCATCGAGAGATTATTCATCTTCATGCTTTTCATTCAAAATGTTTTATCTCATCTTATTTTTTCCCATCATTCCCTTAGATTCATCATCTTCAATAGGTGTAATTCCCATCCTCTTTCCTCTAGAAGCATTCCAATTGAATTGAAGTCACAAGGATTTGATGGTAAAATATTCACAACTGGAAATTTTATCTATTATAGATACTCTTTCCATAAATTTTACAAAAATCTTACTAAACTTATTTCCTTTTTCTAGTTGTAGAATTATTCTTGAAGAAAGAGACCCCTTTACTGTGCCAGAATCCATTCCTTTGAGAGAGTTGGTCCAGAATGATAGATGCTCAGAAATATTGATTTATTGGTGGTCATATTATTCTTCACTATTGATGTCACTCACTAGTACCGAACACCAATCTCGAAACTACATTTTTGTGATGTGGGAAAAAAAGTTGACATTGATTCATTCCTTGATAGAGTCTCCTTAAAAGTATTATTTTTAATTTGATATATGATTTTTTTTTTCAATATGTATTTGTTTTCAAAGATCTTTAATTGTGCATGAGGGAAGATATCTCCCCAGCAGAGTCACCAAAACCTATTGGTGAAATAATTTTCCGTGTTGCAAATTATTGAGTTTTCTGCAGTGCTTAGAGGATAATCCCCTCCTTCTCATATATGGGGAGTATCCCATTATTGAATATAAACTACCTAAAAGATGAGGGTGTCGACTAGTCAGGGATCACACAAGAATACTCCACTAAATCTGTGAAAAAGTTATTATATAAGGTATAAGGGAGGAATTTGTAGAAAAGAGAGGTAAAATGGAGTTAGGGAAATAAGAAGAGAGAGAGGGTTACTGTTGTGGGTAGGTGTACATAATTCACATATAATAGCTAGATTAGGTCTGCATTCAACTAGAATAACACAACAATGCTAAAAATGACAAGACTTAAAAATCATAGACACATAACTCCATTGATTCATTTATCAAATGTGTAGACACCTTTCTTGCTTTTACAATATTATCATATACCCAAAGTTGGAAAATAGAGAGAGAGAGAGAGAGAGTATAGGAACATAAGTAGAGGAATACAATAATTACACCTTTTATTTTTTGATGTAGTAGTGGTAAATCTCAACAACATACATTCAACCAACACTTTCCAAACCCTTGGAATGGAGAAGCAATTCAAATTTATAGAATTCAAAAATTTCTCTTCATCTACCCCCTACATTGTTTTTCACATATCCCCATCACTTATTACCTTTCATCTCCTAGGATACATAAGTGATTCATTTTCTTATTAGTCAAAAATGAATCTTACAGTGTTAACATTGAGAGTCACTTAAGTGAATATGATGAAATAAAATAAAGTACATTCTTAATGAGAAATTAGAATATGGAGAGAGAAGAAGGAAGGTGGAGAAGAGTTAACCAATCCAATGAAGATGAAGCTTTTCTGATGAATAAATTTCCATTCATGATCCATAATGGAGATTTTCCAGAATGAGCTCTTGCATTTTGAGGAAATGTCTTATTAATGAGAATCTTGACTTCTGATCACCTATTGAACTGAAGAATTTTGATTTCATATGCTTCGTCCTGCCATGACATGCAAGGACACTCAAAATGTATGAATAAGTGTTTAGAAACACTATTTCGATGCATTCCAAAGTGGACCTGGGATGACCACTAGAATTACCCATGATGATCCTCTCCTATCATGCTTCTTGATGATATTTCCTTATTGACCTGAATTTTGATGTTTCAATACCCACATAGGATTCATGATGTTCTTGATTTCACTTTTTTTCTAAGTTCCCATAAGTGGATTTATAACACCCAAATTAATTCTTTGATGAGATGTAGAGACAATCCAATCCATTGAATATGTGTTGAAGAATAGAGTTGTGATATGTACAATGTGGTACAAACATGATGGTTTTTATAGTAAGAGTTAGCACATAAAAATCACTTTCTCATGTCACTACACCTTCGCAATTGACCCCAATGATCACAAGAGAAAACTCCATGATGCTTAAATATTTTTATTTATTTTCCTTCTCTTACTGAGATGTATCTTCATTATGTGAGTGAAACAATTACCCTTGAGTGAAATTCCTGGCATGTGGCCACCTATTGAGATGAAATGAGGTGAAGGAAATTTCCTTCCTTCTAGAGGCATGATCATACTAAAAGGTTTTAGATGAGTGTTTAATAACACCTGTTGTGGCAAATCAGCAGCACCCCCTGGATGCTGATCAGATTTCTAGTTTGATCATACTAGCATCCAGTGTGATTGCACAACATTGAATCCTTTCCCCAAGTGTGGGAATTGCAAAATGAGAAAGGAATCTCCAGATTAGAGGTTGGTTCCTCAACTCCTCTGATCAGCTATTTTACTTGCACAATTTACAGAGGTTTAAACTCCTAAATCTACTCTAAATTCCAAAGGGACAAGGATAGAAAATGTAAAAAAGAAAGAACTAATGCTAATAGGTGATGCACCAAGCAGTTGTAGACACCTGATGCTGCATGAAATACACAATCCACAAGGAAACACAACACAAAACATGCAGAAATGCTCAAAATGTAATGAAATATCAAGAAAGCAA
This sequence comes from Taxus chinensis, assembly GCA_019776745.2. NCBI lineage: Eukaryota > Viridiplantae > Streptophyta > Pinopsida > Cupressales > Taxaceae > Taxus > Taxus chinensis. The sequence goes on from CM034150.1 coordinate 193,878,239, forward strand.
TGATAGATATATGAAAGGATTGAGGGATTTTAATCACATAACATATATCAACATTTCAGATCCAATACAGTACATTACAGTGATCCAGAGGCAAGAAAAGGTGCTGCATTACATGGAAAGGTAAAATTTCTTCACAAATTCTGCCAAGGAGGAAGAAAAACGAAGTTGCAGAGCTGAAAAAGTGTCTCCAAAAGGCTGAATCTTTAACAGGAACACACCAACCTATCAAAGATAAAGTGAAAGACCTCTAAGGTCCCACCAGGCGTGCCAGAACTGTTATCACCGAATCACAGCACCCTTATGTTTATATAAGCGCATATACTTGAGCTCACGGTGTGATTGGATAACATGGGTACTATCTCCAAGTTGTGGGACTTGCTATTTGAGATAGACCTCCAGAGAAAGCTGGTTCTTGCTCCTAAACTACCTGCCACAATCTACTCTAATGCAGGGGAAACTAACTATTCTAATCTAAATTTCCAAGGGACCAGGGAGAGAGAATGCATAAAATGAAAGCCTACACTAAAGCGGAGATACACCAGAAAAGGAGGGTGTGAGGGTAGTCTTCAAATGCGTGAAATACAGAAGTAAAGTGCACTCTAGAAGAGGTGATGACAGCTCTCCATAATCTAGCAAAACGCATTCACAACAATATTTCAAACATACACAATGATAATGGATCCCTGAATGAACATAATAATAGACACAATATTCTTGTAAAGAAGAGATTGAAGGGGCAAGAAGAATGCAAGAAAACACAGCAGGGGAAGATACATCCACAAACGTATATTTTATTGCTTCATGATATGCACAGTTCAATCTATTACAAGATAAGGGCCTGGATCACCATGCAAGGAGTCCACAACAAGGGCCTGTAACACATTGGCTTCACAAAGCAATTTTTGGTAGAGCTTTGCTACAAAACTACCCCCCTTTACAATGAGCCGAATCTGGCTTTTACAATGCATGGGTCGAGCCCAGGAGAGAGAAAACGTGTAAAAACGTGGGATCCATTCCTCATTGAATGAAGATGCATTAAAACAGCATGGGCATCCTTACAGACCCATGCCCTAACATTTTTGGCCATGCTGGAGAAGAATGCGACCCATTTTACATTTAAGCTGGTTGTTGAAACGTCAATTTTGCCCATTACCACGTGCCAAAGATGTTTCTTGATTTTCTCTCTCCAAGCTGAACAAAAATACAAAATTGACCCCGGAATCATGTAGAGAATTTTACCATCTTTCCATTGATATAAAGAACGTGAAAATCTGAGCTCTGGATCGAAAGTTGTGGCCATTTGAATATTTAGGGAAAAAACAGGTCCAAAACGGATCGGCGGGAAAAAATTTTGAATCTTACCTCTTTGGTCTTTGGAAAAAATTTCAAATTTTCCCCACACTCCGCCACTTGGATGACACGTGTTAGGCTCTGATTCGTCTGCAGGATCATCCTTTGAAAATTTCTTTTGGGCCCTTCCTTAAAATTTTTTGCCACTTGGACACGTGGCACTATTTTATTGGCTCGGGAGGGGCGCACTTTACCCTTCGAAAATTTGGCATTTTTCACTTTCGGAAAATTTCCCATTTCCCCCCCATGCTCCACCACTTGGATGACACGTGTCAAGATTCCATTCGATGGCGGGGCAGTGAGCAAAAATTTTTACCTTTGAAAACTTTGACCGAAACTTGGAAAATTTTCTAAGTCCTTCTCTTTCCTCTGCCACTTCCTAGGACACATTCTCCCGCATCGGCCGATTTAGGCTTCCTTGTCCCTGCTTGCGGATTTTTCACCTTTTCGCGTCCCTCACGTACCTTTGTCCCAGCTGTCCCGGATGAAAATCTCCTGCTTCAGCTGATTCGGGCTTCCTTGTCCCTGCTTGCGGCTTTTTCGGCTTTTCGCGTCCCACGCGTCCCTCGCGTACTCTTGTCCCAACTGTCCCACGAACTGCCTAGGAAAAATATCTCCGAACTACCCGAAATGGACTGTCTTTCAGAAAATCAGCCGATTCGCGTCCCACGTGTACTTTTGTCCCGGCTGTCCCAAACCGTGCGAAACAAAAGACTTAGGTGATTTTTCTTTGTTTTCGGCCATTTCGGCTTTTCACATCCCTCGCGTCCCGATGTCCCAACTATCCCGCGGACCACCTGGGACAAAAATGTCCGACTTAGCTGATTTTCTTTGTTTTTTTTCGGCCCCAAGCTTGGTACGACGAACCTCAGTACGACCCGAACCCTTCAGACCCGAAATGCTTTAAAACAGTCCTAAAACCTTATTTTCTACATTTTTTCCCATTTTTTCAACTCGTTGGGATTTCTTCTTGGATGGGAGAGTTAGAAAAAGGCCGAGGGGACCCCGAAAAACATGATTTGGGCCTTGAATCAATCTACTTGCTCGGGACTGAATAATTTGATGGATGTTATCAAAATTACCTTGAGGGTGAATTTTGGATAACAATTTTGGTGACTCAGCGGGGTCATCTACCTACTAGATGAAGTTACCAGTTGCCTAAAGTATCCATTGGGCATGGAGTCATGAGTTGTAGCCTGCAAATTGATCTGAACTTTGAAAACCTCCTTTCTGAGCCACTTGGAAACCCACTGAAATGGACTGTGTAAGAGCAAGACCAGCACCACAAAAACTATGTACAAAACTGAAAATCATACATGCTCCAAATGGAACATGCAAAGTGTGCACAAGCACTTATTTTACTAAAAGCAAACCTACTTACTTTACTCTAATTGGAAGCAAAAGTGGGTTAAACAAACCCTGCAGCTAGTTGTGTAAAATAGCTTCCTTTCTTCAAAATTGGCAACCATGCAACTGATTTGGCACTGAATATGGCTGATTGGATGAATGGAAAATCAACAAGAAGCTGGTCTTCCACCCAAATCATCAAGGTATCAGATGAAGGAAAATTCAATACCTCTTGTAGTAGTTCTACATCTGGATTGGAGAGGTATGACAGCTGATCCTTAGTTCTTTCTAGCTCATCCTCATGCTTAGAAGGAAGCATGACTGGTTTTGACTCCTCCTTTGGTTCCAATGAAGCCAGATACCTGATTGGGCAAGGCGTGGTCCTTTGAGTATACCCATTTCCCTAATTTTCAACTCCAAGAATGGAGTTCTCTTGTAAACCCTTTTGAATGGATGGTGTGGAAGCAATGGTAGAACCTTTCTAGCCTTTCTCTTCCTCCAATGAAGGACATGAAAGATTAAAATCTTCCAATCTTGGTTCCAAGAGCTGCTATAAGATGCAGGCTACTGCAAATGGGTTCTCTCCTTCATGACAGTAGGCTCAGGTGTTTGGAATGTGGATGATGAAAGAGAGAATGGTAGGAACTCAACTGGTTCTTCTTTATCAAAACAGTCCTCCAAATCTGACAGATAAACAACCTCATTGTTGTCCTACTGCAAATGCTCAACTTCCTCCATGGTGTCTTCTTGATCTGTAACTTGATCATCATGGTTTCTTTCACCCTCCAACATTGAGTTTGAGAGATCAAACTCTTCTTCAGCACTAGAACTTGAGAGAGATGAAGTAGAAAGAAGAACTGAAGGTTCTCTTGTAACCTGCTTTGTGCTCAAAGCCCTTGGATCTGCAATTTTCTCCTCCACAACTAGAATGTGCTCCTCTTCTTTTGGATTTGGAGCAGCTTCTTCCTCCTCTACTACTTGAAGACAATCCTGCTCTTGATAGAACTCTTCCTCTAGCACGAAGTTTGTCAAGTCAAAATCTTCAATCTGCTACTCTAGAGGACAAGTTGGGACTGTAGGATCTTCTTCTGAGCTTTCTTCCTCTATGGCTGATTGTGCAACTTGAATTGAATCAGCATTCCCTTCAAATAGAGTGCCAACATGGACACTACTTTATGAGAAAACTGACTACTGATCCGCTTCTTCTTTTTTCTCTTCTTCTGCTGTCACAAAATCAGTCCTAACCACCACTTGTTTTCCAACTCCAACCTCTTCTAAAGGCTTAACCATCAAGGGGATCTTTGTAATCCCAAATTTAAGAGCCCAACTCTTCAAACTTTGAATTTCTTCATCCTTGTTTGGCTTTTCTTTTTGCTGCTGTTTTCCTTGATTGGCATTCTGATTTTTATCCTCCCAACATGGATTTGGGAATGCAAGAGGAGAAGTGGATTGTAACTCAATTGATTTTGCAATTTTTTGTGGTGGTGGAGGAGGTAGAAACTCTTGTTTCTTTGGAGGAGAGGGTATTTCTATTAGCTCTTGTGGAGGGGATGACTATTTGGAAGGAAAGGGGAAAGAAGAATTGAGGTGGTGAAAGACTAGAGAATGGAGAAATGGAATTAACTCCTGGGGCAGCATTGACTGGATTTAGAATTTGAAATTCAAAATGAGATGATGTTGCTTAAGTAATGGGAAGAGAAAAACTAGATGATGGTGTAGAACTTACCCATTGACGAGGTTGTTCAACACCAAGTGTATAGGCCTCTATTTCTGCTGTCCATCATGCAAGTTGGGGTAGTATCTCTATCATGAAGTCTAGCTTCTCCTGAGGGATAAAGTGTCTTGGAAAACGGCCTCCCCATGGACAGGGAGTCCTGCAACCAATTCTAAAAACCTTCATTTGAGCTGTTGCTCTTGATTGCACCATCTTTGCCTCCATCTTTTGGATTTTTTCCACAAAATCTGCATCTTCCATTTGATTTTCTTCATTGCATGCGTACCCTTGTTCTTGATGTGCTTCACAACCAAACTGACTTTGGCACTGCTACTCATATGGGTAGATATGCTGATTTTGAATTTGATCAAAATGCTGATTTGGAGGATTTGTAAAACATGTTGGAGGTGTGATATACTGCTATTGTAAATGTGAATTCCATGATGGAAATGAAGTCATGATTGCACAACTTCATGGAATGGAAAAGAATGAAAATGATGGAAAGAAGAATGGATGGAAATGAATGGAAAATAGGTCTGTAACTTAGAGAATGAGTTGTTTACCAGATGGAGTTGCCAGATGTGCTTTTGAAAGTGCCTCCAAAAGGCTGAATCTTTAACAGGAACACACCAACCTGTCAAAGATAAAGTGGAAGACCTCTAAGGTCCCACCGGGCGTTCCAAAACTGTTGTGGAAAATCAGAAGAACCCCCCTGGATGCTGATCAGATTTCTAGTTTGATCATAGTAGCATCCAGTGTGATTGCACAACATTGAATCCTTTCCCTAAGTGTGGGACTTACAAAATGAGAAAGGAATCTCCAGATAAGAGGTTAGTTCCTCAAATCCTCTGATCACCTATTTTACTTACACAATTTGCAGAGGTTTAAACTCCTAAAACTACTCTAAATTCTAAAGGGACAAGGATAGAAAATGCAAAAAAGAAAGAACTAATGCTAATAGGTGATGCACCAAGGAGTTGTAGACACCTGATGCTGCATGAAATACAAAATCCACAAGGAAACACAACACAAAACATGCACAAATGCTCAAAATGTAATGAAAGATCAAGAAAGCAATGATAGATATATGAAAGGATTGAGAGATTTTAATCACAGAACATATATCAACATTTTAGATCCCATACAGTACATTACAGTGATCCAAAGGCAAGAAAAGGTGCTGCATTACATGGAAAGATAAAATTTCTTCACAAATTCTGCCGAGGAAGAAAAAGGAAGTTGCAGAGCTGAAAAATCACTTTCTCATGTCACTACACCTTCGCAATTGACCCCAATGATCACAAGAGAAAACTCCATGATGCTTAAATATTTTTATTTATTTTCCTTCTCTTACTGAGATGTATCTTCATTATGTGAGTGAAACAATTACCCTTGAGTGAAATTCCTGGCATGTGGCCACCTATTGAGATGAAATGAGGTGAAGGAAATTTCCTTCCTTCTAGAGGCATGATCATACTACAAGGTTTTAGATGAGTGTTTAATAACACCTGTTGTGGCAAATCAGCAGCACCCCCTGGATGCTGATCAGATTTCTAGTTTGATCATACTAGCATCCAGTGTGATTGCACAACATTGAATCCTTTCCCCAAGTGTGGGACTTGCAAAATGAGAAAGGAATCTCCAGATTAGAGTTTGGTTCCTCAACTCCTCTGATCAGCTATTTTACTTGCACAATTTGCAGAGGTTTAAACTCCTAAATCTACTCTAAATTCCAAAGGGACAAGGATAGAAAATGTAAAAAAGAAAGAACTAATGCTAATAGGTGATGCACCAAAGGAGTTGTAGACACCTGATGCTACATGAAATACACAATCCACAAGGAAACACAACACAAAACATGCACAAATGCTCAAAATGTAATGAAAGATCAAGAAAGCAATGATAGATATATGAAACGATTGAGGGATTTTAATCACAGAACATATATCAACATCTCAGATCCAATACAGTACATTACAGTGATCCGGAGGTAAGAAAAGGTGCAGCATTACATGGAAAGGTAAAATTTCTTCACAAATTCTGCCAAGGAGGAAGAAAAAGGAAGTTGCAAAGCTGAAAAATTGTCTCCAAAAGGCTGAATCTTGCAAAATGAACTCATTCTGGCTGTCAAAGATACAGTTCAAGACCACTAAGGTCCCACGAGGAGAGCCAGAACTGTTATCACCGAATCACAGCACCCTTATGTTTATGGAAGCGGGTATACTTGAACTCACGGTGTGATTGGATAACATGGGTACCATCTCTAAGTTGTGGGACTTGCTATTTGAGATAGCACCTCTAGACAAAGCTAGTTCTTGCTCTTAAACTACCTGCCACATTTTTTAACTCTAATGCTGGGGAGAGAAGGCGAGCCATTCTAATCTAAATTTCCAAGGGACCAGGGAGAGAGAATGCATAAAATGAAACGCCTATTTCTAAAGTCCATGACCACGTGCCAGAACAGGAGGGTGTGAGGGTAGTCTTTATCTGCGTCCAAACTCCACCAAAATGCAAAAATGCACCCTAGAATCTTGTAGAGAATTTCATCATCTTTCCATTGATATAAATAACGCAAAAAACCAAGCTCTGGATCGAAAGATATGGCGATTTAAAGTTTTAGGGCAAAACAAGGCCAAATCGGGGTCGGTGGGAAAAAATTTAAATTTTTGCACCTTTTTGGTTCATTTGGAAAATTTTCCAAACTTTCCCCATGCTCCGCCACTCTAGGTGCCACATGGCGGCATCTCATTGGCCACGAGCCTTTTCAGGGGGAAAATTTTTCCAAAAAAACTCCGTCGAGCTGGAAATTCCTTCACACACTTCCTACAATATTTCTCACTACTTCCTTCTATGCTAAATGAGGGGGGGTGGCCTCTCTATTTATAGAACTTCCAGGCTTATCCATCTTATCTCTAAGATAGGATAAGAAATCCACTCTGACGAATCATATTCCATACCTTAACTCTTATCTGTACATGTAAGCTTATCTGTTAAGATAAGATAAACCTTATCATTTTACATGGGTTCCACATTTTTAGACTTTTTACAAATAAAATACACAAAATATTTATGACCTCACTCCTTGTCTTTATTACCAATATAATATTTCTAATTCCTAATCATGTAGACCCTACTTCTCTAATTACCCAAACTTTGACATTTTAACATTACCGGACCACTTACGACAAATATTTACTTTTTACAACATTCCTATTGTACTTTGACTGTTACCGTACTCCACATTATTGGCGGCACCGTACTGACGGCGCCGTTATCTTCTATCAGACGCTACTACTAATTATACTTAACAACATCCTATTCCTAATACATACATTAATGAAATAGAAATTACGGAGGAAAATTTTAGTGTCGACATCTTCCCCCTTCCTAGCTTCTACTCCGTCCTCGGAGTAGACTATTCTGGTGCTTGGAAAATCTTCAACTTGTCGTGGTTGACCCATTTCGTAATGGGAGTGCCATCCAATTCCTCCAGTCGGTACGTACCATTTTCATGCACAGCTGCTATTTTGTAGGGCCCCATCCATTTTGGAAGAAATTTTCTCTGTCTTCTTTTTTTGTATCTGGAATCATATACTAGAACCAAGTCATTCACATGAAATGGAGACCACCGGATCTTTTGATCAAAGTATTCCTTCTGCTTCATTTTCTTCTTATGGCTTGTATCCTTTGCTATTTCTCTCATTTCCTCTAGCAAATGAAGATGTACCAACCTTTCTTTTACTGAATCACTTTCATCCATCCTTTCATTTTTCATAACTCTCACAGTGGGAATATCAAACTCAATAGGAAGAACTGGATCAATGCCATAGGCCAACTGAAATGGGGAGTATCCTGTTGCTGACTTTGATGTTGCCCTATATGCCCACAATGCTGCATGAATCCTTTTATCCCATTTATGTACCTGCAAGGCTGCATCTTTTGCTAGAATTTGACACAACACAAAATTTGTTCGTTCCACCTGTCCATTTGTGCTTGGCTTGTATGTTGTTGCCTTCCTGTGCTTAATAGAAAACTTATTGACTAGGGCTTCTACCACCTCATTAATGAAGTGGCTTCCTTGATCTGTTACAATTTCTAATGGGCAACCAAATCTGGTGACAATGCGTTCATACATGAACCTTGCCACTTCATCCATGGAAGCTGTTTTCAATGGCCTAGCTTCAACCCACTTGGTTAAATAATCTGTGGCAACTACAATATACTTATTTTGGCGTGATGTAGTTGGAAGTGGACCTACAATGTCTATTCCCCACTTTTCAAAGGGACCAAGGGGAAGAATAGGACATAATGGAGCTGATGAAGTCTTACGGTTACCATGTGTTTGACAAATATCACATGTCTTACAATAATTATAACAATCTTTAAAAAGAGTGGGCCAGTGATAACCTGCATCCAAGATCCTTCTTGCTGTAAGTTGTCCAGAGAAGTGCCCTCCACATGTACCATTGTGGAATTCTTCTAGCAGTTCCTTCCCTTGATCACGTCCAACTGCCCTCTTGTACTGTCCATCAGGTCCTATTCGAAATAATACTCCATGCAGAATAGAATATGGACGACTGGCTTGAGTAATCTTTCTCTTAGTCTTTGCATTGGCACCATCAGGAAACTTGAATTCATTCAGATAATTCCAAATATCTATGTATTCACTAGGGATTGTGTCAAGGGATAACAATGCTGCATCGGGGAAATCATCATCATCACAAGATGATCCTAAACCATCATAGGCTCGAGAGAGTGCATCTGCATTGACATGCTTCTTTCCTGGCCTATCTATAATATCAAATTCAAATTCTTGTAGCAAAATTATCCATCTTGCTATCCTCCCTGATGGGTTAGGCTTATTTACAATATATTTTAGAGCCTGATGATCTGTTACAACTAGAAATTTTTGCCCTAGCAAGTAATTTCTAAACTTCTTTACAGCAAAAATGATAGCCAGAGCCTCTTTTTCAGTTACAGTATAATTTACCTCAGCACTGCTCATTTGTCTGCTCCCAAAGTAAATTGGATGTTCATTCCCATTTTCATCCTTTTGGCTCAAAGTACTTCCTAGTGCTGCATCTGAGGCATCAGTGTACACAATGAATGGCTTGCTCCAATCTGGATTCTTCAAAACAGGTGAAGACACCAGGGCTTCCTTCAATTGTCCAAAAGCTTCATGCGCCTTATTTCCTGGTTCATAAGTAACATCCTTCTTCAAGAACTGGGTTAGTGGCTGTGCAATCTTTGAGAAATTCTTGATGAACCTTCTATAGTAACCCACATGGCCTAAAAATGATCTCAACTTACTTCTATTAAGAGGAAATGGTAAATCTTTGATTTTTGAAACTTTATCAGGATCAGTACCAATACCATCTCTGGATACAACATGCCCTAACAAAACGCCTTTAGAACATCCAAAGACACACTTTGTAGGGTTTAGTGAGGCTTGTGCTTCATCTAACCTTTGAAATGTTGTCTCCATTTGGTGCAGGTGGTCCAACTTGCTCCCATAGATGTAAAAATCATCCAGAAATACTCTGATGAAGGTCCCAATGTAGGGTTCGAACACCCTATTCATCAAACGCTGGAATGTTGCTGGAGCATTACACAACCCAAAAGGCATAACTCTATAAGCAAACGTTCCCCAAGGAGTGGTGAACGTGGTCTTCAGCTGATCTTTCTCTGCTATACGAACTTGGTTGTAGCCGCTATATCCATCAGCAAAACTATAGCACTCCTGGCCAGCTACTTCGTCCAAGATCTGATCTGAAAATGGAAGAGGGTAATGATCCTTCTTTGTTGCCTTATTGAGCTTCCTGTAATCAACACAAATGCGTAGCTTCCCATTCTTTTTTATTGAGATCACAATGGGAGAAACCCATTCTGAATTCTCCACAGCAAATATGAATCCTGCATCAAGCAACTTATCTATTTCTTCTTTTACAGTCTTGGAAAAATTAGGATTCATTCTATATGGCATTTGCTTTATGGGCTTAGCACCATCTACCAGCTCAATACAATGTTCTACCCAACTTACTTGACGGAGTTCCTTGTAATCAAAAGTGAATAGGTGTATGTACCTTCGAAAGAGCTGGAGGTAGGATTCCTTCTCACTCTCCATCACAGCATCACCAATCTTTATTTGTTGGAGACGATCATCAACTTCTTCTTCAGATAATTTTATGGGGTCATGAGTTGGTGTGACTGGAAGGATATCCATGACTGAAACATCCACCTCGCTTTCTTCATCTTCAGTGTCCACTTCACTGGTACTAGAGTAATCAGAGGATGTCCAATCATCAGTTTCATCACTTGAATCCACAGGTTCTGCCTTATGATGTCGAGGGATCACATTTATCTTCACCCTCTCTCTACCACGTCCAAGTGTCATGAAACCTTCATTCCAGTAGTTTCTTGCATGAACTCTCCTTAGCCATGGTCTTCCCAGCAGCATTGGGTACGCAACAGTACCATTTTTCATCACCTGAAAGTCTACCACACATACCACACCCATAACAGATATTGCCACATTTGAAACTACACCTTCTGGTTTAGTTTTTCCTTTATTTAATGACCTTAACATAAGTGTTGAAGGGCGATCAATTTTTAAACCCAACATATTCATTACAGACTCGGTCATTACATTAACTGCAGCACCTCCATCAACTAAGACATCATGAATTGAAATACCATTACATAATACCTCAGCTTGTGGAGCATAGGGATCTGCCTCTGCCTCCAAAACAGGGACCTCAACCTCCTTCCTTCTTCGAGCATTGAGTCCACCTCGCAACTCCCGCCTCTTCTCAGAAGACATAGCCAAGAGTTGACCATATGTAATATTTGCAGGCCTTTTGGACAGATCTTCCAAGATGGAGTATGGTCCTTGCCCCTGTGAAATCAGAAAATCCTGCACACCCAACTTTCTTCTCCTATGTTTCTTACTAGTTTCTTCTTTCATCTTCTTAGGATCATTTCCATCTTGATTATCTTTTTCTTTCTTTCTTTTTGTTACAAACACATCTACTTCATTATTTCTGCTCTTATCTACTACATCAAAAGAATTCACAGGTGCTTTTCCTTTATCATTATCTCCTTTACCAGATGTAGAAGCTCTATCTGGACAATTATACTTATAATGACCCTTTTTATAACAACCATAACAAACAACTTCAGAAATATTTCTTTTTGGACCTCTATCTCCTCCCTGAGAACTAAATTCCTTTCCTTGAAGAAGATTAATAGTTAACTGACCCATCTTTTTGAGCAGATCTTCATACTCAGTAGATGTACTAGGAGAAATATTTGTGCTCACCGGGAGTGGTTGTGGATTCTGGACCAAAGGTGCTGGTGTAGGCTCTACTTTAGCAACAATTTCTTTGGGCTCCTCTTCCATGCTTTCTTCTTGCCTTCTTGCAATCTCCTTTGCTTGTTCAATGGTAGCTGGGCGGTCATACTTCACTCGTTGTCTGATCTCTGGCTTCATCCCAAGAATGAAGTGCTTACAGAGGAGATTATCCACGCCATTCATCAACCCATCCGCTAGTCCTTCCTTCCGGATCTGGGCATCGAGCTTCCTCCTTAGCTCTAGAACACGAGCATGATAATCCCTTATCTTCTCCTTCTCTCCTTGGGATAGCTTTGTGATCTCGATCATGAGATCTGCATATTTCTGTTGTTCACCAAATTCTTCAAGAAAACTTTCAGTTAATAAATCCCATGAATTTTTCACATTATCACCTAGTGTTTCAAACCACCTAAGTGCTGAACCATCCAAAAAGGTAGGAAAAAATTCAGTCCATTGTTCCCTTCTTATAAGGCCATTACAAATACAAGATCGCTTAAACTCTTGAATGAAAGAAGAAGCATCTTCATTAGATTGAGCTGAAAAAATAGGAATCTTTCCCATTTTCAAAAGTAACCACCGTGAAATACCAACTCACAAGTACAATCAACAAGACTTATGTGTACAAATAATTGGAATCACTATACTAGAAAGTGACTTTACACCTTTCTACAGTAAAATAGAAATGACCACGGTAAACTATGGTAAAACTTGACTTACTGCGGTAAAAACTGACTTTACTGTGGTAAACACTATTCACGGTAAAAAGTGAAGTTACTGCGGTAAATACTATTCACGGTAAAAAGTGAAGTTACTGCGGTAAATACTATTCACGGTAAAAATGACTTTACCATGGTAACTACTATTCATGGCAAAAATGACTTTACCATGGTAACTACTATGCACAGTAAAAACAAGGTTACCCTCTAATTGATTTTTGACTAAGTGGGAATATCTCTCCAGAAAATCCACCAACGAGGAATGGTCCCGGCAACGGAACCAAAATGTCATCACCAATCCGGCACTATGATAATTCTTCACCGGGAACTCCTCGTGCTATGATTATTTACTAATGCACAGCCTTTAGTTTGGTGGATGTAATCTGGAAACAAAACAACAACATAACACAAGAATACCATCGACTATGATAAGACAGAATGATGACAAATCTGAAATATCAAAATAAATTATAATATTAACATGAAACTGTTACAATCTCACCCATGAGGTACTTCAAGTGTTATTGACTTCACTTGCCTTTCACCAAGACTATGGGAGAAACTTTACAATTACACCTCTTAATGGCTTCTTCAACACACCTTTAAACTGATGGCTTCCTTCGCACACTTCCTACAATATTTCTCACTACTTCCTTCTATGCTAAATGAGGGGGGTGGCCTCTCTATTTATAGAACTTCCAGGCTTATCCATCTTATCTCTAAGATAGGATAAGAAATCCACTCTGACGAATCATATTCCATACCTTAACTCTTATCTGTACATGTAAGCTTATCTGTTAAGATAAGATAAACCTTATCATTTTACATGGGTTCCACATTTTTAGACTTTTTACAAATAAAATACACAAAATATTTATGACCTCACTCCTTGTCTTTATTACCAATATAATATTTCTAATTCCTAATCATGTAGACCCTACTTCTCTAATTACCCAAACTTTGACATTTTAACATTACCGGACCACTTACGACAAATATTTACTTTTTACAACATTCCTATTGTACTTTGACTGTTACCATACTCCACATTATTGGTGGCACCGTACTGACTTTGGTAGAGCTTTGCTACAAAACTACCCCCCTTTACAATGAGCCGAATCTGGCTTTTACAATGCATGGGTCGAGCCCAGGAGAGAGAAAATGTGTAAAAACGTGGGAGCCATTCCTCATTGAATGAAGATGCATTAAAACAGCATGGGCATCCTTACAGACCCATGCCTTGACATTTTTGGCCATGCTGAAGAAGAATGCGACCCATTTTACATTAAAACTGGTTGTTGAAACATCATTTCTGGCCATTACCATGTGCCAGAGACGTTTCTTGATTTTATCTCTCCAAACTGAACCAAAATGCAAAATTGACCTTAGAATCATGTAGATAATTTCACCATCTTTCCATTGATATAAAGAACGTGAAAATCTGAGCTCTGGATCGAAAGTTATGGCCATTTGAAGATTTAGGGCAAAAACAGGCCCAAAACGGATCGGCAGGAAAAAAGTTTGAATTTTACCTCTTTTGGTCTTTGGAAAAATTTTCAAATTTTCCCCATGCTCCGTCTCTTGGATGACACATGTCAGGCTCTGATTTTTTCATGCGGGCTCATCCTTTGAAAATTTCTTTCGGGCCCTTCCTTAAAAATTTTTGCCACTTGGACACATGGCACTATTTTATTGGCTCAGAGCCTAAGGGGCGCACTTTGCCCTTCGAAAATTTGGCATTTATCACTTTGGGAAAATTTCCCATTTCCCCCCCATGCTCTGCCACTTGGATGACACATGTCAAGATTCCATTCGATGGCAGGGGCAGCGGGCCAAAACTTTTACCTTTGAAAACTTTGACCGAAACTTGGAAAATTTTCTAAGTCCTTCTCTTTTCCCCGCCACTTCCTGGGACACATTCTCCCACATCAACTGATTTGGGCTTCCTTGTCACTTCTTGCAAATTTTTCACCTTTTTGCGTCCCACGCGTCCCTCGCGTACCTTTGTCCCAGCTGTCCCAGATGAAAATCTCCTGCTTCAGCTGATTCGGGCTTCCTTGTCCCTGCTTGCGGTTTTTCGGCTTTTCGTGTCCCACGCGTCCCTCGCGTACTCTTGTCCTAACTGTCCCGCGGACTTCCTGGGACAAATATCTCCGAACCGCCCAAAATGGACTGTCTTTCGGCGAATCGGCCGATTCGCGTCCCACACGTACTTTTGTCCCGGCTGTCCCAAACTGCGTGAAACAAAAGACTTAAGCGGTTTTTCTTTGTTTTCAGCCATTTCAGCTTTTCACATCCCATGCTTCCTGACGTCCCAACTGTCCCGCGGACCGCCTAGGACAAAGGTGTTTGACTTAGCTGATTTTCTTTGTTTTTTTTTGGCCCCAATCTTGGTACGACGAACCTCAGTATGACCCAAACCCTTCAGACCCAAAATGCTTTAAAACAGTCCTACAACCTTATTTTTGCATTTTTTCCATTTTTTTCAACTCGTTGGGATTTATTCTTGGATGGGAGAGTTAGAAAAAGGCCGAGGGGACCCCGAAAAACATGATTTGGGCCTCGAATCAATCTACTTGCTCGGGACTGAATAATTTGATGCATGTTATCAAAATTACCTTGAGGGTGAATTTTGGATAACAACACCATCTGGGATAAAATGAAATAAATATGATTTCCCTTTATTGCAAATAGGATGCTCCAAATTAAGATCATAACCTTATTGTCTTTCTTATCTCCCTAATCTTCTTTGAATAGAATCATCCTTAGAATGTTCTTGAACTTTCTTACATAGATGCATCTTATGGGAAGGTTTAGCCACCAAGAAAGACACATTTGAATTTCAATGAAGAGAAGGAAGCTGATATGGATCCCTCTTACATGGCTCAAAAATATTCATGGCTTCCTAGAATATGGAGACTTTGTGCACCTTGTTTTCCTCATCATTTTTTCAAATATTCTTGATCAATGTCTCTTAGTTATAATTGAATGAGGTTTGGTTAAAAAAATATTTGAGGAATGACAACATTACCAAGTATTTGGTTGAGTATTTAAGAAGACTATTATGAATGACAACAAATGTAATCGAGATGATTTTGTGTTCTTGCATACATGGTCCCCCACATGAGAATAATATATTTACTATTCTCAATTCTAGATTACTTCTTGAATGGAATTATATAAGGGATGTTTACATACCTTCTTTATCATATGCCTCCCATGGAAATAGATGATTTTTTGATCCTTCACATATAATGGCTTGAATACTTTGATGACCTTATTATCCTATTTGAATTGCTTCTCTAAGCGATGACAACCGATTCTAGATACAATGAGCCTCAGATTTCTCCATGATTTTATCATTTAATTGTTGGTCATGATGAAAACCATTTTCACTACAAAATTCATTTCTCTGATAAATATATCACCTAAGTGGAAACTTACTTCTTTCACCCTAAAGGATTAGGATGGTATTTTGGAGTCAAGTCATATATGATTTTGACTCAAAAATAAATCATAAGATCAATATAATATGTTTAGGAACTTTAATCTACCTTAAACACAAAAACATGGCCCTTTTTTATTGGGAACTGTGAGAGGCAACTACATTGTTTGGATTGTCTCAAGAAACCTGCAAGCCTTGGAGAAAAATGGATGTTACAAACTTGTAAATAATTATCATACCTTTAAAACACATACATTATTTCCTCATTACTCCTTACAAAGCTCCCAAAATCATCTGAAGAAGTTAAGGTTCATCATTAGGTTTCTCATTCCTTGCACTTGAAAACCTATTGTTTATCAAACTATCCCTAAATGATCAAATCTTTCATAAATCTCCCTAAATTTCTTCCAAAACATTCAAAGATACAAAATACCACCTTTGGATAATTAATACATATGTATAACTCTCTCAGGGAATGTACACAGTCTCTAAAATGGAAAAAATTGGCCCTTTTAGGCTTCCACCAAAACTCGTCCTTCTCTACACTTCACTGATTGGAATGATGAATCTTATTACACTATTTTTAATATTAAAGGATGATTGGTACTTTCATTAGGACCTTATTTAGGGATTGAATGATGATTTCTTAAGAGGTAGGTTTCCTAGGAGGGAGACTCAAGAGGATTGGAAGGTTGTATTTACATTGTGGCTAAGTTGTCATGTTTTAAATTTTTCATTTTTAGGTCAAGAATTTTAATGACAACATGTATATTTCTCATCTTCTAAACATTAGATTAGATTAGTGTTTACTGACCACATTATTTGAGCGATGGCATAGTGAGAGCTAGTATTTTAGATTACCGAAATCAGAGATGGGAGTGACATTGGAGGACATGAACTAGATTTTGTGAGTTTTGATACAAGATAGACTTATACAATGGGATGGTAGTGCAACATGGATTTTTTGGAAGCACAAACACTAAGACGGGGTGAATCAATGTGCAATAAAACTTTCATTTACTTCAATTGTGTTTAACCATTCAACCTGATCATTATCCACTTAAATTTAATAAATTCATCAACCATTTAACTAATCATAACCATCAAGCAACACATCAACCATGCCACATAACCATGTAAAAATATGGAAGAGGAATCACAAGAGGAAATTGAAACTAAATTTAAGTGGGAAACCTTCAAGGGAAAGAAAACCCACTTGAACCTATGCATACTATTATATAAATGTTAAAAATGACTCTCAGTGAGGCATTAAACATCACAAGGAGCACCAATCCCTAGTTTAGTGAGAGCACCAACCCCACATAGGAGCACCAACCCCTGGTTTAGTAGATCACCAACCCTACACAAACCCTACAAGGAGCACATAAATCCTATGTTTTAGTAGGAGCACCAATCTTACAAGGAGGCTACCAACCCCATAAGATGACCATAGCACCAACTCAGATCCACCTAAAATGAATATCTATATCTGAAGTACTTGTTTCTCTCAACAATTGATTGTTACTCTACTTGTCTCACTCTCCTCTCTATCTCACTTCAAAACATATCTCAAACCATGCCTTCTACTACTTCGCTCAATCTTATGAATTCATTTGTTGATTAGGTCTCATTACCTCGAATATTTTTATTCATCTTCCCTAGCTCATATTATCATACCCTTGTTAACTCTATTCTTGACCCTCTATAACATTATCACATACTAATCTCTCTATCTGGTTAACAATATCACAAGAACCTTCAAACACACTTCAACTTAGGTCACTCTTCTCCAAGAACCTACTTGTCTTCA
This sequence comes from Taxus chinensis, assembly GCA_019776745.2. Taxonomy (NCBI): domain Eukaryota; kingdom Viridiplantae; phylum Streptophyta; class Pinopsida; order Cupressales; family Taxaceae; genus Taxus; species Taxus chinensis. The sequence continues at coordinate 193,895,972 of CM034150.1, forward strand.
AGAATTTTTTCACATTTTCTCACACCGCACCCATTTAAAATATAACTTCTATAACATTATATAATTCATATTATACCTGGTTCAACCTTGATAATGTCACTAAAACACTCTTATAGCTCCAAAAAATATTCCACTTTCGATCACACTTTTTCCTTTCTCTTCTCTAGCACAAATGTAGCTCTTCTAATTTTCTTTTATCACATAGTTCCTTCATTATAAAACACCTTTGGGACATAAAATCTAGCTTCATCATGCCATGAAAAATAAATCTCTATATCAGGTATGAACTTGATGAAAACCATCACACAAGGGACCATGTAGGTTGTCAACATCATCTTCATACCATGAAACCCCCATTAGACCATCTTACCAAGATGGATCTGAAGCACTACTAAAAACACTCCTTCCAAACCAAAGCCTAACCATCATCAAATGGCTGATTCTCAACAAAACCTACAATTATTATGTATAAATAGTAAATCCCTTGATCTCAGGATCATCGCAAAACAAATGTTATTAGACATCATGAATACCCAAATTAGATGCCTCCAAAACAGCTCTGTACTCCCAAACCACTCCAATTTTCCAAAACCACCCAAAAACTCGGTCCTCATAAATAGGGCACACTTGACCACCTATGGACCTCAACCAAAATGTGATAATCATCATATACATTAAGTAAAAACTTCCAATTATTCTATGAATTATGATATTATTTAATAGGTACAATGGAAAATTTTTCCACGTAAACTAAAATATCTCATAAGAATTACATTTTTTTGAGCGGGACCCACATATATCTAAGAACATCTAAATTACACCTAGAGAAATATGGTGGATTCATAAATAACATCCAATCATCACTTTCTATAAAGGAATCAATTCTTGTACCTCTACAATCAAGTTCTCTCAAGTTGTTCCTTAGCTAGGGTTTTATGAGGGTTGAAAAGTTGTTTGGCTTCTTAACGATTTCTCATAAAAACACGACAATAAAAAAACTTAGTTATACTTGTAAAATATGCATAACTAACCTACTAAACTACCCCTAGGATCTCAGGTACCCATGCAAAGCATACTCTCCCCAAGAAGCATTTGAAAGTCAACTTTTAGCTCAAAATCTCACCTTTAGAAGCCTAGTTTTTGTAAAAAATCAATATCTTACAAAATATTCAATAAAAGGACTTGAAACTTGGACCACACCATCATTTAAAAATTCTAGACACTCTCTAATGATCACCATCTCCTGAATGATTCCTAGAAGTATCAGCTCCACCACACTAAGGCATGTCTTTCTATAACACTAGGTCATAGGAACAGACCTAAGAATTCCATGTTTAACACCTGAACTTGCAAATGTCATGAAACTTAGTGAGTGTCCTACACACTTCATATTAGTTATCATGTGTGCTCTATCCATACTTACAAAAGGTTCTACATGCTTCAATTAATCATTCACATGCCTCATACCTACTCACTAGGCTTCTCACCAACTAGCACCTGAAACATGCTTATTGACCACCAAAGTTTCTCTTCTCAACCTACATTTGGCACATCTAGTACATCTTGCAATCACCTTCGTGACACTTCAATTGGACCCATAAACATCATTCATGATACCTGCAAAAAGACACTCAGCACACTGCCACCAGGTCACTATATTACTCAACAAGCCCATGCATACAATGATACAAACTCAACAATACAAGTAACCTTCATGTTTCTATACACCTTTTGACATTAATGGCACTATAATGACAACACTTCTATCAAAGCATATCTATTTGATATAAATGATAACAAAACTCCATGCTAATAATCTCCCCCTTTATTCATTGATGGTAAACCCATTGATGGTCAAAACATACTAGACTCAAACTCCCCCTAAGGAACACACATGCCATCAACACATTCTCATCCTTTTAACATTAATGACAAAGCACAAACATACCTTGGACACTTCTTCTGGAACATCACATTAGGGCTCTCCACTTGGTTGGAAACATTAACCAGACATGACAACATCCATTTGTAATATTTAACACTACTTTGACTCTTTTGAGCAACACAAGAACAATATAGCTCCCCCTCAATATATAGATTCTTCAAAAAATAATACTATAACATTCTTCAATATAACTAAAACCTTATTACATAATATTATTCAAGCTCTGATTTTTCATACCCATATTTTAAACTTCTTCATGCCAATATTATTTGTCCTTGATGCCTTAAAACACATATCATTACACATGCATTGCTACATACCTTGAAAAAATTAAAAACACTTATATTCTTCATACATCTCAAGATTGTACTAACAACACACAAAATTTCTAAGCTTTCAACTTCAACTATGTCAATGGTATAGAATGATTGTACATACAAATCTTAAATGTTTTGATGATGTATCTTTATTGTTATGACATGCAACATCAACTTTCATATCATTGACACATTTACATCCTTGATATTATACCTATTTATTATGGGCCCAACGAAGCACATATAGATGGGGTTGGCAGGACCCTATCTATATATGGTATCCCTTATAGAGAGAATAGAGATAGGCGTTCAATCATCTTGATAGCCAATCCATATATATATATATACCCATATCTATAATCTTCTTCAAACTACATTTAGGACTCCTCCTAAGATAATACATTAATTCCTTGATCATACATCACTTAAGATAACACATACCTTCTTTTCTTGAGCTTACATTAAGTACTTAAGGATATCAAACTACCTTACTCAATATCAAACATAAAACCTTCTTACATACTTTATTTGTATATTTAACTTGTCTTACCTTAATCTGTCTCTTTGATCAATGTACCATCTTAACTGGGCTTCTCAAATGACATAGACTTATTAAGCCATTATACTCAAAACTCCATACAAACTCAACAAAACATCATATACCAGATTTAATTACTTTGAAAAAGTCCACAAATGGAAATAAAATTCCTCTTAAGATAATGTACTCACCATACTTTCTTTAAGAGACCTCATCATGTCTTGAGCATCATGTCTTGAATTACTCATACAAATACACAACTCCTTTAAGCACTATTGGATTTATAGAACAAAGAACTAGATCATGCAAACCTTGTTTCTTCTTCATGATGAGCTAGAAGACACTTCAACTCTATTATCCTTAGATTAAATCATATTATTCCTTCTTGATGTAATACTTTGCTCCCCTGGAGATCAACCTATATAGTATGACTATCATCCAACAAATCCCATTTCATACTAATGAGAAACATTGTCAGATTATCTTGACCCTGCTTACAACTATACAGACCTTTAAAATTCCTTGAATAACATCATCATTCTTCATACTATTATATTACAATTCTCACTCTATCAATATACCCTACTTCTTCTTGATCTAATATTTAGTCCTTTTCATAGCAACATATTCCGATATAGATGAAATCATACCTAAAATTCTCATTCACAATTGTCACATTCATCACAACTTTCTTAGCATCCTTTTGAACATATTTTTTGTCAGGCACATACCTCAAGACACATCCTAAGGAATACACTTCAAAATAGATTTTCTCAAATTTTCAAATCAGAGCTGACAATATAACCTAATGCATTCCTTCATTATGATCAACATCTACATGTGATCAAGTTGATACTGCAATACATACCTTGCACTATATTTCTCTATGACATGTATCATGTTTAGCAAAACATTTTCTTTATTCATGTCACTTTCATGGAAACTCAGACATACCATACCTCACTTAGGACTATCAAACTCCTCCTTAGTCCATGTTTTTCATGTTAAGTACTCATATATCTAATGATGCATTTCTCAATTTCTATACCCAAACTTTCATACATACCTGCTAGATCTACAACCATCTTCAATGATTTTTCTCCACTCTTGACACAGTCAATTCTTTACATTCATAGCCATATAGATGTTCTAGGACTAGTAGATATCTCTAAACACCATCTTGAGGAAACACATAGATATTGACATTGCAAAGAAAATGTACATACCTTATCAAACTCATATTACCCTACATTGAACAAAATTTTTGTCATATTCTTGACCGAATTCCAAACATGTACCTTCACATTCTCTAGGAATTCACACATAATCCTGACATAGCTTAATTTATTTGAATCATATTCAAATAATCTTGACACATTTTTCTTTACACTAAGGATATCCATCATAGCACGAGAAGTGTAAAAATGAACCTCCTTGTATACCATCATACCATTTGATCACTTTTTGCATCACTCATCACTTCAAGACTCCTTATCATATGACTCTTGAGGAATCCAACAAAATAATAAGGCAAACCACACACCTTTGAAAATAAATAAACCTTTATATTTTACTCACACAAACCAATCACTACCATTAAGTGCATTAGATCATAAGGTACTAATAATAATCTTCAACAACAATATACTCAAGCCTTGATTACACAAAAAAACAAAATATAAAGCATTCAACATTCAATAAGCACCCTTTAAACCCTACACTATTAAAACATGAAGAAACATATTTTATGCTCCCTACGATATTTTAGCTTAACTTGAACAAACTCATAAGCTACCTTGATCTTCCTTCTTAGACTAGCCTTAATAACAACATAAATGATTTCACCTGATAATGCAACTTTCTAAAATATGACTAACTAGAGCTAAATACACTTTCACAATACAATATCAAGTATGAGACTATGCACTATAGGAATACCTTCTTCATGTTTCAACCTAATTATGTAAGGAAAGAGAATAACATGTTTGTGACACATCTATTAACCTTATATTGATTCATTACCCTATTGGACCTTCAAGAAACCCTTTCTGGACAAGAAAAAATCTTCCTCACACATTAAAGCCATTCTAGAAACTCAAGGTTTCATGAAATATGACTGCAATAACTTGAATTTCCTTACTTCTTTAACTTAACCGCATGATCTGATTTCAAACTAGCCTTGACTATCATAGGTTTAACCTTATTGAAAAAGTCAATAGGACTATGTTATTTACAATGCATGACTAAAATAGATCCATATTTCTTAACTTATTTTGCTATGATCATATTTGGGAAACCATACTTTCTTAACCTTAGGAGAAACAACCTTCTTATTTTTTCTTAGAGCAACATGATAACAATGTCTAGAAATATGACCTTCTTGGTGTCAACAATAGAACATAACACTATAGAAACCACTTTATTGATGATTTCTTCCATTTCCCCATGGATATAATATTTTGAAATACCTCCTATAGTCCATTATTATATGACCATCCTCATTACAACCAAAAAAATAACCATGAAAAGAATTTCCATACCTTATTACATTAGGTTGTCTGATGAGATGAGACCTTGTATAGACCTTCTTGGGATGAAAACCTTAATTTTCATCTTATTTGGAACTATTTCCAGCTTTTTGACTTGCTAGATTAGTCTTATAATCATCTCCAATGAAACCTAGGTCTGTTCTATCACCTTTAGACCTCTGGAGTATTTAAAATATCATCTATGGCCAGAGTACTTTTCTCAAACCTCTCATTGTTCTTCAACCTGCTAAACACCTGACTCTAAATATGTCTTCAAGAACCTCATCTAAGTTTCATACTTTGTGCAATCATCATCTTTGTAATTTTTTCTACCTCTTCCTTAATCTTGACACATTCTTATTCATTTGTTTTGATTTTTGATGTCATGGATTCAACTTGAATCTCATTCTCTTTCATATCCTTTGATTATTGACTTCAAATTAATGTTCTCCTTTCTATAGAACACTAATTTTTCTTGTAGGTTAGCCACAACTTCAATTAGATCACATGAATTTCTATTCAATTTGTCATACTCATATTCCTTTATCCTAAAACTTGCAATTGCATCCTCCAGCTGATTCTTGATACTTTTTATGGTTACTTCATCCTTCTTGGCCATAACTCTCAACTCCTAGTTTTTTTCCTAAATTTCTTAGACATTTTTTCTTTTAGGATAACAGTAATATTTTTAGGCTTTATCCAAAGGTTGTGCTCTGATACCAATTGTTGGAAGCACAACCATTGAGAGGGGGGTGAATCAATTTATAATAAAATTTTCATTCATTAAAACTTTATCCATTCATTGATCATTCATCAACTTAAACATAATAATTCATCAACCATTCAACTCAGCATAACCATTAAGATTAATCAATGTAACACAACCATAAAAAAATATGCAAGATGAATCACAAGAACACATGGACACCAAATTTTAGTGGAAAACCCTCAAGGGGAAGAAAACCCAATGAACCAATACTTTTTATACCCATGTACAAAATTTAGTGAGGTACCAACTCCACAAGGAGAACCAAACCCTATTTTAGTAGATCACCAACCCTATAAGGAGCACCAACCCATTATTTAGTTGAGCAAAAACCCTATAATGAGCACCAACCCCTAGTGTAGTAGAGCACTAACCCTATAAGGAATACTAACCCCTAATTTAGTAAAGAACCAACCCTACAAGAAGCATCAACTCCTTAGATGACTTATCACGAACTAAATCCTTATCAAATGAATTCCATATCCTATCTTTTGCTGCAATAACATATGATGAATCTATGAAGCTCACTCTCCTCTCTATCTTCTTTAAAACATCTCTCGAGCCTTCTTTCCCAAAATGTCTTCCTTCAAGTTGATTTCTACATCTTCCTTAACTTTCCATCACATTCTCTCTCTATAAAAACATCACATACTCACAAGCCTCTCAAAAAGGTCACAATTACCTTCATCACCTTCTTATATCAACCTACTAGGTCACACTTTTCTTCCACTCTCTCAACTAGCTCAAATGAGCCTTTTAACTTGCCTTTATACCTATTTCTTTTTCACAAAACACATGGTTTGACAATCATAATGTAAATACACTCCCCAAAATATTATAACATGATAATAATATCATCAAAAGGACCATGTAGATCACCATCATCACCTAGACCCTTCTAGACCACCATTGGGATACAATAAGCCCTAAAACACCAAATCAAGCCAACTCGTCACCAAGGGAATGAGCTAGATAAATATCAACTTCACCAATCCATGGAGAACACTTATAAAAATTTTTATAAGCCTTCAAAAATATCCATAAATCATTAAAAAATTCATAAAAAAAACTCACACCATGAAACCCTCATGAAAGCATGCACAATCAAGCACCCTCAAAAATAGCCTTCAAGGAACATGCCATAACTTGGTCAATTCTCAATAATAACTCAAGTATTATATATAAATGGAAATATATTGATTTCAGTATCATCATAAAACTCAAACTAAGCCATAAAAATACTTGTAGCACCTCCAAACTAGCTCTACACTCAATTTGCTCCAATTGTCCAAAACTGCCCAAAAACTAGTCATCATAAATAGGGAACACTTGACCACCTAGGAACTTAACCATGACCTACAACCATAATGTAAATTAATAAAAACTCTCATTATTCTATAAATACTAAATTATTCAATAGGTTACAATGGACACTTTTTCCACAAACTGAAAATCTCCAAAAATTTGAATTTGTTAGTCAGTCCCACATTCATCCAAAACCTATAAATCACACATATGGAAAGATGGAGGAGTCCTATAAAACAAAAAATCATCACTTATAAAAAATGAATCAATTCTAAAACTCTACAATAAATTTCTCTCAAGTCACTCCAAAGCTAGGGTTTCAAGAGGGTTAAAAAGCAATTTTTCTTCTTAACGATTGTTCATAAAAAACATGACAATAAAATAACCCAATTATTCTTAGAAAATATTCAAAAACTGGCCTATTAAATAACCCTCAATATCTCAAGTCCCAATGAAAATCACACACTCCCCAATGTGCATCTGAAAGTCAAAATTCATCCTTAGTTTCTCACCTTCATGACTCGATTTTGGAAAAAGTAGCATAACTTGCAAAATATGCAACATTAGATCTTGAAATTTGGACCACACCATCATGTAAACCATCCATACACTATCAAATGATCACATTTTCCCAAATATTCCTATAATTATCATCTCCACCACACCAGGGTCTATTTTCTCTAAGACTAGGTCTAGAAACATACCTCAAAAACCACATCAAACACCTGTACCTGCACTTGCATACACGTTTTAGTGTCCCCACACATCATCTACATGGTAATAATGGAATATATATGCTTAACCAGTTGTTACATGCTTCATTTCACCATGTCATACCTCAACATGCTCTCTACACCTCACCAACAAGCACCTAAAACATGTTTGTTTCACCAAATTTGAACACAACACACCTTGGCCAAACTTGTATGCCTATAAGGAACTTCAACAGACTCCATGAATTGTAAGAAGAATTCTCCATTCCTTTTCAAGCCACCATCACACTCAACCAGATCTACAAATCCCATGTAACACCCTACAATCTCAATTAGATGAGTAACCTCCATGCTCTATAGATCTTTTGGCATCAATGTATCTTAATGACAACACTAATATCAAAACTCTTTAACATAAGTGAAAACACTATGCCAGCTGGATTTAGGCACATATATGGTCACTATTTATATTGGAGGACATATACAGAAAGGGCATGATAGTTCATCTTTATGAGTGCATACAGAACATGAAAATGGCTAGACTACCAAAATACCTTATGGCTCTTATCATCAGCCACCTATTGTATGATAAGATTGGTATTCATTTCTTGCTAGGATTGATTGTCATATTGGAATATTTTATGGACGGTACAATATTTGCACAGGGTTCATACATGTTTTCTCATTTATACAGAGATATACATTTAGTTGTATACAGAGCTCAAAGGAGCCTTGGTCTGGCTACATTACTTCGGATTTGGTCTTGGGACCATATTTCCATTAACTAACCATTGGTTATTTTGATAGACATACATCCATATGATCCATCACAATTTGGATAGGTGTTGGTCATATGGGACACTAGGGAGACCTAACATTTTATAGACGTTATTTTGATGATTTACAACTACACATTATCACATGGAGACCATATAGGAGGTATAGGTGGGGTACATTTGATACACAGTCGGTCACAGTGGAGGTTGAAAATTTCATGATTGGGAGCTATGGTCACATTATGGAGAAATATATGCCAGACAGATTCATGAAGCAATTACGAGTTATACAAGGTATACCGAGAGGAGATCACTCGTATGCATGAGTGACATGGGAGATAGTGAATTTTGGTGGTCATTTGAGACATAGGGTAGCTAGAATAGTTGTAGATATATGATACTGCATTTTTGGGATGCACAAGCCCATATTGAGGATCCATGGATGAGAATGGAGTATGCTACATGGTATGCAATAATTATTCCCCTAAATCTAATTATTGGACAGGTAATTATAGCATCAGGTATAGTAGTAGTATCTAGGGGTGTATTATAATAGAGGGGGGTATATGTAGAGGTAGAATGGGCTAGTTACAGGCACAAGCACAGTTACAAGGTCAGGGACCAGTTTAGGTGTATGCACCATTACCAGTTGGATAGGTTCTAGCTCCATTACATCCTAGATATATTCTATCTCTAGTACAGGTTCAGGTTCTAGATCTAATTCCATTACAAGTACCAGTACATATGCAGGTTCAATTATATGTGCTAGTACAGGTGTAGGATCCATTAAGGCCACCGAGGCTTGTAGGAGGACAATGACATGAATATGGGTTTGGAGATAGAGATTCAGGTAGATACGTAGGTGGTGATGATAGTTAATGAGATGAGGGGGAGGAGGATGTTTGGGGTCAACTTTCCCAAGTACCTCCTCAGAAACTTTGGCTACAAAGCTAACATTACATACACAGAGAGGTAGGATAATGTGGGAGAGAGATATTATATTGATCATTTCATATAGAAAACTACAACATGTGACTGCTGAGAGAGATAAACTTGCAGCACATGCATGGTAGCTAATGGTGGAGAGGAATTCCACTTGCCGCATGGAGGAGGGAGGTGTAATGAGATAATTTCTATAGGATGTGATTGTTATATCGCATGAGGTAGAATACTATAGAACCTTGTACGAGGAAATGGTTCTTGATGGCCAGAGAACCCCAGGTTATAGTTAGAGGACAAGTAATAGATCCATGAACATAGGTATATCTTAGAGGCCTTCAATACTAGTAAACTCTATTCAAATTTTGCCACCAAGGGGTAAGGATGAGAGACTAAGCAGTCCAAATGTTGGAGAGACCCATCTATGACTCCATTTATGATGTATGTGTATATATATTATGTTTTTTAGTATATGCCTCGTGATGAAGGAACTTTGATGTATATATATATATATATATAGAGAGAGAGAGAGAGAGAAAGGATATATTTGGATGTAGACATTGGATTTGGACATTTGACATTGTATATATGATGATGAGATGGTTCATTTTTTCTTATTTTTTGCATTATTGACATGATGGTATATATAGTGTAGATGATGATGTTGTATTGTGATTTTATGTTGATAAATCAAATTTATGACTTGCTCCTAACTTAACTTCCATTCATATTATGTACTCTAGAGAAACTTATTTTACTATTACACATTATAGTTAGCACCATGATTATTGAAAAACCATAATGAACAACCCATATGTCCGTAAGAAAATAGACACAGATAAAAAGTTAAAAAATCCCAATAAATTTTGTAATTGATATACACCATGACTATAAATAAACCAATATGCTTACAAAATACTCATAATTGGTATTTAAAAGTAATAAAAACAAACAAAACAAACCAAATATACCCAGTAAGATTATTTACATCAAATTTATATATGAACTAATATGTTGACATTGAATTTATAAATATTTCATGTTTTAGTTCACTGGGAAGGAGGATTACCTCATAGATATCAATAGTGGTCCCTGGTTTTATGGAAGATAGTGTTGCACCTTGCTAAATGGCAACCTAGTCTGGATATGAGAAAGTTTGAACCTTGTGCCCTCCTAGTCTAGGTTGAGCTCCCTTATTTTATGGCTCTCAAATTTTGTGATACTGAGGTGTTGAGGGGGATCAGCCAAATTCCTTAGGGGATCTGTTAGGGATTAATCATTATGACTCTTTCCAGTACAAGGAAGGTCTTAGCTAGAATGTGCGTGAGTGTGATTCCTAGAAAACTAATTACCCACTTTTTATTCATCATTTCTTAGATCATGGTGAAGTTGAGAAAGATCTATAAGTAAAAAAAATCCCCTCTTTACTGGTGGAAAATACAGGGTACTCAGGTCATGGGGCTAGCTCCTGTAAGGGATAACTTCCTAGGAGTACAATTTTTTAAGCCACCTAGCTAAGGGATCTTAGTGTATCCTATGTTACTTTACAGTAGGAACACATTATTGACCCATTGAAAGTTATCTCTGCTTGGACCACAGACGATATGGGAAATGCCTCTTTTTGGCTACTAATAGGTGGATATATGGTGGTTCAGTCTTGAATGTTATTGGGATTAAGTCCTTAGCATGACCACCCCTTGACATCTTCCCCTACATCCCCTGTTTTGGCTCAAGACTAGATGCAATCACCTGAAGATCTAGAAGGAAAATCTGAAGATTCTGAGGAAAAATTCGATCCTAGTGAGTCAGAATATGAAGATGATTTATCCTCCAACTATGAATTAGAGGGAAAAATCGAAAAAAAACATTAGCGTCCCCTGTTCTACTGGAGATAATAACTTAAACAATGGAATATTTTGAGTAGGATAGATGGAAATACTATGAGTATAAAAATAGGGCATTGGAAATCTAGCGTAGATCCAAAACCACAAATTTGGAAAACATGTGCCCAAATCTAGTTGTGGTTGAAAAGTAATCCCCTTTGGGTAAATTAGAGGTGGTTTTTGGGGACAACACTAAGGTCAAGAAGAAGACACCACTAGAGATGAAGAAACCGATTAAGATTCTACACCCCTGGTTTGATCCAGACTCCCTCAAGGTTCTCGACTTCTAAGAGGGCGGAAGCTATAACGAGAAAATCAAATCGTAATTTGGGGTGGAGTTGTTGATGATTCAGATGATGGGTGGAACACAGTCTAGTCGAGACAGGAAAAATGTAAACATCCATCCCCCAGTGTGATAGAATCACAAGGAGAAGGTACAAAAGTAGATGGATCTAGCCCCCCTTTGATTCTTGTCTGCTACTATTTTGTTGAAATATCATTGTCATGTTGATGCAAGTTGGCAATCTTTACAGCTTATTTTAGCTTGTTTCTTGTTTAGTATTCTCATGGTTATATTTGGGTGGTTAGACCCTTTTTTGGTTGTTCCAGGGTAAGATCCTTATCAAAACACCTTTACCCTTAATAAAAAAGTATGTTAACATCATACTTTCAATTAGTCAGAGATAAAGACAAAAAATTAAAACAAACCCAATATACACAGTAATTGATATACACCATGATTATGAATAAGTCAAGATGACAACAAAATATTAAAATTGGTCAAAACCAAAGATTAAAAAATTCAAAATAAACCTAAAATAAACATTAATATGGACACACCAAGGTTATATAGAAACCAAAATGCTAACAAAATTAATTATAATTGATCAATAATAGAAACAATGCAACACGAATTTAAATAAAGGCATTGAACTATGTCCCTAATGTGTTCCATAGTGAAGATTAAGAAAATTTGAGTGTCCCCAAGAAAGAATACATGCAAGGGGATTGGATCATACTGAAGAGTGGAGTTAAACAACTCCTTATAAAAATGTGATTGGATCCACATTGAAGAATGATTAGAGATTGATTGGATCAGTACTTCTAAGAAAGGATTCATGCAAGGAAGCACATGAGAGCTGAGATTTCCCAAGTGAGGATACATGTGATGTTTTGATGATTGTTTGATAATTATTCTAGAGCTTGTTCATATTTTTACATTAAAATTCAATAAATACAAATCCTTTTACACACAATATAATATTTATTATGTATATTTCATCTGTGATACATTAGCTATTATATAGCCATTCTAATAGAAAACTAGCTTCCTATTCAAGAGGAAACTACACTAACAAATAACTCGTATAAAAAACTAGCCAAACCTATAATCTATTCATGATATATTGTTGTTTCAACAATATAGGACTAACCACCCAAACAACTATTAACCATTTACCTTACGGTAGCTACCCAAAGCAATTTGAACATTAATTTTCCTAACAACTATATGATAATTGAAACAAATATTAGGATAGGAATTGAAATTTTCAATATTTTTTTGTTGTGTTGATAGTTGTTGAGAATATTTAAAAACATTTTTGAATGTCTTTGGATTTTGAATGATTTTTAAAAAAAAAAATTATACTGTTTTTCATTTTTTCATTTTAAGTTTTTTAGAATTTTGACTTTTAATATTTTTTTTGAATTGTTTGAAATTTTTGTACGTCAATGATAAATACGAGGTAGCATAAGATCTTTCCGAACATTTTTCAAATGATAAATCTCATCAATATCAAGGGATAAAATATAATGGATGTGGATGAATAGGGATGTTGTAACAAGTTACACACATCCTAACTACTAGGAACACGTGACAAAAGGGAGTTTGGAATGACAAAGTAAGCAAAATAGGACAAGGTGTGAGATAGGTAGTTGTACTAGTATGCCACCATCATAAGACATACTTATAGATGGTTTAAGAATATTTTTTTTAGATGAACCAAAATCAATGGTTCTTTAACCTCCCTAGCATATTCAGTGGATAACTTGTATGGGCTAAATCCAAACTTTGCAGTAACAATGTAAGGTCCAAACTAATTAGGTTCAAACTTTCCTTGTATTTCACACTCCTTGGTTGTATTATTCTTATTTTCCTTTAGTATGGTCACCAATTTCGAACTTTATTGGTTTTATTCTTTTTTGGTAACTGCAGTCGATTCGATTCCGATACAATTTCAAATAATCCAAAGAGTTTAGCCTCTTCTCATCCAAGAGGTGAAGTTATGCAAATCGTTCTTGTCAGTATTCATCTTTGATGATAATGTCTTTAATGGATATGCAAAGTGATGGGATATTGACCTCTATAGGTAGCACATATTTAGTGTCATAGAAAAGGGAGAAGGAAGTAGCTCTAGTTGGAGTACAATAAGATGTTCAATATGCCTAGAGAGAAGGATAATGCTCCAATGTCACTTATGATCGTGTTTTTCAACAATATTTTCTAATATTTATTTTATCATTTTATTGGAGGCATCTTCTTGGCCATTACACTGTGGATTGTATGGATTTGACCACCTGAGTTTAATATGAAAACATTTGGATAACTCTTTGAAATTTTTGTCTTCAAAGGACATTTTGTTATCTATGACAATGGGGGAAGGGATTCTAAAATGGCATACGATACGATTGAAAATGAACTTAGAAATATTTTAACTAGTGAAATATGTTAAAGGAATTGCCTATATCCACTTATTCAAATACTCATTTTCTATGATAATGAAGGTATGACCATCAGAAGATGTGGGCATTATTTTTCTTATTAATTCAATCCCCCATCAGTAAAAATGACAAGGTTAAGTGCTATGTTGAAGGGATAGTAACTGTGTGTGAAAATGATTTTTGTGTCTTTGTCATGCTAGGAAATTCTTGAAAAAATACATGCATCTGACTCCATAGTCGCCCAATAATAACTCATGTGCAAGATCATTTTTGTTAAGACTATGTAACTTGTGTGTGTACCACAAATACTTGCATATACTTCGAGTAGGGTTTGGTGTGCTTCCTCCTCAATAAGACATCTTAAGAGAGTCCTAGCATAGCCTTATTTATATAGTGTGTCATCAAAGAAATTTGTGTTAAGGATCTTCTGTGGTGGGAATTCATATTGTTAGGGTAGGTTTTATCTCAGATGAAATTGTAGATGGCATGGTACCAAGGATTTGCAAAAATATCTCACACACCATGGTTGACTCTGGAAAATTGTATGTGAGAACCAAAATATGTTCAATGAGAAACTCATTGTGTTTTACATTGCTATCAAATTCAAAAAGTTATGCAATAGTAGAAATGAAATATGTTGATTTGTAATGTGCACAAGGAACCTGTTCGAAGGTATTGAGATGAAAGTAACCTTTGAGACTATCTACTATGAGCTTGTAGGGAAAACGTTCATCATCTCTAACTTGATATTATCCATTGACTTGTTTAATGATCAGGAGAGAATATCCATAAACTATTAATTATTTGAGTCACCAAGATGTAGAAAATATTAAACCAACTATCATGGATTCATATTCAATGATGTTATTTGTGCAAGGGAAACCAATACGATAAGATTTTGGGATAAGATCTCAATTTGGTGTGTGCAGAATAATACTAGCTCCTAAGCCGTGGATGTTACAAGATCCATAAAAAATAAATTCCATGAATGAACTGCATCCACATACAATAGTTCTTCATCAAGGAATTCAAAATGAAGCAATTCTATACATGGTAATGGTGTTGTAGATATTTTATCTATGAGAACCTTTCCTTTAATTTCTTTCTAATTGGTAAATTATATTTCAAACTCACTGAGCAGAACAACCCATCTAGACATTCTTACTATTAGAAAATTTCTAGATAGTATATATTTAAGAGGATCTACTTTAGTAATGAGCTTAGTCATCTAAACAAGCAAGTAATGGTGCAAATTATGAAATGTGAATGCTACGTCCAATCATACCTTTTCAACTTATGAGTACTAAAGTTCCTAAGCAATAAGATTTTTCCTAAGTAGTAGATCGTTTGTCCCTGTCCTTTTTATTATGATGTGCAAGAAAATCCTCGATGACATGTTTTGTAGTGGATGTATAGAGAAGAATTGAATTATTATAAGTAGGTGACATCACTACCAGAAGAATGGATAAATATACTTTAAAATTGGTGAAAGAATCATGAAATTCCTGAGTCCATTTGAGCTAGTCATGTTTTCAGAGTAGCTGATTGAAATGGTGACATTTATATGCTAGTTGAGAGATGAAATTTCAAATGGATTGAATTTTTCCCTGGAGACCTTGCATGTGTCATAGATTCTTTGGGGATTCATCTCCATGATTTATTTGACTTTGGCAGGATCAAATTCAATTCCTCTATGTGATACTATGAATCCCAAGAGTTTTCCTAAAATGATGTCGAATAAACATTTATTATGCTTAAGTCTAACCTTATACTCTTGCAATTTCTCAAATATGCGTCATAAAATAGAGGGATGCTTGAATATAGTTTTTTATTTGGAAAGGATGTCATCTACATAGTCTTTCATGACGTCATGTAGTAGGTCATGGAAAATGAATTTCTTTTCTCACTGATAAGTCGCTCCTACATTTTTAAGGCCAAAAGGCACGACCTTATAAAAAATGTTCGCTAGGTTGTTGTAAACATTTTTTTATGTTGATATTCCTTGGTGATTTATATTTGATTATAACTTGAAAAACCATCCATTAGAGATAGAATTTCATGAACCACTATAAAATCAATGATCGTATTAATGTTGGGCAAGGGAAAATCATCATTTGGACAAGATTTGTTTATATCACGGAAGTCCATGCAGATTATGATCCCTAGTGTACTGTTTTTATGTAATACCTACCATTAATAAACTTTTCAAAAATTCTTATAGCATACCAAACACATTTCTTTCTCTGCATTTACAAAAAATGACAAGGTTTTTGTCTCTTGACCATTTATTATAATAGGATTGGGCCTCACATTAAAATTTTCTAATCTATTTAACATAATATCTAAAATATGATTTTTGTATGAATTGGAAATATGAACGATACCTGATACAAATTGATTCATTAAAATATCAAGCTTTACTAGCTCATTTTGTACAATAGAATATAAAGAATTTATTTAAGATTGGATCTGAAAATGAGCACTAATTTCTTTAATCAATGATTTTTCTCAAAACTCTCACATCTTCCAATTTTCAATATCATTTGAGACAATACTTGAAGCAGCGACTAAAAAATTATCATCCAAAAGAATCTCCAATGAAATACTTTTTTTCTCATGATTAATTAATGTATTTTCCCTCTGATGTGTTTCAGATGTTTATTATAGTTATGGAGAATTTTACCTTAAACCATGAATCATATATTGAGGATTGAATGTTCCATATACCTCCTCTCTACTTTCATTCCCAAGATATTCTTTTTCCACATCAATTTGAATCAAAACTGAATATCCACTTGCACTTCGTACACCCCCGAATGATAAATTGGGGAACTCGAAAGTAGATAAATGGAGGGTTCCGCTACTAGCTTCTAGAAATGATCTTTTTTCCAGATACCCCATATATGAATATTTTGGGATAGTGGCGATGGTGGCAGTGTTGGTGGTGGTGTTGGTAGCATTGATATCTATTGTATAAAACTAGTAGATGGTGGAGACATTACAATTAGACATCATATCAAAATTTAGGAACATAAAAATAATGGAATAATTAAAAATGAAATATCTATTTTAGAAAGAAACATTAATTAAATGTGTATAATGTAGTTTTGATGATGCTTGCCTCCATGTATGAAGAGAAGTGCGAAGGGAATGTAAGGTGACATCAACACCTAATTAACCATAAAATTGATTAGGAGCTTCATTCCAAAAAAATCAAACCATGAAATATTGAAATGAAAAACTTAAGTTAAAAGTTATAAACATACCTTCACCAGTAGAGCGCTATTCATGATCCTACATAGGATACATTTCTTCAATTACATATCTTGATCCTATGGTAATAGAGGTGGTTAGAAATGTGTAATATCAAATAATTTTACATTAAAAACATATGTAAAAAACTAACATCTAATTCAAATTATGATTATCATTGATTCATTACTACAAATTGGAATTTCATATATATATAATAAGGGAATGGTTTCTTATTTCCATTTGACAAGGAGTGAGGGATCTCCTCATGTGTTCATAAGTTTTGGTTGATTTAGGCATTGATTCCTCTTTCTCCCGAATGACATCTCTAGATCCCCCAAGTGTGTAAAGTCCTTTTAGAGTTACTTCTCTTTGTTGAGACTTGATTTTATGGCCCTATTCTATTAAAATTTAATCAGTAATACAAATCACAATAAAATAATAAAATGATAGTAGTTTGAATAAATGAATTGATGAATTGAGAAATAGTAAAGTTTCAAATCACCTCCAACTCTTCAAGGGAAAGGAAAAAGATGTAAGTCTTATGTGGAGCATGGTGGGAACTATGTTGTTGTGTAAATTGTGTAAAGCTTCATAATATAAACACACTATATAACTTAAGTAATAACGACAATGGTGTCATTCACAATATAGTTAATTAGGTCAACCCTTATCTTGGAGGATAAGTAGGTGCACCAATCATATTTTTGACTGCCAAGGGTATGGAAAATGTAAATCAAGGCCCGGTTTGGAATATCTATATATTTTCCCTACAAAAAAATATGAGAAAGTAAAAAATCCACTAGTGCATGTAGAAACAGGTATGTGAAGTCCTAATTATTAACTCCCCTATTATAATGATTTCAAAAAGTTGAAATCAAAACAAAACTTTCTAAATTATTTACTCACAACTAAAACCCAAATAAGATTTTGGAGAATTCCATTGTCTTTTATGACTTTCCACATTTCACGACCATTCAGCTACCATTTTTATTGGTCTTCCACACTTCCTCTAGACATGTATAAATAAACATGTATGATATGTATTAATTATCAATTCAAGATTATTCATTTTCTATCAGTGGTATCAAAGCAGTTGGAGTGGCCTATGCACAAGAGTTCATAGGAGGCCATTTTTTCTGTTCAGTGAGTGGACGAACTCACCTACGATCTGCCCAGCTCAAGTCTCTCCTAACATGTGTGCCTGCTCACCTGCGACTTGGCCTCCCTACATGTGCGCAACAGTTAGAGTCCTTGTCTCCTGACAAATAAAAAAATGTGTGGAGTGTTTGATAACTATCTGTGTGTTTTATTTCTTTAGAGATTTGACTTGGACCTGTTGCGGTATGTATGTTATGTACAAAGTGACTTGTTTCTATTTGCCTGGAGATAGCGGATTGGACAAGTGACTTGTTCGCAAGTGACTCGTGACACATGTACCTATAAACCTATGACCTCTGACCTGCTAGTTGGCAGCCTCGCTCTGAGTGCAGACCAAAATTATTTTGGTGCAACGGAAATTACCATTACTGGAGTATGAGTTGATAGAGCAAGACGTGCATAGTAGCATAAGCGTGAAGATATAAAAAGGAAAATGAAGACTAGTAAAATTTGTTGACCTGTGAGGAGTATCAAAATGTCCAGCAAAGAAAGCACACAGTTTACCTTGGCATCATCCTACTTAGACGCGTCCATAAAGACCATATTTACAGTCCTGCGTTGAAGGCTTTTGCTGTGGAGTGCATTCAAGCCCCTTCATTCATTCATAAAATTTTCTATAAAGCTATAAAAGATGAGCGTGAACAACCAGCCTATGATCTTATGCAACGGTCTAAGAGCATGAAATTCATGCCCAGAGATGTTAGTAACATTGCAAGTAACTGTAGAGACGTGCATCATTTGAGAGAGACAAATTCAGGCCCACAAGAGCGCCAGCATCCAAAACTTGCAACTCGAGGACATAATGAACTAGGTCTTGTTTGACATCAAGACGGAGAAGAGTCATGTCAAGCTTGTATAAGGATACGATGCAGATGACGAACGCAAGATCAAATTCCCTCAGGCACATTCATATTGCATTGCACGAGCATCTGAGCTCACTTCTTCATGCATTTCTTTTTTTACAAATGAGAGCACATCTATCGTAGAGATTCAAATAAATCGAGACAATATCCTTTCCACATAAAGAAGATAGGACACATCGCGATGTAACAAGATGATGAATCTAGAAAAGATGATGATGATTATTTATGGGTTACTTTTATAAAAACAATGAAATAAGGGGGGAATTTTGGAGTATTCCATTGTCTATTGTGACTTTCCACATTCCACGACCATCCAGCTACCGTGTCTATTGGTCTTCCACACTTACTCTACACATTTATAAATAAAGATGTATGATATGTATTAACTATCAATTCAAGATTATTCATTTTCTATTATAAGAATATGTTGCAATAATATTTTTCAAAAAAATACTAGTACTTGGATCGATTGGAAGGTTGTAATGTGACTAAAAGTACTTTACATCGTCATATAGATCAATGATGTTTTGGTGGTAATAGTATCTACATATTTATGGGAAAGTACACTTAAATGGTGGATTTATTCCAAGGATGTGCTAAAGTAGAGAGTGTATTTTAACATGAAAAACGCCATTTGAACTCTCATAAATCGAGAAAAGGTAATTTATTGTTTTGGTGTCCATTTCAAACTAAGGCATGTAGAAAATCCCATTGAAACTACTTGTTTCAAACCATTTAAAAAGGAATTAGGATCTAACAAAATATTGATTAACTGTGGAAATACCAAGTTTCTATAGGTGAATTTATGGAATGTTTTTAAGGGGTTTTGTCTTTCCTTTTTTGATGAATTTTGGAAAATATAAGTAACTATAAAGGATATCATGTAGACTGTGAATAATATTTTTTATGGATTTGGGGAAATTGAAGGGTGTTTATTTTTTTGGATATGGATAGGAGGTTCTAGAAAAAGTGAAAAATAAAGACATATTGCTCCACTTATAGAGAATGAGGAACCTGGAAACATAGTGGGACCCATGCCACAAGTCGGTAGAAGGTTCCATGATATCAGTCAGTAGCATGTGCCACCGACCAGTAGTATAAAAATGTTACTTAATGGTAGTATGTTTATGTTATTAGTTAGCATAAGATGCTACTAACTAGTAGAATATTTTATGCTACCAGATGATAGTATGTTTCACACGGTAGCACATGTTACCGGTTGGTAGCACATGTTATCGGTCAGTAGCTCACATGCTACTAGTCGGTTGTTATAAAATAATTCTACCAAATGATAGCTGCTACCATCTAGTTATGAGGCATACCATTTTTTTCAACCATGTAAAATATTTTTCCCTTGGATTTTCCATAACTTTGAATTTCGTTTTCATATATTTTCCAAACAATATATACAAGATTTTTATAGTGGGTCTTGAAATTTACCCTGAGCTCAACACATGAACATAATAATAAAAAACTTAATTTAATTCAATCGAGTATATTTATTCATTGATATGAGTTACATATAGGGATGAATGACCATATATCACGGCATTTGACCTTATCTCCATCCCTAGAGTATCTCCACAAATCTCCCTACAAACCTCTAGTCTTACTCTAGCAAGATTATCTAAGTGAGTTGTAATAAAAAATCACATTAAAATATTTCAAATATCTCTAAATATTATTATTTAATGTTCACACTAACTAATATTTCCTAACATTACCCCCATAGTGTGAAAATGGGATAAGAGAAACAAATCATCTTGCAAATGCTTCTCCTTGAAAACATTGGCTAGATGAGGTATGCTCCATCAGGTTGTCTCTTTACCCTTGGAAAGGTGTAGTGACAAGTTGAACTCCCTAGGTATGTTCCCGTACAGTGGGTTCCTAAGTTTTGATTGAGGAAAATTCATATATCTCCCTCAATAGTTGGAAAATAATCCATATTAAGCTACATTGAAATATTCTCTTGCCCCAAAAAAGATAGTTCTACAGGTACATGTCCCTCTTTCCAAAACTTCATAGAAGAGGTTTTTAAAATAAACCAAAAAAAAAAACTCTCAGCAAAGAACAACAAAAAGAAAACACACTGAACTAAAAATGTACATAAAACGTCACTATAGCAAAAGCATACCTATCGCTAGTGACTGACGAGAGGTCCATATTTGACCTCCTACCTTTGTTTCCTCCATCCTTCAATATACTTTTGTTTACTTTTACAAATTTAGCTTTGAGTATTAATTACCTGTCTCTTACAAATCAAACGTTGGATTCCACTAAAAATATGTTCATAAGGAATTTTTAAATTTTTTATTTCTATTAAACTTTTGGATATAAACTATTACAATGATGAATGGATGATAAATACAAAAAATGATGACAAATATGACAATATTTTACTCTAGCAATACGACGCAATTACAAATGACAAATACAATATTGATGCTTTTATCGACATATGGATTGACGATGACAACAAATGACATAAATAAGACTTATGGTATTGATGTGAATTAAAAAAATAAACTAGGACTGAAAATTTGGGACCTAGAAAATAATAACCAACTAAATATTGGTTTTAATAAACTAATTATATAAAAGACAAAATACACTTAAACGATGATGTTAGACTCCTTGAAACTATATTTTAGATGAATGCAACATTACATCATGGACTAACTTAAGCTAAAATATTTAAATCTAAACACATATTAAAGACTTTTAATTCGTTATTATTTTAAAATGACAAAAAACAACACAAATAGTGTTCAATACTAAACTATAACTAGCAAAAGAATACACGGGTGTTTGTGAAAGGTTGATAGGCATAGTTAGTACCTCAAACCCCAATAAATATCATGAGATATTGAATCCAGTAAGAGAGATGTCACAATGGAAGTGTCCATATTACTAACATAATAGTTGATTGGTTGCTTCAAATTCCAAAAAATCCAACTTTCTCCTTGTGATGACAACAGGGATGTAACTGTGGCACCTAATTTGACACATCTTGTGGATGAGATGAGAAGGAAGAGAAATACACCCTTTTACTGTCACTATTAAAAAGAGAGCTCCTTCAAAATGCACCACCCTTGGGTGGCACAGGAACTGCTTCTTCTACCATTAAATTTCCTTTTGAAAATATTACTCACTTGCAATGCCTTGTGTGTCACTTTTTTAAAAACACAGAGATGAGCGTGAAAAACATGAAAGAGAGAGAGAGAGATAGAGAGAGAATGTAATGCCCCTTTTTTTCGGGGTCCTTTAAACAATGGTCATATATACAAAAAAAAATTAATATAATTAAAATATATATAAACAAGACATCAATTAGTAAAAATATCATTTCAAATCCAGTGAATAAAATAAATAAATGTTAACAAAGAATGAAATGAATGTGTTTGGTGATAATTTGATAGTGGTCTATGTAAGGTGGAGAGTCTTGGCGTTTAGGGAGGAGTTGCATGTGCCAGGAAGCTTGGATGGCAGGGTAAAGCCACCCATTTACCCAAACATGGAGGACGTCACATCCTAAGAGAGGCTATTTAGACCTGTCAATATCCTTGCATAATAAAACAAGAACTTTGTTTGAGATCCAGAGGCATAACCATGATGGAACCCAAGTTAATGTTGTGAATTTAGCAGTAATTGGATAGTTCCAACAAAAGCAGAACTCTTATGATTAAATAAATAAAAAATTATGTGGAACGGTGCTAAAAGGAGCTACGTCTAATAGTTGTCCTTCAACCAATACGTCTTGGGTTAAATCAGATTTTCGCTGAGATAAAACCTTAACCCAAATATCTTCCCATTTTTCTATACACAAATTGAACGATCTGGATATGTATCTGTATTGATGCGGCATCAATTGTCTCTGAGAGGAAACGTCTCCCTGCTGCTATTTTTTTGTTTTAATGCTGCAAGAGGATGTGGACGCCTTCAAAGGCACATGAACAGTTTGAAAAAATGCACTTCAAGCAAGTGTCATCTCAAGGAATGCGTTGATTTCAAAGGAAATGTGTGGTTTCTAGGGAACTAAACAAAACAAAGATCTCGTTAATAATTGTCCTAAAATCATTACCGATATGGTTTGAATCATCCCTGCGCACAGAGATAAATATGTAGCCATAATGTCTCCTCATTCCTTTTCTGCACACGAATTGATCGATCTGGGTTTGGATATGGGTTGGAAGCGGTTGCAATGTCTATGAAAAAAAAGAAAACAACAATTGTCATTGTTTTTTTTTGTTGTATACAGAAGAAGAAAGAGATTAAGGTGAAGGAGGTGTTGCATTCGAGTGGTGATGCCTAGTTGTATTGATTTTACTTTTCTACTTCTGAGAACCAGTGCGATGTAGACTATAACCCTTACATCTAACATTTCTTTCCTCATGTGCTTTATATTTTACTTTGAGTAGTCGTTGTGTTATTCTAAGACAATGGAAGTGCCCTTTACTATAGTCCACGTATGTCTATGCAAGATTTGTCTCTTTCACCCTTCCCTGCGCCAGAATGAGAGCTAAGAAAAGGCAGTTTTTTTCAAAGAGTAGGAGCAATCGGTGGTTTTCAGAAGAGGATGTATGGAACACCTTAACCATGTAAGCTTCATTTTTTTGTTTTATAACCCATGCTGGTTGTGTATTTAGATGTGTGGTAAGTATCTTGGCACCCAATAACCATGAGGGAACCTCAAACTTTATCATCAGTATGTCAATTAAATATGTGGTGGTTGTATATTTTCTTGCTTGGTACTTAGGTTTAGGGATGGCATGTGTGAATGGATTTGCTCGGTGCTGGAGGATAACAAATGAATCTGGAGATAATTTTATTTACAGCGGTTTTCCCTTTCTAGGAGGATAATCATTTTATTACACCTCATGTTCTCTTGTCAAAACAGTAGAGTGAAGTGGGTTTTCGGCAGATGTTTTAGTCTCTTGCTTGAGTAGTTTTAAATGCATGGTCTGAATTTTGATGAAGGTATAAATTTTATCATGAAATGTCTCAATGAAATGGGGGCTCAGGGAATACAGGGTATATACATTGGGTTCCTTGAAAGAGCTTTAGAAACCCTCAAGAAGATACAAAATGTAGGTTCTTAAAAAGGTTATTGAATGGTAATTTTAAAGGGGGTGCCTCAACCAAACATGGTCTAACGGGCTGCGATCATTGTGGAGAATGATCAAATAATTTTTTGGAACAGGTATTGAAGCTTTCAAGCAAATACAAAATGGTGGAATTGTGGATGCATGGAAACTGCTTGACGAAATGCCTATTAGACATGCAGAACCAATCCCACAAGTTCGACTGGCTTCAATCCTCGTACATGGTCTCCTTACCTTCATCTTTTATAATTTTCATATAATTTGGTTCTTCGTTTACAATATGATAGAAATATTAAACCATTGGATACTTAAGAAATCGGATGTTTTAACCAGACTATTAGTGCGAAACAATAAAACTCCACCTTGTGAATTATGTTACTGACTTACAATTTGACCATCAACCATGTTGCTACCACAACCCTATACGTTGCTAACTAGGGTATCAGAATTAGGTACTTGTGTCCGCTGGTACTTGCAAGAGTTTAAGTCGTCAACTAAAATAACCATTTCAATCTACTTCAAAACTCAGAAAAACACAATATTCAGAGACTCGAAAAATAACTTTCTGAGCCCCAAACAGGAAATGTCAAGTTTCGTCTGTGTTTCTTTTTATGTGGTGAGTCACATCATGCCATATATTATCCCCAATCAACCATTTTTTCCCTTTTCACCTCCCCCTCTAAGAGCCTTGTTACCCCGTCTTGCAGTTTTAGTAAGTTGTTAAAAGTGAACAGTTGGTTTTCGTTTTGGCTCACTATTTCAACCTTGTGTGAGGAAATGTTTTTCCACCTTCAAAAACCTATAGAATTTCTACTATATAATTGCTTTTAAACTTCAGTTTGTGGAAAACCACATTTCTAGTTAGTTTGGCAAAGGGGTTTTAACTAGGTCAAGTTGGACTAATTATGACCGGTGGCTCTAGAAAACTAGTCATCATTTTTAATCCATTTACCAGTTCTCTATTCTGTCAAATACGGTGAATTCTCCATTTATAGGAGATCATGTAGGAATTTTTCCATGGAGCATTCATCTATTGGAAATTAGTTTTCAGACATGGTTTCTTAGCCATTGAGCTAAAATTGGTTGCTTTTGCAATAGGACTAGTTATGACCGACGGCCCCGAAAAACTGGGCGTTGTTTGCAAACCATTCGCCAGTTTTGAACTCCGTCAATTCCTTTGAATTCTCTTTATATAGGAGTACACGTATAAATTTACCCATTGTGCATTTTCCCATTAGAAGATAGCTTTCGAACGTGGTTCCTTAGCCACTGAGCTAAAATTTGACATTTTCGCAACGAGTAGAAAAATGAAAAAATAAGGCCGCAAAACCCTAGTCAGGACAATAAACTACCGTGAAAACTTCTTGACACTTATAAATAAGTGTATGAAACTCTCTCTTGTGGCTTGTGTGAAATCTAACTTTTGGAAAAATAGTGCTTCTCTCTTCTTTCTCTTCCCTATCTCTTTCTCTCTCCTCCCTTAGTTAAGAAATGAAATAAAATGAACATTATGTCCCTAACCCTCTCTTGGTGTGTGTGTCCTATTATTATTATCTAAATGGAAAACTAAAAATGATAATTATGCTAGATGTAGGTGGATGCCATGCCAGCAATTTTTATTGACTCATGCTCACATGGTTTTTCAGGATGCAAATAAGATGGTGAAATGACATGGTTGTAATTAATTATGTATTATTATAATTTATATATGTTAATGGGAAAAAAAATATTTCTATGTTTACAATAAAGTTTCATTTTCATATTGCTATCAAATAAAAGATTGTCCTTGTCGTGCATGGAGTTGTGATAAACTTGTAATTGTTCTTTGTCATCGAGTTTAAAGAATTAGCTAAATATTATTTAATGATCTTCTTGACTTCATTTATAGCTATGTTGTGAAACTTACATCATGTATGGTAGATAGAAGTATCTCTTTGTAAATTAAAATGGAATTGTGCTTTAAACCCCTTCAATTCTTCATCTTCTCTCGATTATTATATGACTAGTAGGTGAACCTTGACACTATACAGTCGAAAATAACTTGATATTTCTTCCATAATGATTGATCCCCATTTGACCACAACCATCCTCAATATCGTTACTAGTGTTTACTAACTAATAGTCCTATTCTCATGTGTCATGCTTCGATAGGACCTCGTGATGATGAGTTGTGCCCCTGGTGTATCGCTTTACAAATAGCGTATCTAGTATAAACCTATAGACTTGGTCCTAACAATGTGTTGAACCTAATGTAAATTAATAATCATGATTTATCCCATGGACTTATCGCTAAGCATGTTATGTACTTATTATATGAGGATTTGGACCATGAGTGGAACCCGTGTCGTAAGATACCTATTTATGAAACCTATGAGTTTGAATCCCTTTTCTCTTCACAAACAAGGGTGTTACCTTGGAGGACTGTTTCTAGTTATGCATAAGTTGTGGGGTAAGCATAATTGTTTCTCTAGTTTATCCTTTTAGTGTGGTTTATGCCTCTTTTCGGTGGTAACAGATATTAGTCGAATGTGGACCTCTTATGAGAATTAGGGTGAATCACACATTAATATATTTTGACCATTGAGAAGCGTAGTCGTTAGAAGCTCATAAGATGTATAAAATTATAATGGCTTGTCACCTTGTAATAAACATCTAATACATATATTTCTCTAAAAATAATTGAAACTTGAATAAGCTTGAAATCATTCTCCTCGGTGATCATTTAACCTAGTAAATGAGAAAATTGCAATACGTAAGGGACGAAAATAATCACCACACCCCTCAATGTGGTTTAAGCAATATTATTAAAGGATTAAAATTAAGTAAAATGAAATTTGAGGACTGATTCTTTTAACTCGAGGAAAATCCTCTACTATGTATCTTGATCAATGCAAACTAAGCATCTAAGGGAATTAGATTTAATATACGGCTAGTTGTAATAACTTAAAAAAAAATAGTGTAACCCTATTGATCAAAATCTATTATTAAAGGAACACATAGTCTATTTACTCTTGAAGTAATAAACTTCCTTTATGTTGTGTGAACCTCCCTCGTTGCAACTTAAGATTAATTGTAAAGCCAAGAAGCATTCCTTTAGAAAAAATATCCTTAAAAAAACACTAGTAGTCTCATGTGTGTACATATGTTCCTTTCAACAACCAGGATACATCATTATGTTACGATAAGGGAAACAAAAAAAATTAGATGGAATCATTACAAGTAAAATGTTGAGCAAAATAAGGATAATTTAGTCTAGTTTAAAGAAGAATGAAGGACCACATGATAAGTGTTTTTCAAATAATTAAGGTCAATAACACAAATATGACTGTAATAAATATGTAAAATGGAAAAGTTTTGTGTCATGGATGGTGCCTATATGGAGTTTATATTGTAGTTGAATCATTATGTTGTGCCTTGTCATTTGGGGAAAATTGGCCTTGATGTGAATCATGTATTTTCAAGTTGTCTATGTCGGATAATGTTTATGCAAGTGTATCATGTGTTATGTGTTGTCCTAAATGATCCCTTGTGTTCTCATGTATCAATCAATGGATGTCAAAAATATATATTTCATTATTTTTACTATTATATTTGTGTGTCAAATTTGTGGGCATTACATTTGGTATCAGAGCGGAGGTTCATGCTCTCAAACCTCTAGGACAGCTTGGAATTGTGATGATTTTTCATGGTGGTGGTGGAGATGGGAAGAAGAGTGTGATATATGTTATGATGTGAAAAAATTGTAATTTTGATATTATGAACGCACGTGTTGTGCATGTCACTTGGTTTTTATTACTATTATGTTGATGTGCTTATGATGAGAGTATTCACTCTCCTTTTCATGGACTCAATGAGAATTTCACATGTGATGTACCACCTTGTTGCATGTGAAAATAATGTTATTGTGGATTGCAGAGTGTTGGATTGTCTTGTTATTCTGTGATATGTAGGTGTGTTGATGGGTTATATGACCAAACTGGTGTATAGAGAATCATATTGTATCATGATGTCGCCACTGTGTTGTGATGAATCATGTCTATCACCATGTTGTATTACAATTGAAAATATGTTGTAATGTTAGTCACCATGTTCATTATATGTATAATTTTTGTAATGTGTGATTGTTCATGTCGTGAATTAGGGGCATACGATGATTGTATGACCCCTATTGTACAGTACTTTCACTTTGGGTGCATTATGTGGAAATGTGATGTATTGTAACCTGTGAAAGTAATGATTATGTTATATCTTATATATATCATGCGTAAGACGTTATGGTTAATGTTCTCACCAAATAATAGTACCCTTTGATTTGCACAAGCATGTGTGCTTGAGCTCACAGTGTGACTTGGTAACATGGCTACTATCTCCAAGTTGTGAGACTTGCTACTTGAGATAGACCTCAAGAGAAAGTTGGTTCTTACTCCTAAAATACCTGCCATAATTTACTCCTAATGTAGGAAAACTATTTAATCCTAATCCAACTTTCCAAAGGACCAAGGAGAGAGAGTGCATGAAAGTAAAGCCTACACTAACAAAGGTGATACACTAGAAAAGGAGGGAATGAGAATAGCTTTCCAATGTGTGAAAAATGGAAGAAAAGTACATACTAGAGAGGGTGATAACATTTCTCCATAGTCTAGAAAATGCATTCACAACAATATTTCATACACACACAATGATAATGAATCCCTGCAAGAGCATAAAATAGACACAATATATTTGCAATGAGATTGAGAAGAATGTGAACAAACATAGCAAGGGAAGATACATCCACAAACTTGCATCTATTGCTTCATTGATATGCACAGTTAATCTATTACAAAGATAAAGGCCTAGATCACCATGCAAGGAGTCCACTACAAGGGCCTGTACATCACATTGGCTTCAGAAAACGAAAATGACAGAGTTTTTTCTACTAAAAACTATCCATCATCTTTAAAATGAGCCCAGCATTCCAATTTATAGAGTTTTGGAAGAGAGAGAGGGAGAAGGGATGGAAATCCCGAAATCCACTTTCCCACTAACTGCAATTTATGAAAAATGAATGTGGTTGGTGATTTTGGACCTGCAGAAGCAATCCAAGGTACCTCATAACTTAAAGTAGTGAAAGAGTTATTTCCCATGCTTATTGAATGCTCCTTCAAACACTTTCCAACCACCAAATAGAATTGGGCTCGTTTTCCCTTAAACCATATCCATCAAAACTTCACCAAATCCAACGTTTCTTATATTCTATACATTGGGCTCAGAAGTCACATGATTCCAACGAGACCAATTTTGGAAAAATCCATTGAGAATTGCAAAAGTTATGGCTTTCTGAGTGATTGAGATCTAATTTGGGTTTACAGGTTTACATGGCTTCATGGGACTGGAAATAAATTATTTCTGGTTGGAAAAGATATTTTAAAATATTTCCTTCCTCTCTTTAAAGTTTCTCATCATGACTTAAATGATTTAGGGCATTTAACTTTTGTGGACCCATCATTATTTTGATTGATTTATATTGAAGGGGTGTTTAATGTTTTAAACGTTGGAGTGCTTAGTAGCCTAGTCGACTTTGAGCTCATCACCTATCTGATGTATTAGTTCTTTACCCTTATCCCACGATTGGGCCATCGGATTGACTTACGTTGTTGACCAACTTACCCAATTCCCCTTATGTCGAGTCATTGTTTTCCAACATTCTGATCCTTGCCTTGGAGTGCCACTTATGTGTCGAGCTCTTCCCAACCTCCACCACCGAGTCACAAGTCACTCTCCACCACTGACCCTTCATTACCTCTTTGTACTCGGCATCCCATCATCCTTCAACACTCATTCTTGCCTCATTATGGGCACCGAACACTTATCACTGTGGAAAACTCATATGAGGTTTGTTAACCCAGGCCGCTCATGCCCTGATCCACTCGTATGGCCTTCCAACTTCCCCCTACTAATGCAATGTGGACCCCCCCATGTCTTCTAGATGAGTATCCAGTCTCACCGAGTTCACATGGGATCACTTGGGACCCAATTCCTTCCATGGCCTGGGCTAACTCCATGCTCGTATTGACCGGCCAACTCCTGCACAATTCTTATGACCTTGGTAAGTTTAGGATTTTTTGCACTCATGTCCTCCTCAACCTCTCAGGATTATTTCTATTCCACTATGGGCCGTATTATTGCCGACTGATCTGTAGAGCCAGTTTGACATTTTTGCACAAGTGTCTAGGGACATAAAAGATCGATCCATTTCATTTACCGATTAGCTGCACTTAATTAAGGGCTCATTCCTTGTTCACTTGGTGAATCGTTGCCAACTCAGCCTCCATCTATTGACCACTCTTCCTAGCTTCAACATTGACTAGGCCAATTCTTGGTGACATGTTGACTCCTGAACTAGTCTAGACTAGCTCACCTGTGGGCTTAGTGCATGCTTCAGGAGCTCGGCTCACCCATATAGAATGTGCCACTCATGCCTCTTTGAATAACATTGCTCGCAACTCAAACTCTGAATTATCCTAAACAGACTCGTTAGAGCGTTGATTCCTCCTACAACATAATGGTCTATGACTCGCTCGATGAGCTCAACTTCTAATCACCAAGTCAAGTGGCCCATACTTCGAGCTCACTTGTAATTTTAATCAACATTATCCATTAAATTTGACCTAACTATGAGATCGATCCAAGCGAGCTGTTCCCTTTCTCGAATCTCTTTGTCGAACTCATGTACTTCATTCTTTAGGTCGAGTTCGTACTTGATGCCTCATAAGGAGTCTAACGGTATGATGACTAGGAAACCTACCTTCATTGAAATGATTTTTACAGAGCTTATCTTCCTTTTGTGAAAATGGCTTAGTATCCAATTTCAATACGGCTCGATGCATTTATTATGATGGCTCCCTTATCATTGAGCTTCACTTTGATTCTCACCATGATTGATCATTGAGACATTGTTGGCCATGGTCAAAATCACGACTCGCCTATTCAAGGGGACAACTCACCCACATTCCCTAAAGTTAGCTCGGTCATGCATGCCACAACTCGAGTTCTTAATGATGTGGTTTGGATCTTTGGTATGAAACTCATTCGTTCAAGAACAGCTCGATGCATTCCCACGAAACAATTGAGTCAACCTTGTTTCATTTCTCATTTTTTTTCTGAAATGACTCATCTTAGTTTATAATACAATTCGGTGACTCTAACACGAACTCGATATGTAGTTAATTAGATCAGCCATTTATGCTATTCACCACTGAATCAACTCGGGCATCATATATAATAGTCTGAATGATACACGTTCCTTTCCTCTACGCTGGCCTAAGCAACTTGGTTCCTTTGGAGGAGTGGCTCGAGAGCTCAATGCATTTTACAATTTTTCTTAGCTCGACATCTAATAGAAATAATTTGATGCAACATGAGGATGAAGTTAGTGCAAGTTTTTCCTTCCCATGGCTCAATATATCAGTGCATAATGCAACTTGATCTCATACCCCTCACATGTCATTAGAATGACTCAATGCATAGTGGAAACAACTCAGTCCTAGGAGGTAGCTCGTTTGTGAGCTCGTTCAGTTATATCCAAGGCCGGAGAATATTCCCTTGAAGTCTACACACTCACTTGAACATTTTGTGATATTTCTTCAAGATTCTCTAAGTTGTGTCAAGGCTGAGAAGGGATGTATGAAGGTGTCTGGGGGTTGTGCATTGGATTTTCCATTTCCTTACCATTAGTGTCCCTTCTAATTGATTGTGACAAGGAAAGTCTACTCCGTTTTCCAATTTTTCCAGGGTAGTAAAATTGGATAACAATTTGGTGACTCACGGGGTCATTTTCCTACTAAATGGAGTATGACCAGCTGCTTGTAGCTATCCATTGGGCATGGAGTCTATATGATCAACATGAACTGGTCCAACCTTTGAAAATCTTGACCTCGGAATGTTGGAATTTTGTTTCCTGCATCAGGAACTTCCTTCCGCTTCTCGCACTCTCAACTTTCATAAGAAAATCTTGGATTCAAGATTTTTGAGAGTAGAAATTGCTTAAAATTTAGATTTCACTCATTCTAGCAACTGCGATCCATGACGCTGAATGATGAGTACCTACGAATGTTACATCAACATCTGATTCCCTACCAAGTGTGGATAGATGAGACTAATCTTTTGGCTCAGGTGAAGTATACTTTAGAATTGGAGTGAAACCTCTTAGCTTGGACATCATGGAACTCTATTAAGCCCTGATTTTCTTTTTCCTCTGAATGTCCAATTTTGCTGGAGCTAACTGGAGTTGACTTCATACTTGGGCCACCAGCTGATCCTTATAAGGACTGTCATCAGACCTTGAGAGAGGAATTGTGGCTAATATCCATCATTTACACACGGAATGAAGGTTGAGTTAAAATTGGGGACTTCCATCTACTACAATATCAAACCTGATTTTAGTTTCTCTACATTTGTTTGAATTTGAAATTTGCAAATGTTGCAAGCAACTATGAGCTTTCTTACTACAATTTATTATATTTCCTGAAGCGTGAAGAACTGTATATAAAGCATACACTAGAATCAATAGAACATGTGCACCAACACTTAGAGAAATTGAAAACCATTCTAAAAACAAAAATGTGCAAAAGAACTTGGATGAATTGGAAATCCTAGACTAATATGTACAAAGGATGAGAAATTCTTCCTTCTAGTAGAAATGTTTGAGATGGAATTCCATTGACTGGAATATGTAATTCTTCACCATTCAACTTAGCCAGCTAGAAGGAATTGCTACTTTTGCATTTTGTGATCATATATTGGACCACTCCATATGGCATTGAACTTGGAATGTTTTATTGGCTTTGCATGATAAGCATCCCACTTCAGTACCAAGTCTCCTGTTTGGAAAGTCCTAGCTTTAACATTCTTGTCAAAGCTCCTTTTGATCAATGCTTAATATTTTTCATGGTCTTCATTGTATGATCTCTTGATTCCTTCAATTCCATCAGCTTTGCATACCTTATTTCTATGGGTTCAAACTCATCTAGTTCCATTTGTTTCATGAGTTCCAATTCCGACAACTCAAGTGATATAGGTAGCACTGCTTCCTTTCTGTATGCAAGCTTGTAGGGAGAGATGCCTATAGAACTCTTGGGTGTGATTCTATCATCCCATAGAGCTGATTTGAGCTTCACGTATGCTAGGTTCTCTTATTCTCATCAAGGGTTCTTTTAATAATTCTCAGTAGGTTTTTGTTTGTGGACTCTACTTGGCCATTACCTTGAGGGTAATAGTTTGATGAAGTGATGAGGTATACACCATTCTTGATAGGCCATTCAGTGATTTTAGTGCCAAGGAATTCCAATGCATTATCTGATATGATAGTAGCAGGGAATCTAAACCTTGTGACTATCCCTTCATAGAAATCCAAGATGCTGGATCAATTTTCCTCCTTGAGTGCCATTACTTCAGTCCATTTGGTGAAATAGTCAGTTGTTGTAAGTATCCACTTATGGCCTTGACTTTAATTTGAATTGATAACTCCAATGAAGTCCAATCCCCATTTCATGAATGATTGATCTACTTAAATTGGACAGAGGGGCAACACTGCTAACCTTTCTTTTCCTGTGAATAATGCACATTTTTTTCATTTCTTGATCCATGAGTAGCAATTACCGAACACCGTAGGCCAATAGTAACCAGCCTTCATGATTTTGAGAGTTATTACTCATGGAGCAAAGTGGCCTCCTTCTTCTCCATCGTGGAAATCATGTAATATCTTCTCAACTTGAATTTTTGGGACACACCTTAATAAAACCCTATTCACATCTTTCTTGAATAGGATGCCATCAATGAGCACATACAAAATAGATTGTAATCTAAAATATCTCCTATTAGCTTTGTTCCATTATGGAGGACACAAACTTGTTTGGAGATAATGCACTATGTTTTGAGTCCAACATGGGATGAGTGCATCATTAGCTGGTTATTCTTGATCATTATATAGTAGCAGGACAACCTCTTCTTCACCTTTTGACTCAGCTGTTGTTTGGAAGCTAGCTTTCACACAAACATTTTCCATGAACCAGCTTGGTCACTTTGATTTCAATATCATATTCCATTACCTGAGTGATCTAACCTGCCCTCTTCTCATTCAAATCCTTCTTTAGGAGAAAATCCTTAACACCATCTTGAGACACTAGCAGTTGAATCTTATTGTTAAATACCACATGTCTGAGTTTTTTTAACTCCTAGTAACAGCAAGAACATGCTTCTCAATAAAAGAACACTTTACTTCACAATCTTCTAGGATTTGACTGAAGAATGTTATGATTTGTTCTAAACCTTCTCTATTTCAGTTGTAATAAGATATTTGAGATTGTGTCTAATCCTCCAAAAGTCATACAACATGAATGTCCTTTGAAAATTCTGGGTCGATAAGAGTTGGAGCTTGTGATATTACATGTTTTATAACCCCAAAAATCTCTTTTCGTTCTACTTTTCATTTGAATGCAAGAATATTCTTCAACATCATCTTTAATGGCTTTACAAGAGTGGCAAAATCATACACAAATCTATAGAAAAAGTTTATCCTTCCCAAGAATCTTTGGAGAGATTTCTTACGGTGACTTGGAAATGGAAGTGTCTGGATGGCTTCAACTCTTTCGGGATCAATTGTTAATCCTTCCCTTGAAACAATGTGGCCCAATAATTTTCCTTTGTGTGCTAGTAATACACACTTTTTCATATTCAAGGACACTCTAAACCTTCTAGATCTTTGAAATAATTTCTTGAGGTGAAAGAGGTGGTCTGTTGCATTCTTTGAGAAGACAATGATATCATCTAGATATAGAAGCACTATCTTGTTGATTATTCCTTTGAATGCCATGTCCATAGCTCACTGAATTGTCACTCCGACATTTGATAGTCCAAATGGCATCTTCTTATAAGCATATGTGCCCCATTTTATAGTGAAGGTTTTCTTGAACTAATCTTCTTCTTTCACCATTATTCGGTTATAGCTTGAGTAGTTGTCTAGAAATGAAAACATTTCCGAACCAGTTACAACCTGTAATATTTGCTCCATTGATGGAAGTGGGTAATGATCTTTAAGTGATGCTCTATTTAGGTCACAGAAGTCTACACACAATATGATTTCTCTATTTCTCTTCCTCACTGGCACCAAGTTTGTAACTCAACTTGAATGTTTGATAGGGAAGATGATGCTAGCTTCAATTAGCTTGTTCAACTCTTTTCTTATGAAAGGTTCAATGTGAGGATTCACTGGCCTTTGCTTCTGTCTAATAGGTTTGGATTCTATATCTATCTCAATGGTATGTTGTGCTAACTTTGGGTTGAAACCTCTTAAATCCTTATAATTCCATGTGAATAAATCTAGGAATTATTGACAAAGTTGAACAAATTCATATTTCTCTTGTCGAGTATTTATTTTTCCAATTTGCAATATCTTGCCTTCATCTACTAAAATGGGCTCTGAATCCTCACCCTTTACCTGAATGTTTGGCTTTTCCTTATGGAATTGATCATTTGGGTTAAATATTAAATCCAAATTTATGAGGCCTTTTGGTAATTTATTAGTTCTCAGATTTACCACTTGGTCACCATACTGCTGCTCCAACTTGTCTTGGTTTCTAGTCAGAGAACTCAACTTCTTCTTGTATAAAATTGACAATTTGTTGATCATTCTCGAAGACTTGCCAACTTGTGTTGTTAGATAGAATAGTTGGTCTTACAACCACTTTGATATGAGGCTGATATTTCTCACTTTTGATACTTTCCACAACCTCAAATGTTTGCCCAATTGTTGTAATTCTATTTTTTGCTTCATTCTTCTTTCTCATGGGATGGAATTGATGTTAAAAGCTTCAAAATCTTCAATGAGATCCCATACCCAAATTTTTTAGTTCTTCAAAAGATCATTCTTGTCAATATTTTGTCCTCTAACTTGGTTCACAATTAGCTCACTATCTCCAAAGACTTGTAATTTCTAATAGCCCCTCTTTCTTTCCCAATGCAATCCATGAATCAAGGCTTCATACTCAGTTGTGTTGTTTGAGTAAGAAAACTGAAAATGGAAGGCTGAATAATATCTCGTACCTTGTGGTGAAGCAAGCATAGATCCTCCTCCTAGCACCTTTCCTACTCCTTGAGCCATCAAAGAATAGATGTCACACCTCATTATCATCTTTTTGATCTAACTTGGTAATGCTAGGGAGAGGTTGATTTTCTTCATGTAAACAATAGACTCCTAATTCAACTTCTTCCATTTCCTTGTATGGATCAAATGCATGCCTCTTGTTTTCCCATTCATCAAGATTCAAGTCTAGAATGTTTCCGACTTTAGTATCGGATTCATAAGTGCTTGGATAATCTTCTTGATCAAATGTTGAACAATTCACATTGATTGGACTCGGTGTATGAGGCTCAATATGAAAGTTTACAATAGGTTCAGATCTAAATTCAGCCTTAGCTCCATACCTTGTTCTAAATAACATGTGTGACCAATCAGTAAAAAATAGCCTTCAATTTTAGAAGTGAAGTCTCTTGACAAACACAATGCAAAGAGTGTTGGCAAGTCTATGACTGATAAATCTTACAAGATGGTCACATTCAGACATGCATGTAATGTGAGGTTCAAATATTTGATTACACCCACCATTGTTACTATTTTCCCATCCAATTGCACCACACCCTTAGAAATTATTTCATATCAAAGACCCAGCTGATCAACTATTTGTTTTGGCATTACAGAGCTACTTGCTCTAGAATCAATCATGCAATTATGCACCAAATTGTTCCCAATGATCAATGAGATATAGAATGGTGGAGGATTCAAAAAATTCTTATTGGTCACCTTGATTTCCTCCTTGCTGAGTTGTATTGGTGAATACCTTCTCTTACTCTTTGGATGATTGATTTGATGCATACCAATTCATGCCATGGCATCTTGCAATAGGTCTCTTTGGCTCAAGATAGCTAATAAATCCCACATTGAGATGTTTACATTTGTTTTCTTCATCTGCTGAATGATGTTAAATGGATATGAGCTATCTATTTGTTTCCCCTTTCTTTGCAAAGTTTTTCCTTGCACATGGGTTGTTACCACCGGCACTTAAGCTGGTTTAGAAGGTGGCGTGGCTTGACCTTGCACGTTGGGAGCTACACTAGTAGTAGCGTCTGATAGAAGATAACGGCGCCGTCAGTACGGTGCCGCCAATAATGTGGAGTATGGTAACAGTCAAAGTACAATAGGAATGTTGTAAAAAGTAAATATTTGTCGTAAGTGGTCCGATAATGTTAAAATGTCAAAGTTTGGGTAATTAGAGAAGTAGGGTCTACATGATTAGGAATTAGAAATATTATATTGGTAATAAGGACAAGGAGTGAGGTCATAAATATTTTGTGTATTTTATTTGTAAAAGTCTAAAAATGTGGAACCCATGTAAAATGATAAGGTTTATCTTATCTTAAAGGATAAGCTTACATGTACAGATAAGAGTTAAGGTATGAAATATGATTCGTCAGAGTGGATTTCTTATCCTATCTTAGAGATAAGATGGATAAGCCTGGAAGTTCTATAAATAGAGAGGCCACCCCCCTCATTTAGCATATAAGGAAGTAGTGAGAAATATTGTAGGAAGTGTGCGAAGGAAGCCATCAGTTTAAAGGTGTGTTGAAGAAGCCATTAAGAGGTGTAATTGTAAAGTTTCTCCCATAGTCTTGGTGAAAGGCAAGTGAAGTCAATAACACTTGAAGTACCTCATGGGTGAGATTGTAACAGTTTCATGTTAATATTATAATTTATTTTGATATTTCAGATTTGTCATCATTCTGTCTTATCATAGTCGATGGTATTCTTTTGTTATGTTGTTGTTTTGTTTCCAGATTACATCCACCAAACTAAAGGCTGTGCATTAGTAAATAATCATAGCACGAGGAGTTCTCGGTGAAGAATTATCATAGTGCTGGATTGGTGATGACATTTTGGTTCCGTTGCCGGGACCATTCCTCGTTGGTGGATTTTTTGGAGAGATATTCCCACTTAGTCAAAAATCAATTAGAGGGTAACCTTGTTTTTACTATTCATAATAGTTACCATGGTAAAGTCATTTTTGCCATGAATAGTAGTTACCATGGTAAAGTCATTTTTGCTGGAATAGTATTTACCGCAGTAAAGTCACTTTTTACCATGAATAGTATTTACCGCAGTAACTTCACTTTTTACCGTGAATAGTATTTACCGCAGTAACTTCACTTTTTATCGTAAATAGTGTTTACCACAGTAAAGTCAGTTTTTACCGCAGTAAGTCAAGTTTTACCATAGTTTACCGTGGTCATTTCTATTTTACTGTAGAAAGGTGTAAAGTCACTTTCTAGTATAGTGATTCCAATTATTTGTACACATAAGTCTTGTTGATTGTACTTGTGAGTTGGTATTTCACGGTGGTTACTTTTGAAAATGGGAAAGATTCCTGTTTTTTCAGCTCAATCTAATGAAGATGCTTCTTCTTTCATTCAAGAGTTTAAGTGATCTTGTATTTGTAATGGCCTTATAAGAAGGGAACAATGGACTGAATTTTTTCCTACCTTTTTGGATGGTTCAGCACTTAGGTGGTTTGAAACACTAGGTGATAATGTGAAAAATTCATGGGATTTATTAACTGAAAGTTTTCTTGAAGAATTTGGTGAACAACAGAAATATGCAGATCTCATGATTGAGATCACAAAGCTATCCCAAGGAGAGAAGGAGAAGATAAGGGATTATCATGCTCGTGTTCTAGAGCTAAGGAGGAAGCTCGATGCCCAGATCCGGAAGGAAGGACTAGCGGATGGGTTGATGAATGGTGTGGATAATCTCCTTTGTAAGCACTTCATTCTTGGGATGAAGCCAGAGATCAGACAACGAGTGAAGTATGACCGCCCAGCTACCATTGAACAAGCAAAGGAGATTGCAAGAAGGCAAGAAGAAAGCATGGAAGAGGAGCCCAAAGAAATTGTTGCTAAATTAGAGCCTACACCAGCACCTTTGGTCCAGAATCCACAACCACTCCCGGTGAGCACAAATATTTCTCCTAGTACATCTACTGAGTATGAAGATCTGCTCAAAAAGATGGGTCAGTTAACTATTAATCTTCTTGAAGGAAAGGAATTTAGTTCTCAGGGAGGAGATAGAGGTCCAAAAAGAAATATTTCTGAAGTTGTTTGTTATGGTTGTTATAAAAAGGGTCATTATAAGTATAATTGTCTAGATAGAGCTTCTACATCTGGTAAAGCAGATAATGATAAAGGAAAAGCACCTGTGAATTCTTTTGATGTAGTAAATAAGAGCAGAAATAATGAAGTAGATGTGTTTGTAACAAAAAGAAAGAAAGAAAAAGATAATCAAGATGGAAATGATCCTAAGAAGATGAAAGAAGAAACTAGTAAGAAACATAGGAGAAGAAAGTTGGGTGTGCAGGATTTTTTGATTTCACAGGGGCAAGGACCATACTCCATCTTGGAAGATCTATCCAAAAGGCCTGCAAATATTACATATGGTTAACTCTTGGCTGTCTTCTGAGAAGAGGCGGGAGTTGCGAGGTGGACTCAATGCTCGAAGAAGGAAGGAGGTTGAGGTCCCTGTTTTGGAGGCAGAGGCAGATCCCTATGCTCCACAAGCTGAGGTATTATGTAATGGTATTTCAATTCATGATGTCTTAGTTGATGGAGGTGCTGCAGTTAATGTAATGACCGAGTTTGTAATGAATATGTTGGGTTTAAAAATTGATCGCCCTTCAACACTTATGTTAAGGTCATTAAATAAAGGAAAAACTAAACCAGAAGGTGTAGTTTCAAATGTGGCAATATCTGTTATGGGTGTGGTATGTGTGGTAGACTTTCAGGTGATGAAAAATGGTACTGTTGTGTACCCAATGCTGCTGGGAAGACTATGGCTAAGGAGAGTTCATGCAAGAAACTACTAGAATGAAGGTTTCATGACACTTGGACGTGGTAGAGAGAGGGTGAAGATAAATGTGATCCCTCGACATCATAAGGCAGAACCTGTGGATTCAAGTGATGAAAATGATGATTGGACATCCTCTAATTACTCTAGTACCAGTGTAGTGGACACTGAAGATGAAGAAAGCGAGGTGGATGTTTCAGTCATGGATATCCTTCTAGTCACACCAACTCATGACCCCATAAAATTATCTGAAGAAGAAGTTGATGATCGTCTCCAACAAATAAAGATTGGTGATGCTGTGATGGAGAGTGAGAAGGAATCCTACCTCCAGCTCTTTCGAAGGTTAGATGAAGCACAAGCCTCACTAAACCCTACAAAGTGTGTCTTTGGATGTTCTAAAGGTGTTTTTTTAGGGCATGTTGTATCCAGAGATGGTATTGGTACTGATCCTGATAAGTTTCAAAAATCAAAGATTTACCATTTCCTATTAATAGAAGTAAGTTGAGATCATTTTTAGGCCATGTGGGTTACTATAGAAGGTTCATCAAGAATTTCTCAAAGATTGCACAGCCACTAACCCAGTTCTTGAAGAAGGATGTTACTTATGAACCAGGAAATAAGGCGCATGAAGCTTTTGGACAATTGAAGGAAGCCCTGGTGTCTTCACATGTTTTGAAGAATCCAGATTGGAGCAAGCCATTCATTGTGTACACTGATGCCTCAGATGCAGCACTAGGAAGTACTTTGAGCCAAAAGGATGAAAATGGGAATGAACATCCAATTTACTTTGGGAGCAGACAAATGAGCAGTGCTGAGGTAAATTATACTGTAACTGAAAAAGAGGCTCTGGCTATCATTTTTGTTGTAAAGAAGTTTAGAAATTACTTGCTAGGGCAAAAATTTCTAGTTGTAACAGATCAAGGAAGCTAGTTCATTAATGAGGTGGTAGAAGCCCTAGTCAATAAGTTTTCTATTAAGCACAGGAAGGCAACAACATACAAGCCAAGCACAAATGGACAAGTGGAACGAACAAATTTTGTGTTGTGTCAAATTCTAGCAAAAGATGCATCCTTGCACTTACATAAATGGGATAAAAGGATTCATGCAGCATTGTGGGCATATAGGGCAACATCAAAGTCAGCAACAGGATACTCCCCATTTCAGTTGGCCTATGGCATTGATCCAGTTCTTCCTATTGAGTTTGATATTCCCACTGTGAGAGTTATGAAAAATGAAAGGATGGATGAAAGTGATTTAGTAAAATAAAGGTTGGTACATCTTCATTTGCTGGAGGAAATGAGAGAAATAGCAAAGGATACAATCCATAAGAAGAAAATGAAGCAGAAGGAATACTTTGATCAAAAGATCCGGTGGTCTCCATTTCATGTGAATGACTTGGTTCTAGTATATGATTCTAGATACAAAAAAATAAGACAGAGAAAATTTCTTCCAAAATGGATGGGGCCCTACAAAATAGCAGCTGTGCATGAAAATGGTACGTACCGACTGGAGGAATTGGATGGCACTCCCATCACGAAATGGGTCAACCACGACAAGTTGAATATTTTCCAAGCAGCAGAATAGTCTACTCCGAGGACGGAGTAGAAGCTAGGAAGGGGGAAGATGTCGACACTAAAATTTTCCTCCATAATTTCTATTTCATTAATGTATGTATTAGGAATAGGATGTTGTTAAGTATAATTAGTAGTAGCGTCTGATAGAAGATAACGACACCGTCAGTACGGTGCCGCCAATAATGTGGAGTACGGTAATAGTCAAAGTATAATAGGAATGTTGTAAAAAGTAAATATTTGTTGTAAGTGGTCCGGTAATGTTAAAATGTCAAAGTTTGGGTAATTAGAGAAGTAGGGTCTACATGATTAGGAATTAGAAATATTA
This sequence comes from Taxus chinensis, assembly GCA_019776745.2. Lineage (NCBI taxonomy): Eukaryota > Viridiplantae > Streptophyta > Pinopsida > Cupressales > Taxaceae > Taxus > Taxus chinensis. The sequence goes on from CM034150.1 coordinate 193,938,608, forward strand.
TATTGGTAATAAGGACAAGGAGTGAGGTCATAAATATTTTGTGTATTTTATTTGTAAAAAGTCTAAAAATGTGGAACCCATGTAAAATGATAAGGTTTATCTTATCTTAAAGTATAAGCTTACATGTACAGATAAGAGTTAAGGTATGAAATATGATTCGTCAGAGTGGATTTCTTATCCTATCTTAGAGATAAGATGGATAAGCCTGGAAGTTCTATAAATAGAGAGGCCACCCCCCTCATTTAGCATAGAAGGAAGTAGTGAGAAATATTGTAGGAAGTGTGCGAAAGAAGCCATCAGTTTAAAGGTGTGTTGAAGAAGCCATTAAAAGGTGTAATTGTAAAGTTTCTCCCATAGTCTTGGTGAAAGGCAAGTGAAGTCAATAACATTTGAAGTACCACATGGGTGAGATTGTAACAGTTTCATGTTAATATTATAATTTATTTTGATATTTCAGATTTGTCATCATTCTGTCTTATCATAGTCAATGGTATTCTTGTGTTATGTTGTTGTTTTGTTTCCAGATTACATCCACCAAACTAAAGGCTGTGCATTAGTAAATAATCATAGCACGAGGAGTTCCCGGTGAAGAATTATCATAGTGCCGGATTGGTGATGACATATCGTGTATTTGATAATACACTTTGAGACAAGGCTTGATTTATAACACAAAATTTTTCAGCCTACAAATTGATAAGTGTGGTTTCATTTAGATGTGCCTCTTGTTGAGTTGCTTCCTACTTTTTATTTCCTTCTTGCCTTATTTCTTGTTCCACACCTATTTTTATCACCATAAGAGCTTGATTTAAAGCACCATTGAAACACATTGACTGGTTATGAGGTTGATTACATGGGAAGCACGAGTCATATTCTTAGGCCATGTTATTTTGCACTGGTACCAAGGCTCTATATGTGGACGTATCATTAGGATTGTAAGGTTGAAATGGCCTATTAGCAAGAGGTTTCACTTGGTTCTGATTTGTAGTTTGAATGGGTGTCTTATTAGGATGATATGGAGGTCTATTGGGCTAGGTTTTTTACTAGAATGACCTAAAATTTTAAGATTTCTGCCTCTTAAATGTCACCAACTCATTACCCAAGTTTTACAATTGCTTCATGACTTCTTGGAGCTCATTTGAGGTGCTAGAAGATGAGGTAGAATCTTCGTTTGAACTCTGATTTCTTGGTACATGAATGGGAGATAATGTAGGTGCTTAACTAGTGCTCTGAGCTCCTATTTCTAGATAGAGAGGCATAGGTGGTCTAGGTACAAGTTTACTAGCTTGGATTAAGCAATTTTTGGCTCTAATATCAATGTTATAGTTTGAAAGTATAGTTATACCTCCCATGGATTCTATCATCATTGCAATATCTAAATTTAGAGCTTTTAGGAAGTGTAGCAAAGCACCTTCATCTGTTGGTCTCATGACCAATAGAATCCTATCCCACATCCATTGGAATTTGAAGTTGAAATCATTCATCAGTTCACTAGGAGCCCTCTTAATTGTTGTCAATTGTTCCAATAAATACACATTATCTCATTTTTCCCCAAATTGATTATGGAGGGTTATGCACAGATGGCCCCAAATCTAGATACACCCTATTGTTAGAATTTTAAACCATTGTAAAGCTTTACCCTTAAAGGAGGATGCTAAAAACTTAAATGCAATGTCCATTTCAGCAATTTTGTGAATTACACAGAAATTTGCAATGTCTTAGATGTGGTTAATCAAAGTTCTATGGTTCTCTCTAGTGAAATATGGAATGTTATTTAATGGTGTAACTGGAATTATATTTTTTGCATTGAGAGCCAATGGGACGCTTCCTATGAATTTGACATATGGATTTGAGAAAGACCTCCAGAGAAAGCTAGTTCTTTCTCCTAAACTACTTGCCACAATCTACTGGACTGCTGAATCCAAAGGATTATGCCCATTTGTAGTCACCAGATGTGCAATTAAAAACTTCTTACAAGCTTAAAACATATAACAATTACACATCAATCTTGTTGCAATTAAAATTAAAACTTCCTCAATCCCACCAGGCATGCCAGAAACTATTATCACTGAATCACAACACCCTCCAATTTTAACAAGCATGTGTTCTTGAGCTCACGGTGTGACTGGGTATCATGGGTACTATCTCAAAGTTGTGGGACTTGCTACTTAAGAAAGACCTCCAGAGAAAGCTAGTTCTTGCTCCTAAACTACCTGCCACAATCTACTCCTAATGTAGGCAATACTATCGAATCCTAATCTAAATTTCCAAGGGACCAGGGGGAGAGAGTGCATGAAAGTAAATACTACACTAATAATGGAAGAAAAGTACATAGTAGATAGGGTGATAAAAGTTATCCATAGTCTAGCAACCTCATTCACAACAATGTTTCATACACACACAATGATAATGAATCCATAAAAGAGTGAAAAATAGACACAATATATTTGTAATGAGGTTAAAGAGGTAGGAATAATGAAAACAAACACAGCAAGGGAAGATACGTCCACAACTTGCATTTATTGCTTCATTGATATGCACAGTTAATTCTATTACAAAATAAAGGCCTAGATCACCATGCAAGGAGTCCACTACAAGGGCCTGTAATACATTGGCTCCATAAAACCAAAATGACAGAGCTTTTCTACTCAAAAAACTATCCACCTCTTTAAAATGAGCTCAACATTCCAATTTATAGAGTTTTGGAAGAGAGGGGGAGAAGGGATGTAAATCCTGAAATCCAGTTTTCAACCAATTACAATTTATGAAAAATGAATGTGGTTGGTGATTTTGGACCTGTAGAAGCAATACCAAGGTGTATCATAACTTGCAGTAGTGAAGAATGTTTTCCCATGCTTATTGAATGCTCCCTTAACCACGTTCCTGCCTCCAAATAGAATTGGGCTTGTTTTCCGTAAAAATAACAATCAAACTCCATTAAATTTTGTATTCCTTGACTATTTTGTGGTAGGATCAAAATCATGATTCCAACGAGACCAATTTTGAAAAAATCCATTGAGAATTGAAAAATTTATGACCTTCTGAACAAAGTTAGTTGTTTTGGGACTTTCAGGTTTCTCTGTATCACATGGGACTGAGAAATAAATTATTGGGTTGGAAAGATATTTTAAAATATTTCCCCTTCTCTTGTGTTTCTGCATTCTCATAAAATTTATCAGGGCATTTAAATGCATGGTGGACCCCATTGATCTTGTCATTTCTTTTATATGAAGGGGGAAATTAATTTAATGTTTTAAATATTTTAGTTCTAGCCAGCTTGGCCAAGCTGACTTTGTTTTTTCCTTCATTGTGAAACTCTTCATATGTATCAATGATATCCCCTTATACACATTGGCACCACCTTATTCCCCGACTCTCCTTTCATTGGAACCAACTCAATACTTACCTCATTCCCTATGCGCCGAGTCACTCTTCACCTCGCGCTTCACATCCATCAACACCGCCGACCTCATGCCTTGTACTGCGGTCCCAACCCTTCTAAATCCAACTCAACTCTTCACAGCTCATGCCACTTGTGCCACTCTAACTTGCTTCACTTAAAACATAGACCTCCAACCTCCTTCACACCCGCATAGCCATCTCTTTTCTACGTTGACTTGGTCGTGAGGGTTGTTGACCCCCACCTTTTCCACATCTTTTATGCACCAACTTCCCCACACACAATGCAATACAACCACTTTAGATTCTCAACGCATACCATACCGAGTTTACACAGGACAATTGAGACCTGATTCCCTGCCATTTCCACACATTGACTCACCAAAGTCCATTGATCGGGCCAACTCTATCATAATTCTTCCTCCTCTAGTGAGTTCGGGTTTTACATGCACTCGTTACCTAACTCAGTTGGGCCACCCAAACTCTATTTCTTTGACTTAGCCATAACTCATTATATTTAGATATCTTGGCATTTTTTCACACAAGTGTCCTAGGACATCTAGGTTGAATCTATCTGCATTTGTCGATTAGCTTTCCATGGGCTCGACTAAGGGCCTGCTTCGCTTGTTACTTGGTGAATCTGCCGGGCCAACTCAGCATCCAAGCTATCGACCGCTCTTACCTAGCTTCCACATTAACTTGGGAGTTCTTTAATGACATGCAGAGCTCGAACTAGTATAGACTAGCTCACTTTTACCTCAAAGGCTTAGTTCATTCTTCAGGAGCTTGGTGTCAAATATAGAGTAGCTCGTCATGGACCTTTGAACAACACGATCTGTGTAAGGCCTGAATTATCCTAAACAAACTCATGTTGAGCTCGATTCCTCCTACAACCGAATGGCTCATTCTAACGTGACTCAGATCCTTATTGAAGCTTGACCTATCTATTGTTAGGCACCTCAGCAGGCTCATACTTCCACCAATGGCTTGCTCCTTCAACATTGATTCTTTTGTGATGAAACATCAACTATGAATCGAGCCCAGTCCATTCTCCTCGAAGCGGCTCAATCTCCCTCATGCCGAAGTACTCCATTTTTGTCAAACTTGGCTAGGTATCACCTTTATGTATTCATAGTATGCATAATGGGGCTATCCCGACGGCCTTTACCAGTAACCCAACCTTCGTTGAAATCTCTTCGAGTTATCTAGATTTTGTGATGACACGTGGGGAAGAGCCTTGGCACCACGAACTTGGGTTTCCTGCAATTGACCATTTTGGGACTCGATCATTAATGGTTGGGCACTTCGATGTGGCATTTCGGTGGTCTAATGGGCTCCTTACTTCCAGTTAAGACTCGGTCATTCCATTCACCTTGCAACATGGAACTTGGCCTAAAGGAGCTCGGTATTGAATGATTCGCAATCCCAATGATGAGTTAGCTCACTTATTTCATTAGGAGCTCATGGGGTCCTATGAAGACTTGGTCAAAAGCTTGAACACGCATTACCCATCAATAGCTCAGTCTACTTATTCTTTGGATGGCTCAACACATTAACTTGGCCCTCCTTTGAGCCTAGAATCTTTCAGAGTATTTAACTTGATGCTTGTTTGGTCAGTACAACTCAGTGGTGATTCAAAGAGCTCAGTTTGCTTGGTAATGCATCTGCCATGTATGATAAGGAACCATCTTGATCACCCATTTAGCTAACTCAATCCTTTCAACCATGACTCAGCTCTGTAGCCCAAATAGCTCAAACCACCATCCCTTTTAGTGTTTTGCAATCATAGATAGCTCGGTCCATACATCGATTTGCTAACTAGTCAAGATAAAACCATCTCACCCCCTATTATATAGCTCATTTAATAGCTCAAAACATAACTTGGTGGTAGTATAAATATCTCGGTTATGCACAACATAGTTTGATCACTACTTTAGATATTTATGCAATTTGAGCCTTTCAAGTGTGGAGTTTCCCAAAAGTGCCCTGAACAATTTTTTTTTGATTCTGCTACCTGCAGGCCCACCTTTCTCGTCACTTCTTTCCATATCAAAACTTTGAACTTTGTAAAGACCAAGAAGAGGAAAATTTTCCTCTTATAACTTTTCAACTTTCTTAAGACCTTGATTATGTCCTGGGTACTTAATTTTGTTTGTATCCTTCGAAGTGTTTGTTATGAGAGTCCTCTAGTGTAAGCCAACTCTGTTGTTTAATTTCACCTGAGGGGTGAAATATGATAACATTTAATGTGTGTGAATCATCATTGTGTTATTAATTTAGTTGTGTTATGTTGTGAACCTTATGTTGGTGCCCATTTTAATCCTCTATTATATTTCCATTTTTCCTCTTTGGTTTGCATGCTCTAAAAATGTTTTTCTTCAAATTTGGTGGTCTGCAAGTTTCCCCATCCAGATTGAATGCTTTAATAGGCTCATAAACTTATTATTTTGCCCCAACTTGAAAGAAAAATACATGCAAGCTCTGTTTTATGCCCTAAATTTCCAAATCCATGAGCCTCTGTCATTTTTTCCATCTTTCTCAGCCTTTGGAGCTCAAAATTGTTCGTTTCATGCGTATTTTCCCTTGAAAATCAATCCCCATGGTCAAAAATTGCCTAAAATCAATTTCCCTTTGTTTTTTGACAAAAAAATCCTTCACCCACGAGGAAAAAATCAAATTCGGGCATCTTTGGTAAATTCTATGTTTTTTGACAGTCGTACGGGTGTCATTTGCCCGTCAAAATTAATCCCAAGCCTCTCCTAATACGTGGCCATTTTTTGTTGGTCAAGAATTGGCGAGTTTCTTTGAAGACTTAGTGTATTTTGAGTTTTGGCAAAAAAATCCAAATTTCCCCTACAACTCCGTAGGAGGGACACATTTCATGTTCTTATTCATAGGTGAGATGGAAGGCTAGTGGGGGACTTAGGTGATTTTTTCCTTTTTGGTGAAAAGGGGAAAAGTTAAGGAAAGGCCCGCTCATCTACCAAGCCAATCAGATGTGGGCACGTGGTAGGGCGAGGTTAGAAGGGAGTGTGGACCGGTAGAGGACTTAGGCATTTTTTTCCTTTTTTTGGTGAAAGGGATGAAAGTTGCGAAAGGGGGCACGATTCTGCCAAGTGTAAGCAGGGAGACACGTGGCAGAAACAGAGGAGAGTGCAGGCCAGTGGGGGCAGAAGTAATTTTTTTCCCTTTTTTGCAAAAATGAGTGAAAGTAAAAATTTGAGGCATGGCTCTGTGAAAAATCAGAAGAAGACATGTGGTAGGGAAGAAATCGAAGGCGCAGGCCCGTGGAAGGAAAGTGATAAATTTTCCCTTGGCGAAAAAATGGTTAAAACATGAAATAATCCCGCAGATTCTTAGTGATAGAGAGGTGGACATGTGTCAAGGACAGAGGAGGAGGTGCGGGCCCGCAGGGAAAAAAGTGAAAATTTTCAAAATTTCCAAAAAAGGTGGAAATGTGTAGAATTGAGCCGTGACTTCAATGGGCCCACCATATGCCATGTGTCAACACCAAATTTCAAGGGCAGAGGGGAGGAGAAAAAATCCAAAATTTTACATTTTTCCAAAAATGTTTAAAAATTCAAATAGTGATCCCAAATCTATTCCCAATCATATTTTGACACGTGGAGGGCTCAGATTGAGGGGATAAAGGCAAATTAATGGTAACTATACATTCTTCAATTTGGCTGCCATTTTTGCTCCAGGAAGCCTCGAAATGTGAATTTTACATAAATTTGGATCAAATTTTTGGCAAATTTGTGTCGTTTGTGCCTACAAGGACCAATGCAATTGGTTTCAAGGATCAATTTGCAGATTTGAGGTGTTTTTGAAATGATTTTTTCCCCAGCCCGTCCAAAACGTGAAATATCAAATCAAAAAGTTACAGAATCAAATTTGGAATGATAAGGATGAAATGATGAAATGAAAGGTGTTTGCATGCTTGGAGAATGAAAAACGTGCCTCCACAATGGATAATGATGAAGGATTTGTAATGATTCACCTTTTTTGAAACACTTGGAAACTTTTGTTGTAAATATGTTAAACGTCCCTATCTGTGAATCATGTTGGAATTTGGTAACAAACTTGATGCTGGCATATTCTTTTCTTGGGAAAGAAGGATCAAATGTAATTGAAAGTTATATAATGCATGTTTTGAGACATGCAAAAGGTTGAAGAAGCTTAGAATTTCATGAGAAAATATGGGAAGAATCCCATTCTCTGAGAAACCACCTAAGAACCATTTCTAATTCCTTTTTGCATCAGATTTGTATCATGTTGAGTTGGTTTCAGTTGTAAAGCCATCAACAAGCTCTGAGATTTTTCATGATAACATCTCCCTTGTTGATGAGATATAACCTTTGAGCATTCCTGAGATTAATCTGTGTTGTTTCTGGGCAATATGGTGCATATACTTATCATTTGTAGAATGCCTGAAAATAGTTTTAATTGTTGCTCATGTTGCAATCTTGTGTTTGAAATCTATCTTAGATCATCACATAGGATCTCCATTTTTTTTTTATAGTTTAGTGGAATTTACAATCTCATATTTAGAAGAGCCTTCATCTGATAATGAGATAAATAAATTTAAAATCACTTTACCTTCCTTGACTGTCTGAGATTGTCTTGTAAGATCTTTGGGGGTACCTTAGGTCATGATTTGATCAAGAGATTTATTGATAGTTTAATTGAGTTCATTTACTTAAATATTTTATGGTAAGTTTCTCAAATATTGTGTGGAAGAGTGCAGATCTAGGCTTCCATTTGGTGCACATCTTCTGGTTGAAAGAGTATCCTGATTACCCCTTTGAAGATATTTTATCTGATAGTTGTTACAAATTTATTGTAGAGGTCCTGTCACAGAATCTAGCATATATCCTAGTTTGTTTTGTCTAACATCTCCCACCAAAAAAATTCATTCAGAATAAACTAATCCTACCCCATACTACCCCTACATTGCATTGTGTGTCGACAAAAGAATACTAATCCATTTACAAAAATGCACAAGGCCAATCAAGATCATATAATGTCTCCAGTAACCCTTGCCTTGCATGGAAAATATCTCCATAATTTGGGAATGAAAATTTGTGAAAGTCATATTTGGAGTGTTGATCATATTTTCCCAAGGTCTTTTCATAGTATTTGCATAAATTTAGGGATATCTTCATTTCCTTCACCATTTGTTGGTTACAATTGTAGGTTCTCTTACCTTGGTTGAAAGGCACAACCTAAAATAGTGAGGGTCAGATCAAATCCTTTCAAAGTGCTATCCATCTCTCCACAAATCTAAGTGCCAGTTAGATCACATCCCCAACTAAAAAATGACACACATCATGATCTATCTGACTTCAAGCTTCATTTCATATCTCTAATGATTCTCAGACTGAAAAGGAGAACAAATTTGGGTACCGACATGGGGGTTAGACCTCACTTGTTTAATAAACCCTAAATCATCCCAACAACATCATTCCCATAATCACAAAAACTTAATGTTTCACTAAATGGGTTAAATCCATCCCTTTAACCTAAAAAACATTTGGACCTATCATCAATTTCATATATCAAAATATCACGTGTTGCTTCAGTATCCCACATAAACTCATCACAGATAATGGAAAGTCCTTCAAAAATAAGGAAGTTAAAAATCTCTTTGATACATTCAACATTAAACTTAGCCTCTAATCAACATACTATCCTCAAGAAAATGGATAGACCAAGGCCTAAAAAACCACTTAATAAAATCCTTATGAAAGCAGTAAATGATATAGAAAGGAACTAACATCTCTAGATTCTGTTCACAAACTCTCTGGGCTTATCAAACTAGCATCCAGACACCTATAGTTGATATGTCCTATTCAATTGTCTATGGTTCTAAAGCCATGGTACCTTCTTGAAATTCAAATTTATTCACTTCCTATATCTCTTAAATATTTCATCCCTAATAAATAATATCACCAAAACCACTTATCACAACTAGATTTGCTAGATGAAAAACGTTTAACAAACCTCAAACATAATCAAGTTTATCAACAACGTACAAGCAGAGCATATAAAAAACTTGTCAAATAACATGACTTGACACTTTATGATCTTTTAGTTAAAGAAAATAAAAATGTTACTACATTGAAAAAACATAAATGTGGTTGTAAATCCAAGCTCAAAATGGTCTCTACGCACACCCTTGTCCTCACTGCATGCAAGCATGCAAACCCTATAGTTGCTGATCCACGCAAGGATCTGGCTAGTGTTCCTTAACCAGAAAATGGTGATAATGGGGGTGGGGTACAAATCTGGTTTCTAAGGGGATTCTCCCTTGTCGTGGATTGACATCGCCTTTACCAATGTTGTGACTATACCTCTACCCATGGACAGTTTTGCAAACCCTAGCCATTTTCAAGCACCATCTGGGGGCATTCCTAGGAAGGGATCTATTTTTGGTGGGCTAGAACCAAGGGATCTCTACCTATTATTCTGTTGGACCCATAGAATATTGGCCAAGTATGAAGGCGCATAGGAGTGCAAGGTCCCAGTTATGGAAAGGAATCACACAAGAGAAAGGCAAGGCAAAGAGGTTTGGGAATTAGTCAATTTGAGCGCCTAGGGTAGAACACGTGAAAAGCATGACTGGTTGCACGTGGATAAGGTGCCATCCCTGGTGACAGGTTGGCCCAAACAGGGGCATGCCTTGGATTCAATCTTCTATAAGAACATCATGAGATCAAGTGGAAAGCTTGGGCCTAGAGAAGCATGCTCACATGAAGGATCAAATTTGACACTTGGCACCAGATCTAAGGGCGTTGGAAGGCAAGTTGGTAGCATAGGAAAGAAATAAATATAAGCATCTGTGGGGTTAAAAAAGGGGGATATGAGTTTGATATATAGTGGGTTAGAGAGAATGCAAGTTAGAGAGACAGCATGGGAAGAGCTCTGTTAGTGGATAGTTGTATCAAGGAGAGAATGGACTAGGCATGAAGTTGTAAATTTTCTTTTGATAGCTTAGTTACATAAGTCCAGTGAAATACATGATTGCGGTCTACTTCTCTAGTGCAATGAATGTAATGAGGTTACCTGATATAATATATACATGAATCTCAATGGTTCTAATGCACATTTCTATCATAATACATGTTCTGGATTCTGTTAAAGCAATCGGTCTGAATTGACTGTAAGGATCTAGAGGTCATTCTGAGCCCTATGGTTCTTATATGTCTTAAATTCCCTCCTGGAAACTATTACACTAATCATAGATGACTTTTCCCATTAAACTCACATAAAAGAGAAAATCGGTACCTGCGCGGGCCTTAGGTGAGTGCTCAACTTGCACTGGGTGATAGGCTAGTGTGCATGGGGTTCTTTTGTTTTGTGATAGGAGTAAAAATGACTACATCTTGGTTCCATTGCTAGGACCTCTTTTTGAAGTTGTAGTGAGATATATCATACATCATGATCTGTGTAATGAGTAATGACAGAGTGGTTAACATTGGAAAATGAAGAATCATGGTTCAAGAGCACAGAGGATGAATTTTCTTAGAGATTCAGCACTAGACCTGAGTTTAATGCATGTAGATTGGTAGAAGAGAACCTCTACCATGAATTGTATGAGACCTTCTTCTTTTGCTTCCCAATAGAACTATATGAATGTCTTTCAACCTATGCGTCTAGATCAATTTGGTGTTATGGATCACATATGTGGACCAAAGAAGACTACTAAAGGATGTAGGATGTAGATCTGACATGGACCCATGCTGTAGATCATTGGTGGAGAGGACTATTGGCTAGATACACTCTAGAGTATGCCATTTATACGTATTATTGTCTGGAGGTTGTTGAGTTTGAATTTCTATGAGAACCTAGAGGAACATTTCTACATTCTATTCCTCTAGCTATGAGTATATTGATGGTTACCATGAGTTTAGAGGCATTCCCAATGGCTGGCTTAACCATTATGAGCATTGGGTAAGGGATCTTGGGTTTAGGAAGATGGCAGATATCATGACAGAGAAGGAAAGGGAAGAGAGACGACTCAAATATAGTGAAGTGTGTGAAAGGGATATTGCTATATGATGTAAGGCTACTAGTGTGATGGATCTTTGGAGACAGATGGTTTGGGAAGGAGTTGAGATTCACATAGAGGATGTGGAACCTGAGCAGTCTATGCTATCCCATCTTGGCAAGCGCATGAGGGAGACCCCTTTGGCTTCTGGAGAGATTTTATTACATTAAGAAAGGAGATTCATTGGCACATATTTGAACCCACCCAGTGACCGAGCCCTGGTGCTTGGTTTTCTCGAACCAGGAAGAAGTGTTACTGACCCAATTGATATTAGTGGAAGAGACATATCCACACCTAGGAGATACAATTTTTTGGTTCCTTCTTCTATGGCTACACATATTCCAGTATTTGGAGGAGTCTTTAGACAAGGATAAAGTGTACAAAATTTTTGTCTCGCATCAAGGAGTGGTGTTGGACATAGTAGTTGTAGTGGGGTATTATCACAGACCATCGACACACAGTCCAGTGGGACCATGGGGGTTCTTAGCACAGCTCCTATAGGCCCTATTAGACCCAGTGGTTCTGGTGGATCTGGTGGCTCTAGAGGCACAGGACCCGGTGGACCTAGTGAATCAGGTAATGGAGAAAACACTAGAGGGAAGCAAGGCTCTGGCTTAGGAGGACAGGGACCCCAGCCACCACCTCAGATGTTCTTTGAAATGTCTCTAAATTTGTTAGATTATAGGGGCATTGAGGATGCTACGGAACATGTTCACAAGTGTGAACTGTTATGATGTGTGAAGGGTATCACAACCTAGAATAGAAGGCTAGTCATTTTGCAACCATGTTGCAAGGTCACACACATAGATGGTATATGAATTATGACTTTCATCAAATGGTGGTGGACTACACTTCTTTAGAGAATGCATTCTTGGTAGATTTCCACATTCCTGAGTTTGAGCAGAAGAGCATCAACGCTTTAAATGAGATTTAAGAAGGAATGGAAGAGAGTGTGTGGGATTATGATGTGCATTTTAAAACTCTCTTGTATAAATTATCATATGATATTCACCCTTCACAAAATGCTCAGTGGTTTGTTAGAGGGCTGATCACCCATTTTTGAAGGGCCTTATCTCATAAAAATTTTACAAACCCATGTGAGGCATTAGAGGTTGCCCTATGCATCTGAGGCTGTTGGTAGTGTTGATACTAGCATTAACTCCATTATTAGAGGCTTAGATTGCTACTATGGCCAAGTAGTTGGAAAAATTACCTGTAAACTTATCCCATGAGACTCGCAGTGGTTTTTGGTGTACAGATTGTGAAGTAGAGGGGCATTTTAAGGATAATTTCCCCCTGAGGATGGTGCTATGATAATAGATTGTGAAATTTGTCATGGGGACCAGTGATGCAAGTAGATGTCCCTTGTTGTAGCACATGCCGATTAGGAAGAATGTATTTGTTATTACAAAATTTACACCTCTACATCCCATGATACTCAACTATAGGCTCACTGATTAGATCCATGAGGCCACATCATGGGGTATGCAAAACCAACATTAGTGGTTCAAGGTGATGATTGCCATTATGAGGAGCACACAGATCAACGGAAGAGGAAGATTATGGATGAGGTAACTGTGGAGGAGGAAGGAGTGAGATGCGGAACATTTTTCAACTATGGATCTAACATTACAAACATGAATGCCCAGACCTGTTGCAGTGCTCGTGATGTGCAAGAAGAAGCATAAGAGGACCAGAATTATTTGAGCATATGAATAGTAGCACCTGAAGGAAAAAGGCACTGTAATGGTTAATTAGACATATAATGGATACCTCAGAGTAAAATGGGATACAGGTTTAAAACATGTCTTGGTAACAAGGGAAGAAGCTACGCAAGAGAGGTACCAAGAAAGAAACCTTTGTATCAAGGGAGGAGGTCATTCATGGAAAGTATCTATATCTTACACATCAAAAGGAGATATATCAAGACACCATGGATGTTACTCGGAGCTTACAAGGGGAGATCCAGTGTCTAAAGGAGCAATCTAGGAGGGAGGAACAAGGAAGGAGAGTCAAGGTGAAAAAGGATGACCTGGATGAGGTCAAGGAGGTGTGTAAAATGCTAAGGTAGGAGAATATCATTCCCTTGCTAGGATCCTGGTTGAGAGAGAAGGTACCACACACTAGAGAAGAGCAAGAGACAAGTATTACATTCAAACCTTCCCCCTCACAACCTCGACTATGACAAGGAGATTATGTTGAATGCAGTTGTAGATGGATGGATCCTCAACAATATCCTCATTGACACAGTGCAGAGGTTAATGTTCTGACTTTGGATGCATGGCATCAGATGGGAAGACCTACATTACATCCATCTTCGAATGTGTTGTATATGGAAAACAAGACTAAGGAAATTCCCATCGGTGTCTTGAAGGATACAACTATTACTATCCAGGGATCCAAGTTTACTGGGGACTTCAAAGTCTTGGTGCTCGCCGAGGTGCACAATTTCCCAGCACTACTTGGGTGCCCTTGGTGTTACAAGAACAATGCAGACCTTTGGTTCAACAAAGGGTACATCAACTTTGAAAACAAGGAGGAATGGGTCATTATACCCTCTAGCTGATGGGAAGTCAACACCCTATATTGAACTATTGGGGGAGGAAGTTCTGGATAGGATTTATGTACGCTCAATTAGAGACCCTAAGATGGTACACCCTACTAATGGGGTTATCTAGTTTGAAGATGCTCAGTCAATGAGTGATACCACCAGTCCTGGCATGTGACAATTGGGCACATGGAACTTATGAATTGATGGGATGGTAGTTGAGAGGATCAATAACCAAGGTAACAAAGGCACGCACGGTTAGGCACCTTGGAGGAAAAGAACTACCCAAGTATTCAGGAGGAGCCTTCCTCTGAGATCTTTCTGCAGGAGGTGGAAGCTCAGTGGAAGGATGGAAAGGAATGGAGAGGGGTTTTAAGTTATTTCTTACTCGACACATTATCTCGGTGGTAGGCCACACATCACGAGATCCTTTTGGAGTGGCGCGAGGTAATAATTTCTCTCTCTATCAGATTTTCTAGGAGCAATGTACCCACCATCATCAAAGACTACCATGGGAAGGATCCCACCTCTTTCCATATCCAAGAGTGTGAACAGGTTTGAAGAGAAGGCATGGAAGCTTTTCCACCATCCCTCTGGGTGCACAAGTTGTATTCTACACTACAGGGTTACGTGCACATGCATGGTACATTCATTCGGAGACACACCACTAGACAAGGAATTGGCAAGAGCTCGCAGCTGACCTTATTCAAACCTTTGAGTATCAGAGTACCAAGCCATCAGTTGATAAGGCCTTGCAGGATATCAAGCACCTTACCATGGGGGATAGTGCTAGGATGGAAGATAGGCTATTGGAATTACTAGGTGAACTAGGATCAGAGGTGTGCTTTGAAGAAGTAGAGGAAATAGAAGAGTTACAACTTGAGCATGCATGTTTGGAAAAGGAGAAGGGAAATTTGGTATATGTGATTGATGGAGAGGAATCAGAAAGCTTAGATGTTATCCATTCTGTAGGGATGCGTGAGGTAGTGGAAAGTGTAGATACTCACAAGTGTGCCTACCATGAGCCTTTAAAAATGAAGAAAGTTAACATCGGTTCAGGAGAAGAACCTAAGGAAGTTGTTATTGGAGATTACTAGACAGAGAAGGAGGTATCTAAGATCATTGATCTGCTGCATGAATTTGAATATTTATTCCCACGCAGGTACCATGAGCTCAAAGGAATTCACCATTCCTTGGGGGAGATGAAGATAAAACTAAAGGATAGTGCATGCCCGGTTAGGAAAAGGCCCTACCAGATGAATCCCAATTTGTGCGTGAAGGTCAAGGAGGAAATAGACAAAATGATAGCTTCTGGGATCATTGAGTCAGTAGAAGAATCAGATGGGATAAGTCTGATGGTAATCAACATCAAGAAGGATGGGTGGATTAGGATTTGTGTGGATTATAGGGAATTTAACATAATTTATGTCATTGATCCCTTTCCAACCCCCTTTACTGAAGAAATTTTGGAAGGAGTCATTGGATGCAAGGTCTATTCCTTTACGGATGGATTTTTAGGGTACCACCAAGTCTGTATTGCAAAGGAGGACCAGGAGAAGACAAATTTTACCACTGAGTGGGCAATTTTTGCATATGTGGTCATGCCCTTTGGATTGAAGAATATGCCAGATGTCTTTTCACGCATAGTGGTGCAAGCATTCCAGGACTTCATCCATAAGTTTCTTTAGGTCTATTTGGATGATTGGACAGTATATGGTCTGGTTAAGGACCATTGTGACAATTTGAGGTTAATGTTTGAGAGGTGTACGGAAGTTGAGGATATCCCTCAACATTAAGAAATGTGTGTTTTCTACACCCTTTGGGACTTTATTGGGGCATATCATATGTAAGGAGGGCTTGCTGGTAGATCCCGCTAAGGTTACAGTTATTGTGGGGTTAAGGGAGCCTACTAGCTAGAGCACAGTGTATGGATTCCTTGGGCATATGGGCTATTACAGAAAATTCATTAAGGGATATGCCAAGATCGTCGTGCCTTTAGAGGAGCTGCTTAGACATAAAAGTGCCTTCCATTGGGGAGAGGTGCAACAGAGGGCATTTGATACATTAAAAGATAGGCTTATCACCATGCCTATTTTATGTTTTCTCTCTTGGAACAAGCCCTTCCATGTCCATGTAGATGCCTCAGGGACCACCATTGGAGTAGTGCTTGTACAGCCAGGTGAAGGGATTGTTGATCATCCTCTATGTTTTGCAAGTAGGAAGTTGACACCAGTAAAGCAAAACTATACCACAACCGAGTGTGAGGCATTCTCAATTATCTATGTGCTCTTCAAGTTTAGACAGTACCTGCTGACAACACCCTTTTTGTTTTACACTGACCACATGGCATTAAATTACTTAGTAAACAACCCTATTCTACAAGGATGCATATGTCTATGGGTCTTGTTGTTTCAAGAGTTTGAATTCACCATTGTAGTAAAGCCTGGAAAAAGAAACTGTGGGCCTGATCATCTGTCAAGAATTGATTCAGGGGAGGACACGAAGAGTATTGAGGAAACAATGATAGACGCGTAACTATTTAGGTTGTAGCGCGCACCCTCGGATTTGAAAGAGATTGTAATATTTTTAAAGAAAGGTGTGGCGCCAGAAAAAATGAAGACATTGGAAAAGAAGTAGTTGGCCATACGCATCGCACCCTACATGTTAATCAGTGGAGACTTATACAAGTTGGGACATGATGAAGTTTTTTGCAGGTGTGTCTTAGAGCATGAGTGCCTGACCATCATGGAGGAAGCACACAGAGGAAGTGTGGGTGGGCATTATGCAGGTGATGCCACCACGCACAAGATATTAATGGTAGGTTTGTTGTGGGAAACCTTGTATAAAGATTATAAAGATTATTGTAAAGCTTGTGACCATTGTCAGTGCATTGGAAAACCAGGAAGGAGAGACGAAAAGCCTTTGTGCCCTATTCCTAGCAGCCTTTTGAAAAGTGGGTGATAGACTTTGTGGGACCTATTGCACCAGCAACACATAGGACTGGGTCACGTTATGTCATCACTTGCATGGTTTATCTCACAAGGTGGGAAGAGGTAGCTCCAACTAAAGACTACACGACAACAACAGTGATAAGGTTCTTGTGGGAGAACATTATCACAAGATATGGATGCCCGTTGAGTTTGACCAACAATAGGGGTACACATTTCTTGAATGAGACTGTGAGGATCCTGTTATCATATTTCATGGTGGCTCATCACAAGACTACACCCAATCACCCACAAGCAAATGGAACCATGAAAACATTCAACAAGATACTGAGTCATACCATGACCAAGATTTGCGATGTCAGAAGACAAGATTGGGATGACAAAGTATCGGCAGTATTATGGGCTTACAGGACAACGTATAAAAGGATAAACAAAGCCACACCATTCCAACTAGTGTTTGGCATGGAAGCTATTTTTTCGGTTGAATTTATGTTACCTTCTCTGCGAATAGCACGTGCAAGAGGATTAGACAATGAACAAGAAATGGAAGAAAGGATTAATAGGTTAATGAAGCCAGATGAGAGATGATCACTCACCAGGTGGAGCTAGACAACAGAAAAAGCAAAGCAAAAGGCTTATCATGATCACCACATCAGGAACAAGAAGTTTGAGGTTGGGCATATGGTGTTATTATATGATTCTAAGTTTCTGCGCCATCCTAGGAAGTTGAAAGTCCATTGGTTGGGTCCTTACACAATTTTGTACATCCTTGATTCGGGCATGTGCCATTTACAAATGTTGGATGGGATGAAGTTTCCTAGACACTTCAATGGGAGTAGGATGAAGCCTTACTATAAATAAGTCTTCTTGGTGTTTGTAGATAAGGAAATTTTTCCAGTTAGTTTAGAAGTTTCCTTTATGCCTTCCCTTTCTTGTGTTTCCCTTTCGTGTTGTTGTTTTTTTTTGCACCTTGGTTTCTAGTAACCTTATTGTTATTTTTGAGAATTTGTGAGTGTGCAGAGGACCACACATCATTTTAAGTGTGAGGTGTAGAAATGTGAAGAAGCGCATGATTAAGGTACTAAGGAAGTTGTGTTGAAAAGCCTTGTTGAAAGAGGTATACGAAGAAAGATGGAAGATGAATGATTGGTGCCAGGGTAAAGCTACTTGTAGATCCCACGTACTAAGGAGAAAGCACATTTAAGCAACACAAGGTAGGTGAAAGAAAGAATCGGGACAAAAGAAGTGCCTTCGGCGTAGGTTACACGTGTGTAAGAGTCTCCTGTCATGTTAGATTGGTTGCACGCTAGAAGGTTGGAGGATTTTTTGTGCAAGGTTGGGCATGTGAGTAAAAGCACTGAAGATGGGATTTGTTTGAAAAAACCTCATTAAATGAACAAAGTACGGTGGTAGGTGAAGTAGAATTTAATGTTCCAAAAAGAGAAAAACTAGAAGTAAAGGGTCAAGGCTCTTTTATTTTCACTTTACGAAATAGAGAAAGGAGCAAGTTTTATAAACAAGGGTTTCCAAATTTGATCGTGCTAAGAAAGACCTATGAGATGAAAGCATGGGCAACTAGTTTGAGTTTGCAAACTAGAAGGAAAGGGTTACACGGGTGTGAAAAGGGTTTTAAGGAGGTGTTGTCTTATGGAGTTAATTTCATCCCAATTTTGGTTAGGTAAAATAGGGCAAGGGTTCAAGAGAGTTATATCACAAATTTGAGATTAGAGGCTAGAAGCATTGGAAGAATAGAGTATTAGAAAGACCTCGACTATGGCACCCAAGAAAGGAAAGTGCAAGGGCAAGGCAAAATAACAAGAACTTGAAGTAAACATAAGCAAAGAATGGTATGTAGAGATACAATACCCATATGGGGTGATGTTGGGGAAGGAGTGGGAATCCCACCTAAGAAATGTACCTGTAAGTGATTATAATCACTGAACGAGCATGATAGAGAAGGAAATGGAACTTAAATAAGTGTGCCCCACCAGTAAACAAACACCAGAGGGTTTGTTGATATACAATGATGATGTTAAGGTCAAAATAGAGAAGGCAGGGCTTTTGCAACTCTATGAGTTTCCCTATTTTGGAAAACTAGAGCACTTATACCAATGGTTATTGTCGCAGGTACACGAAGATTACTTCCACTTTGCAGGGTGCAAGATTCGCGTTACTCCCCAGCTTATCTCACAATTTACAGGCCTCATATGTGAGGGAGATAGCTTGGAAGATGACCTAAGCGACAAGGATGCTATTTAAGAGACCATCACCAAATATGCCTGCAAGAAGGGGTCTAGGTATTATGAAATTTCAGACATCAAGGACCCCATGATAAAAATGGCTACACATCCGGTGACTAAGATGAATGGGAAAAAAAGGTGGACATAGGTCAATAAACCTTGGCTACATGTTTGCAGAAAAATTGCAAAAGGCACTATATATAACTTGTCTGCTTACATCGCAGAGGAAATTGTCAGTTGTGTGAAGGATGGGGACATAATCCTCTTTGGAAATGTCCTCTTGACCATTGTATTTTTGGAGATTGGAGTGCCTAATACACCGAACAAGTTTGTATGGGAGTACTCCACCGAGAATCCTTCACCCACGAAGAGGTTTGAGAAGTATGCATGTGATACAATGACAACACCCCATAAGGTGCAGCTGGAGAAATGGTATACATGCCTAAGGAACGCGTTTGGGGTAGAGTGGAGAATCCCTGAACAAATCCCAACAACCACTTAGAGGGAAGCTGAATTCATTGTTTATCAACATTTCTCTTGGGTAGGTTCAAGCTAATAGACGAATCATGGAGCCCTTGGTGCAAGCTTCCCTTCACGTTCATTGCTCAATACTTCCAAACGGGAGTGAACAGATTTAAGGAATCAAAGAAGTTAAGGCTAGAACTAGGTAGTCTGAACTGAGAGCATAGGGAGATGAGAAAGAAGCTGAATTACCCAGGTGACAAGCGTGCGTACGTGGAGAGGTACGTGTTGTACGAGATCCAGATAACAAGGCCGATGACGCTACCCATTGCTAGAGGATCTGTGGCACGTGTGTACCTCCATATAAGGTCGAAGTTTGAGAAGGATGCATATATGGATAATGAAGTCTCCATACCTGAGGATCCCATGGGTAGGAAGAATCCCGTGCCAAAGAAGAGAGGGAGAGGAGAAGATAAAGCACCAAGTGTGCAGACTGCTCAGATAGTGAGCATGCTAACCACGAGTGCTAAGCCAAGCACCTACATATGGAGAAAGAAGTCCCGGGTGAAGGAGAAGACACCAGAAGTAGAGGAACCTAGGAAACCCCTCACCAAGGAAAAGTTTCCTAAGGGAGAAGATAAGGTTGAATCCCCTATTCAGGAGCCACCTCTCAGGAAAAAGTAGAGGGTAGATGAGGAAGCTGGCTCGGAGGCAACCGACAACTTGGAGAGGTACATGGGTGAAAGAGGGGATGAGAGTGAAGAAGATGATGGAGAGGAAGATGAGCCTAAAAATACCATGAGCCACAAGTCTTCAATGTCTATGACTCAGAAGAGGAGAGTGGAGATGAGAAGCAAGAGTTCGTATTCGTGCGGCAAAAGGGTGCACAGGATGATGAAGGCACTGGAGACATGGAGGGGAAAGAAGAGGTTGGCGGGGAAAAGTAGTGAGCAGTAAGTTTCACAAAAGAGCAGATCACTGAGGTGGTAGAGAGACAAGCAAAGAGAAAGCTCAAGTTCCTGGTGGACAAAGAGTTGGAGCACAGCATGGAAATAGTGCTGAAGGAAGGGAAGGAGGAGGATATTGAAAAAGAGCATGATAGCCTGGGAAGAGGTCCCACTCTAATAGTAAGTTTCCCCAAAGGCACGCGCTTGGGTAGAAGGACTCTTGATACGAAGTAGAGGAAAGTAATGGGCTATGTTGATGACACGAAGAAGGTGCTATGCATGTGATTCCAAAGCACTATACCCACAAAAAGGATCTTAGCCATGGGGTCTTTTAAGAAGGATGGCACATACCCCAGAACAAAGAAGATGCTCTCTTGGGTGTTTGAGTCCCACATTGATGAGCCAAACTTCAAAGTTTGTCAGGGAGTGCTCATAACATTACCAGAATCTAAGGGGATCAATCCCTTAGTGAATACTTAGGAACTCTCAGACGAGCAAGTCTACAACACACTCAACAAGGTCACGATTGAGACCAAGGCTACTCTTCACGTGAAATGATAGGATAAGAGTACTGAAGGAAAAAATAGGGAAGAAGGAAGAGGATCTGGTGGAGAAGACCGAGAGCTTAAAGCAGGAAGATTTGATTAACACACAACTAAGGCGCAAGTTAAAGGAAGAGAAGATAAAGGTGCAGGAAGTATACAAGAAAATGGATTCTATCAAAGGCACCATCCTTTTAAAGCACCCAGACTTAGCGCCACCCGCACAGAAGTACTCATCCCTTCTGGAATGTATAGAAGATATAACATGCATCCTCACTATGGAGAAATGACCTTTGGCCCTGGAGTCTACAAAAGAATTGGCCGCGTGCTTGAAGGAGGACAAATTGAAGGTGGTAGTGCTCATTACCGATTATAGCCAACTTCTCGTAGAGGTTAAGGTCACTGCCTAATATGCGAAGACCACGTATGATACATGCGTAGGCAGATATAAGGTGGTAAGCTCCTTGGTTGCCACACTTGAAGTGGAGCTTAAAGAGTTCCAAGAAAAGAACAAGGGGAACAAGGCGGAAAGGGACAAAGTTATGGCTGAAGTAGAAACAAAATCAGAGGCAATTGAAGCCTTAAGGAGTTTGGTCAAGGCCCAACTAAAGGAACTATACCCTCAAATTACCAGGAGGATGGACAAGCTCAAAGACCTAGGAAAAGAGATGGAGCAGATCATGGACACTTTGGGCACCTAGGGAATTGGTCTGAGTTTTGAAAAAGTGAGCACCCTAGTGGGAAACCTTTGTTACAAGGCACAGGGTGAGGTCAAAGTGTGGAATAAGCTAGAGACAGACTTAAAGAATGATTTTCCTAGCTTTTTGAATTAATGATCCCCCCATTCGTCATTCTTTCCCCAATTCTTTCATTCCCTTATTCTTTTATAAAGTGTAAGACTATACATTGGTTCCCTAAGGTAACATACATCTTGGTTGAGTAAAGTATTTCCAAGGATGGAGAACAGACGTAGTGTGGGGTGATGTTGGACCCCTAGAATATTGGCCAAGTATGAAGGCACATAGGCGTGCGAGGTCCTAGTTATGGAAAGGCGCGCAATACAAAAGCACGCAAGATAAATTTTTAAGGAATCACATAGCACGGACACGTGAAAGGAGGTTCAGAACATAGTCAATTTGAGCACCCAGGGCAGAACACGTGAAAAGCATGACCAGTTGCGTGTGGATAAGGTGCCATCCTGGCAACAAGTTGGCCCCGATAGGGGCGTGCCATGGATGGAATCTTCTAGAAGAACATCATGAGATAAAGTGGAAAGCTTAGGCCTAGATAAGCATGCTCGCATGAAGGACCACTTTCGACACGTGGCACCAGATCTGAGGGCGTTGGAGGGTGAGTTAGAAGTATAGGAAAGTAATAAATACAAGTGCCTATGGAGTAAAAGATATACGAGTTTTGAGAGGAAACATGGGCAGAGTTGTGCATGATTACTGCAAGGACTCTATTAGTGGATAGTTGCATCAAGGAGAGAATGTACTGGGCATGAAGTTATAAATTTTATTTTGATAGCTTAGTTACATAAGTCTAGTGGAATGCATGACCATAGTCTACTTCTCTGTGACACTCTGTAATAGTGCAATGAATGTAATGAGGTTACCTTATATAATATATACATGAATATCAATGGTTCTAAAGCATATTTCTCTCTTATGAGTTATCTTTCCTTTCATGCTAAGTATGAATGCTTGTATATTTCTTATTGGCATAGTCTATGTTCTGGATTCTATTAAAGCACTCAGTCTGAAGTGACTGCAAAGATCTAGAGGCTGTTCTGAGCCCTATGGTTCTTGTATGTCTTAACTTCCCTCTTGGAAACTCTTTCACTAATCATAGATGATGTTTCCCACTAAACTCACATAAAAGAGAAACTCGGTACCCGCGCGTGCCTCGGGTGAGTGCTCAGATTTCATTGGGTGATAGGCTAGTGCGCATGGGGTTCCTTCCTTTTGTGATTGGAGTAAAAATTACAACAGTAGTGTTAAACTACAGGTTATTATGCCATTTGGGTGGAGGTGATGGGGCTCTATGTGCCTAGGGTCATAGGGTGACCTGGCCTCATTAAATGGAGAGATAAAGTGGTGGGACTCTTGGTGAGTGACCTAATATGAATAAATAAGGAGATGGGGCTCTATGGTGAGTGACCCAACAAGGAGAAATAAGGTGGTGGGGCTCTGTGTTGAGTGACCCGACTTTGTTATGGCACTATGATTCTTTCTCTATTGGGAGGTATATGGATATGTTTTGTGATACTTTCGGAGGTATATGGAGTTGTTTTGTGATGTTTTGGGAGGTCTATGGAGTGGTTTATCTAATTCTTGGAAGGTATATGGAGTTGTTTTATGATGCTTTGGGAGGTATAGTGAGTTGTTTTGCGATGCTTTCAGGGTATATGCATTAGAGCGTTTCTTTGAATATTGACGAAACAGATAAGGGTAAAAGGGCTAGCAGAAATACCTGTTAAAGTTGGTTGAAGGTTGTTGCGTGCGTATGACTTCTTGATCCATAATTGATCATGAGAGCTTCCTTTTGGCTAGGAGTAACTACCTGAAATGAACAATGAGACCACCAAAAGAGATTAAATAGCATATGAGAGTGGACTACCTAGTGTATGTTCGTTCCGGGAAGTGTGATACTCCCTAGAAGGTTGCCAATCCACTGTTTAAAACAACTCAATGTTAACAATAAATGAAATCCTACTGTAGTTAAAATGATTTAGGTATCTCATTCGACTACAATAAGAAAATTCGTTCACAACAGGATAAGCTATGATTGAATCTGAAGGGCAAGGTCTCTGTCAAAGTACTAGTACTGGTCAGGGTCTAGTTTTGGGCTATTTTGGGTATTTGGTGGGGAATTTAGGCTCTGTTCTTGGTCTGAGGGTAAAACACAGAGGCTGACATTGGTCTAGTGTAACCAATGATGGTTTAGTATGGACCGATGATGGTCATGGGTAACCTGCATCGATACAGTCGGGTGATAGAAACTTATTAAAATCTTGGTGTTGGGACTAATCTGAGGCTAAATGAAAATGGAGAGGGTAATGGAAAGGTCTGTGGAGATCTTAGGTATACTCAGAGGTGTTTAACAGTCAGGTATGGGAAATTTAGTGGTGTGGGTGAAGGAATGATCAAACTTGCATGAAGGTAAATGGTGGGAGAATGGGGGTGCAAGTAGAAACTGATAATAGAGGTAACAGAGCCTACTAAAATGAAAATGGATGAATGTTGGTTAACAAAATACTTACTGTTATATGAGCTTGGTGGCTATATGGAAATGGTAGTTGATCAGATGGATGGAATTTGATGTGGTGATGGCACTTCCCTGGATGCTTCTGTGAATGTAAATGGCTTTGTGATCACTTTTGATGCTAGTTGTGGATGTTCAGATGCATGTACGAATGTTGGTTCTGCTTGCATGCAGCTCTGGTTTCCTCCCTCTTTTCTCTGAATGTGCCAACCTTGAAATAAGGTTGTTTTGGGGAATAAATGGTAACCGACGATGGTTCCAGGTTGACCGGCGGTGGTTTAGGGTGACCAGCATCGGTTATGGTGGGATTTTCTAGGTTTACTAAAAATGGGTAGATCCACTTGATTTCTTGGATCTTGTTCATTTTCCTTTACAGATTAGAATGGAAGCTTCCTTTCTAACGGGTGGGAATGTGGTTAGAGGGAATGTAGGCTTTGATTTTTAGGGTTTAGGTAGGTCTTAGTTAGTTATGGCAACATACTAAGAATAGGTTTGGAGTGAGGTGGCTAGGTGAGGTGTATAGGTGGTGGTGTGAGAATTATCTTAATTAGGATATTTAAAATAATAAATATTGTGAGGACATGGATTAATTTAATTAATTTAATTAAATTAATATTAGAGTGGGGTGTAAGGGGCCATGGTTAGGTGAGTGTGTTCAAGGTGATTATTTGACGAGGGACCAAGGGGAGTGTGACCCAATTTTGGTGTCTACATTTTTCCCCTTTTTGTTGTGTAGCTTGTATTGGTAAGCAACGCTGACAAAAATAAGATGTGGTTGCCCCATGTGTGGGTGAAGGTGATCCCCCTCAAACTAGGAACTGATGAGGCAGAAGGCAGAATTGGTGAGTGGTTTGATAAAAGGTGAATGTGATGAAAAGGAAGGTGGGAAATGGGGGTAAAGGGGTAGAAAGTCCAATCAGGTAATCCAGGTAATGGATCAGGGTCAAAGGTAGTAATATTCAAATGCACACACACGTATAAACTGTGGCACAGTACTAGCTTGAAGAGTCAGAAAACTCTACATTTTCTAAGGTCAATAGGTTTATCCAAACAAGGTTGAGGTGATTCCAGTATCTAAGGTATAGGATGTGGTCAGGAGACATAGCGTAGGTTAGGTGCAGGAACGTTTAGGTATGTTTCGGTACACCAAAGGTTGGGTCAAGATAAACGGTCATGGAAAAAGGAAAGGTAAGGTCATTAGATCAAACAACATGGGTAATAATGGCACAAGGTATAGTGAGCACATGAGGTCACAGGTCACTAACAATGGTCCAGGTCCAAGTAACTAGGTCACGGCATGGGTAGGGCCGAAGTAGGGGTAAAATAACGAGTCCCCAAATGATGAAGAGGGTAGGTGGTAAATGAGGAGGTCAGGTGGGTAAAGGGAAATGTCCAAGTCAGGTGTGGGTGAGGTAAAAAGGATTTAGGTTAGAAAATTAGGGGTAATGGGTAGTAATAAGACTAAGCAGGATAACTGACAATGGTTATAATGAACCGATGCTGGTCGTCATGGACCAACCACGGTAGGCTAGGGTACAGGACCGATGTCGGTCAAAGTAAAACCATCGCCAGTAAATTCAGGTAGGCTACAAAAAGAAAAAGTGTCACATTTTGAAAATCATTTGTCATCTACCAAATTGGAGAAAATGACAAGAGAGAGATAAAGAGGTGGAAAGTGACCAAACAACACATAGAGCTGAGTTGGTGAGCCGCAAAGTGAGTGATTGTTGGTCGATATGCAGGTCTACAAGCGTGGTGATTGGATTGGGTGATTGATTGGATTTGATTTAGCCAGAAGACGAGTGGTGATGGAAGAGGCAGGAGAGGGATTTGGTGGACCTACGCAGCGGCTTGAGGTGCCACCACGCAAATGGAAGCGTGATGAGGTAAGAACCTATTCCAATTCTTTGATTGTTTTTTAGTAGATGGAGGGTAGGTGGCCCTTAACCTATGAGGTATTAGATATGAGGCCAACTTGTGGTGACCATAATTTTATTATCATTTATCTCATGCTTAATAGGTGCCTGGGTGATGGCCATAACATATGGTATATAGAGGGACTGTAGGTAGTAGGATCATTTGAGAATTTGAGTATTATTATATGGTTTGGAGGTTGCCCACTCAAAGTAGAGATTACAATTGCATGATTGAGATCATTATTCTGAAATATTGGTTATTTAGTGTTATATTGTTTTGTTTAAATTATGAGTAATTTCAGGGTAGGAATTGGGTAGGAGGGAAAATGGGGTTTGTTTTGGGGAGAAATTATTAAAATTTTAAAATGGGAGTTTAATGAGAAAAGGGGAACAAGGGAGGGTAGATTTAAGGAAATGAGGAGTGGGAATAGCAATTGGGTAGGTATTACTGGGGGAAGTTGGTTGAAAGGAGGGGTGTGGGAGATAAGGGGTAGGGCGTCGTGGGTTTGGTCACTCGCGATAGTGACCAACGTCAGTTTTCTCTTAGCCGGCATCGGTGGGTAAGGATCGGTATCGGTCACAAGATGTGATGACCGATGCCAGCTATGGTAGACCGTGGTCAGTTTAGGCTGACTGATGCCAGTCATTAGGCTAAAGAGAAAAGCCCTTAAGGAGTGAAAATGGACGGATTACGGACAGATAGGTAGGGGTAGGGAGAGTTAGGTAGGGGGAAATTTATGGGTATGGGTAGGTGGGGGAATAAGGAAAATTGGTGAGAGGGTAAAAATGAAAATAGGTGAGGGTCCGAGGCATGGGAAGATAGGTAAAATGAAAAAAGGTGTTGATTAGATAGGGCATAGAAATAGGTGAAAGGGTGATTTAGTTAGGGTAAGTGGTGTAGTAGGGGGTAGCAAGGTTGCATGTAGGTGTGATTAAGTTTGATTGATATGATTGGTTGTATGCAGGCCAGGGAATAGTTACGGATGAGGGATAGAGTACCTCCCTTACTCATGGAGATACGAGGGGAGATGACATGTGAGGAGTGGATCCATGTTGTAGATGTGGGTCTGATTGGTGTCAGATGCTACCGGCACGTAGTCTGGGAGGTGAGTTTGATGGTTTCCCTCATCGATAGATGGGATTCGGCAACCAATACATTCCATTTACTGATGGGTGAGATCACGATCACCCTAGAGGATGTTTACAGGATCCTGTGACTTCCTATAGTAGGTACATAGGTGTACTCAATCTCCTCATAGGCATCCAAGGAGTTACTGTTACCAGTGTTTGGAGAGGGGTTGGCATTGTTAGGATTCCACAGTGCCAGCATGAGCTACAGGGTGATGTACCGAGCCTACCTCAAGGAGATCAGGCTGGTAGTGATTTTGATGGAGATAGTCTTATATTTTACACTACCAAACGCAAAGGGTGGGAGATTCCCACAGTCAATGATGGGGGTCCTACATGACATGGTGGAGAGCAGGACTCAGTTTGCATGGGGGCATGCATTCTTGGTACAGCTATATAGGGAGCTGTGGGTGTATGGGTGACTATGGTGGTTCAGCCTGTGCTACACATTCTTGTTACATTGTTGGGCCTATGAGCACATTGTGTGTGTGCACCCAGTTGGTATGCCCTAGGCTGACGCATTCGAGATAGGTTTTGTTTGAGTGGGCTACAGGTGATGGGTGTCAGTTATGGGAGAGCGTTAAGCGGCTAGAGTGACACATGATGTAGCCTATTATAGGTGATTACTGGAGGGGTTGTCAGGAGTGGACATTATTTGGAGGCCCTATGTAGGTTATCCTTCATACCAGCAAATGGCACGGAACTGGATGGGCTACATATTTATAGGTGGATAGAGGGGTGGGCCAGGGAGCATGAGATGATACCCGTAGACCAGTCAGACGGTAGTTTGGGTTTCCACAGGATATACCCCCACCCTTCCCTTAGTATAGGAGAGATGATGTGGAGAGGCCTATGTCTCCACCATGACCTACAGTTCTGACCGGGAAGGAGGAGTAGTCGGTCGACTGACAGATAGATGATGTCGGGGTGATAGATAGGTACAGGCAGTGGTGGGCTACACAGCTATGAGCAGTACCACTGAGGTTAGGGGAGCTCCAGATTTGGCTACTGTCACAGTGCAGAGAGATTCCCTACAGGGGAAAGTGGCTACCCTGGTGACCCAGTTGGGCATAGTACAGGGACATCTGATAGGGTCTGAGGCATAGGTTATGACCCTACAGGCACAGGTGGCTGCTTTTTAGGAACAAGGAGTATAGGGACTAGCACCCGCATCGGAGGGAGAGGGAGAGGGTGGAGATGGAGATGGGGTGTAGGTAGCCACCCTACAGGTGTAGGTGATAGGTTTATAGGGCCAATTGGCCATGTTGCAGGGGAAGGTTACAGGTTTGCAGGGCCAGTTGGCCATTACATAGGCACAGATAGTGGCTCTTCAGGCCCAGGTATAGGCACAGGCTCCAAGGCTGATGGCACCACCACAGGGGTAGGGACAGGGTCCTATTATTCAGGTAGGAGTAGGGTAGGGTCAGAGGCCAATGGAACCACCGCAGATAGTACCCACTGCTAGATTGAGAGATGCCATGGTGAGGTGAGATACTACCAGGATCATTTGATGGTAGTGGGGATATATGTCTTATCATATGCCAAGTACAGAGCACAACAGGCCTTGAGTGAGAGGAGAAGATCCCACACACATAGTGTGGAGAGTACAGGGGGCCAACAAGCCCAGGGGCCAGTTCAGGGTGAGGCCACTAGTGCATGGAGGCCAGCTCTAGAGGTAGGACCATCAGGGGCCAGACCAGGGCGAGGTGGAGGGAGGTCAGCCAGACACCAGGCTAGAGGAGTGGGGGAGGAGACAGATGAGATAGGTTTGGACATCATATGGGGTGATGATTGAGCTCCATGCATGATTATTTTATTGTTGATATCATATTTTTGACATATATACCGGCCTGTGTGCCGAAGATAGTGAGGATGTACATGAGAGTTTTTGATATTTTGTTATATACACCAGCCTGCATGCCAAAGATATTTGAGAGTCATGTATATGGATACACATGTTTAGATGATTTATTTATAGAGATGATGGTGATTATGGTCATTATGTGTATATGGTTGTGTTTAACTTGCTATTTTGATTTGTATATGTGATGGAAACTAAGTAGTGTAGGCATGATAGAGCCAGGTCATAGGCATGGATCGAGTCAGGTTTTTGGTTTAGGCATGGATGGAGTTAGGTTAGGCATGGATTGAGTCAGGTCATAGGCATGGATGGAGTCAGGTTTTGGTTTAGGCATGGATGGAGTCAGGTTAGGCATGGATTGAGTCAGGTCATAGGTATGATGAAGTTTAGGTTGTGGTTTAGGTATGGTTGAGTTGAGGATTGGTTGAGTTTGTAACTTCATTAATTTGTGTAATTAATGATGATATGGGTCACGTTAAGATGTTTTGTAGTAAAATGCATGTTAATGGTAAAGAAATGGTAGACATAATGAATGCATGAGTGATGATGGTAAAGATGTGAAGCAATTGTTGTTGGTTTGGTTTAATTTCCAATTATTGATATAAAAAGGGAACTAACTAGGGTAGAATGTGATTAGGAAAGGGAAAAGGGGAATTGGTTAGGGTAGAGAGTGGCCGAGCTAACCTCCAAGGGCCCCATGCCCTCGGAGTGCTGCCTACATAGTCCCGGTGAAAAGGGACCTCAGGCCGATGTAGTTCTCCCATAAGCTAGGGAAAAATTGGAGGAGGTATGAGAATGGGTTAGTAGGTTATAGGCATGGTTGAGTCGAGGTTGTTTAGGTATGGGTGAATTGTGGGCACATTGGTATGGGTGATTTTGAGTTGATTGTGGCAAAAGAGGAAAATTACCCAAAGATAAGCATCGAGGATCTAGTCCTGTATAGGATGATCAATACGTAATGAAGAAGGTTAAAAGATAAGAGGAGGCAAGAAAGCCACTTGATTGGTAAGGATCATAATGGGTGGGTCATACCTTAGATAGGCTGATGAACGTAAGACCCTAAAGACATTACATGATTGATTATTCTAAAGGTGAAGAGTAGTCACATGATCACCAAATGTCACGGTTCCAGCAAGTCCCTTGAGGTGGTAGGAAATGAAAGTGTGAATGGTGAGAAGGTGAAAAGTGGTTAGTTTATATGGTGTGAGGGAGCATGCCTTTTGGCAAGAGATCCAAGATCACAATAAACAAGTCCATGATGAAAAAGGTTTCTGTTTTGACTTATATTTGAGATAGACTGATCGATGCGGGAAGTCTATATGGGATGAGGAAATTAACTCCTTGAGGTCTTCGCGAAGCTGATTGATGCGGGAAGCTTCAGATTCTCTCTCTTTTTTTTTTTAAAGCAGGCTTTACATAGTTGTCCTTCGAGGGAGTAGTCTATTTATAGCAGCGATGTAGAGAGAAAGATGTCCTTTTGAGGGAGTCATATTTTTATTAGAAGTTTGACTCAAGGAGTTGAATCCCATGTGAGGGATTTTAAGTCATGGACAAGACTAAGGTGAAGAATTGGATTCTTGTTCAGAAAGCAAGGTGAAATGACCATGGGATCTCATCTGAAAGCAGATGAAAAGTATCCATGAGAATCATGCCATGTGCAGAGCCATGGTACACATATTTAAGAGAGGGTAAAAGAGTGATGGGTATGCACATGATTCTTGTTTAATCATTGGGGATGGCATAGTGAAAGGAGGGAAGTGAATAGTGCTCAAGGGATGAGCATGAAAAGAGGTGGAAGGTGAGGTAGGACTAAAAGTCAACAGTAGAATGGTCAAAGATGCAAGGCATTAAGGGGTTCAGGTTCGGGTTTACCGTCGAGTGAAGATAAATGATATGCACCTGATCCATAAGTATGAGTCATGATGTATGGTCCAAGCCAATTAGGAGAAAATTTTCCCCATTTACTTTTTTCTGCTTTGGTTACATGTTGATTTTCCTTCAGGACAAGGTCACCAACTTGGAAGGTTCGTTCATGGACACGTTTTTCATAGGCACGTTTGATACATTTTTGGTAAACTTGAAGATGGTCAAGAGCATTAAGATGACATTCGTCTAATAACTCAAGTTGTGCTAAATGGTCCTGGCAAAAGTCATCATCATTGAGCATGTCATGGAGAGAAATGCAAAGTGATGGAATCTGGACTTCGAGAGGTAGAACAACCTCTGTACCGTAGACCAGAGAAAAAGGTGTGGCAGTAGTGGAAGTGTGAATACTAGTACGGTATGCCCACAGGGTGAAAGGAATGTGCATATGCCAGTCCTTCCTAGTATCGTTAACCACTTTCATGAGAATTTTGTTCATGGTTTTATTAGTGGATTCAGCTTGGCCATTGGTTTGTGGGTAATATGGTGACGAGAAACTTAGTTGAATACCGAAGGCGTCACAAAGTTTCCGCAAGGTTTTATTTTTGAATTGTTTTCCATTATCAGTGATGAGGCGATGTGGGACACCAAAGCGACAAATAATGTGATGATTGATGAACTCACATATTTTCTCAACTTTCATGGAGATGAGAGGTATGGCTTCAACCCATTTGGTGTAATATTTGGTAGCAGTGATGATCCATTGATGTCACTAGGAAGAATGGGGGTTGATTTCTCTGACAAGATCCAAACCCCATTGAGAGAAGGGCCAAAGGTCACGGGAAACCTGTAAGGCATGACTAGGTGTATGATGAAGATTGGCATGTTGTTGGCATTTTACACAATGCTTAACATAGTCACAACAATCATGGTTAAGGGTCGGCCAGTAATAACCTAGGTGAAGAATACGCTTAGCAATAACAAGGCCACTGAAGTGACCTCCACATATGCCATCATGAACTTCCTTAATGGTATAAGGAATTTCAGAACTCGTAAGGCACCGTAAGAGAATACCATCAAATCCATGCTTATAGAGGAGGCCACCCATGATGACGTAATGAGAGACCCTTTTAAGAAAGGTGCGTTGTCCATTACGAGTGAGGTCGGGAGGCAAGATGGAGAGGGAAAGATAGTCTGAGTATTGTTTATACCAAAGGTCACGTGGGTCAGGAGCAGTGGTTCTGATAGAGTAAACTTCACGAGGTAAATAAGAGGGTGATTGGAGTCTTTGTATGGTGACAAATATTTTAGAGTCGGTGGGTGAAGTGGGTATTTGAGAAGCCAAGTAGGCCATGGTATCTGTAAATTTGTTGGTAGAACGGGGGACGGTTTGAAGGGCGTAATGGTCGAAGGTGGTCAAAAGTATGTCCACATGATGCTTATACTTTTGAAGTATCTCATTACGACACTGGTATATACCCTTGACTTGGTTTATGACCAATTGAGAATCACCAAAGATGTTGATTGACTTAACATCTAAGGTGTAAGAAGCCTGGAGACCCAATACGAGTGCTTCGTATTCAACAATATTGTTTGTACAATCAAAATCAAGTTTGAAAGACAAAGGCATGGGTTCACCATCAAGTAGAATGAGGATAACACCAGCCCCACCCCCACGCTGACACTTGGAACCATCGAAGAAGAGTGTCATTTGGTAAGCAGGTTCATCTAAGGAAAGGGTAGCAATAGACTCATCTAGAAAGTCAAAATTAGAGGGTTGATCCCTGGAAATAGGT
The DNA here is from genome assembly GCA_019776745.2 of Taxus chinensis. Taxonomy (NCBI): domain Eukaryota; kingdom Viridiplantae; phylum Streptophyta; class Pinopsida; order Cupressales; family Taxaceae; genus Taxus; species Taxus chinensis. The sequence continues at coordinate 193,971,569 of CM034150.1, forward strand.
GTGTCGGCCAATTGGTTGGCGATAGCTTGGCCCTTGATGGAATTTTGATGGATGAATTTGAGGTCAAGGTCGGCTAGAAGCATAAGCCAGTGTGCAGCCCATTGATTTTGGTAAGGTTTGGCATACATGAAGTGTAAGGGGTCAGTGTTGGTCACAACATAGGTTTTTTGGTTAAGTAGGTAATGGCAGAGTTTGGTGGCAATGAAAACTAAGGCTAAGAAAAAAAATTGGCATGGGTGTATCGGGTTTCATAGTCCAGAAGAGTATGGCTTATGTAATAAACCACCTACTCCCTATGTTGTTCATCACGATGAGTGAGCATGGCCCCTAAGGAGTGATCGGTAGCAGAGATGTATAGGTAGAAGGGTTGATCATCTTTAGGTGGAATGAGTATGGGTGGTTGGAGAAGGTATTGTTTTAAGGCCTCAAAAATTTGTGGCAGTCATCATCCCATTTAAAGGAGACATCCTTTTTGAGAAGATGATGAAATGGCTGACATCGATCAGAAAGTTGTGAAATGAAATGACGAATAGACTGCAACTTACCTTGCAGGCTACGGAGCTGCCACAGATTAGTGGGCGGAGGCATTTCAAGAATGGCCTTGACTTTGGCAGGGTCAACCTCTATACCATGTAAGGAAACAATAAATCCTAGGAGCTTTCCTAAGAGAACCATGAAGACACACTTCTTGGGCTGAAGGTGAACACAATACTTAATGAGGTGGTCAAAGATGGTTTTTAGGATGGTGAGGTGCTTGGAGTGGCATTTATATTTGGTAAGGAGATCATCCACGTAATCTTCCAATATACGGTGCATGATGTCATGGAAGATGTAAGTCATAGCCTGCTGATATGTGGCACTAGCATTTTTAAGGCCAAAAGGCATGACTCGATAGTAGAAGGTCCCCCAAGGGGTGATGAATGTGGTTTTGTGTTGATCCTCTGGGGCAAGAAAGATTTGTTTATAACTCCTGAGAAACCATCCATGAGTGATAGCATCTTGTGACCAGTGGTAAGGTCAACCAGTTGGTCAATACCGGGTAGAGGAAAGTCATCTTTTGGGCAAGCTAGGTTGAGGTCATGGAAATTTGTGCAAATGCGAAGTCCCCCTGTCACCTTAGTGACTGGGACAATGTTAGAAATCCATCAGGGATAATCAATGGGTAAGATGAAGGAAACAGAAAGAAGGCACTGAAGTTCTTCTTTGACCAGAAGAGCAATGCGGGGGTGCATTTTCCTCAGCTTTTGTTTTATGGGTTTGGCATCAGGAATGGTTACGATATTGTGGACCACTATGGTGGGGTCAATACCGGGCATGTCTGCGTAAGACCAAGCAAAAGCATGGTTATGAATTTTGAGAAAAGAAGTGATGGCTTCTTGTTCAGCAGTATCTAAAGATTGGCCAATCTTTAGAATGTGTGGGTCATCCTGAGTGTGGATGTTGATTTCGATAGTTGATTCGTTCAACATGGTTTACGTCTCAGATGGTAACAACTGATGAATATATGAGTCTTCTGCACCAAGGTAGGTGAGTATAGATTCATCATCCTGACATTGAATGACATTAATAGAAGGTGTATCATCATCGATCATTTCAGGATACAGGAAGGGAAGAGAAGAGGGAGCCTCGCCCTCATGTTGATAAGTCAGAGGCCCCAAGGAAATGGTGTTTATGAAAAAAAAAGTTAGGAGGGATGGATTCTGGATCCATCAACTCTGTCGGTGAAGGTGGTGAAGAAGGTGGAGCAGGTGAAGAAGGTGGAGAAGGGTTGATATCCTCAATGAGTTCGATGCGAGCCTTCTTGGTAGGTAGTTCATCAAAGCTGATACCACTACAGTCATTATGTTTGTGGGTAGTACATGGAATAACAGTGTGACAGCCTTCCTCATAAAATCCAAAACCAAAACCCTTCCACCCACATCGGTGCAAGAAGGTGTGGGTGAAACAATGATTGGTGAGTGACTGGAGGTCGGTAGAAAATGGGTGGGTTTGTGATGGTGGTTCAGGTGTATAAGTGGTAGTATCAAGTCCCCCATAGGTGAGATTGGTGCAAAGGTGGGGAGGACCATAAAGGAGATGCTCTCCTATGCGGTGATCATAGTGAGGGTGTTGGTGAAGGCTTCCATACTCTTGTGGAGTAAGGAATGTGTTGACATTATATAGGTGATACTCCCCCAGAGTGAGGCATTGAAAAATGCCTTCCAAGGGATCAATGGTCGATATGTGGGTAGTTGGGATAGACGATGTGTTAGAGATTGGATCAGAGGTGGAGCTAACTGATTGGGAGGCTGATGGGTCAACAGTGGTAGTTGTGGCGGTGGTAGGGATGGAGGAGTTAGGTGTAGTTGAGGTAGTGGTGGCACTAGTGGGCAGAGGCGTAGGTGAAGAGGAAGTGGTCATGGATGAAGATGCCTTAATGGGTATAAGCACGTCATTGGGTTAGTAAAGCATGTTGTAGGTTTTGAAAGGTGATGGGTCAGTCGGAATGGTATAGGTGTGTCCTTCATGCTCAAACTTCACATAATGATGCAAAGTGGAAGGAACACAAACCCATAACATGAATTCTAGGTCTACCAAGCAACATGTTATATTGAAATTCCCCCTCCAAGACGTAAAATAACTCTGGAATAGTGTGTGGGGCCAACGCGAACATGGAGGATGACATTCCTAAGTGTAGAGGTAATAGCGTCATTAAATGAATGCAACATGATGATATGTTTATACATGTAATTATTAGGTATGCACATTTGGTCAAATGCTTGATGCCTGCTAAAACAGCCAACTTGAGACCCAAGACCAACCTAGTATTAGTTAGGAAAAATTATGGAATAATTTTTTATTTTTTTAAAAAAGTCTACAACTAGGTTACAAGACAACAGTTATAACTAACAGGTTCCAGATCAATTCTAATCTACTAGAATATACTTTTCTTTTGTTAACAATTATTAGAGGTCACAAGGTCCAAAATTTAGGGTTAGAAGGTTTAATTAGGTTCAGGGGGTAATTCTTCACCATTCCCATTCTCTAACAGGATTTAAATAGTCTACTTGATTTTTCTCAAAATTAAGTGTATTAAAAATTTCCCTAAACCATTTCCATTGGATATGAAATTTCCTCACCTTTCCAGTGATATAAAGAAGTCCACCGAACTCCCTGTATTTCAAAAATTTATGGGTTGGCGGGCCTTGGGATGAAAATTTTCTCCCAAGAACGGGCCTGTGGCCCCAAGGAATAAATTTTTCCCCAAGCGTGGATCAGCAGGCCGCAAGGAGATAAATATTCCCCCGTGGACCATTCTCCGGGTCACAGCAGAGAAAAATTTCCCAACAGGGGGCTTTGCGGGGCCGTAGGAGAGATATTTGAAATTTCCCACGTGGAGCGGAAAGCCACCTTTCCAACCACGCTCCCACGTCAAGTCTGCAAGTCCACAAGGGACATGTGGTAACTCCTAAGAAAACGCAGGGAAAGCGGGGGTGGTGGGGATAAAAGGATTTTAATACCTAGAGGGGTGAAAAGGGTAAAATTTACTCGTGCACCTACGCTGACACCTCGTGATGCCACGTGGCAGCTTCTTATTGGCTGTGGGCTCGCATAGGCCGGCGTGGAAAATGTAGAATATTTTTCCAAAATTTTCTGAAAACACAAAGGGTAGAAAGGAACCCGCTTCCCCACTGATCCCTCATGGTGCCATGTGGCAGCTCCTAAATGACTACGGGCCAACGGGCAGGCTGACACGGAAAATTGAGAAAAATTTCCCTAATTTTGTTGAAGCTCTAAGTTAAAAAAGAGATGATCCACCCCTCTACCAACACCACGTTGTGCCATGTGGTAGCATCTAATTGGCTGTGGGCTAGCGGGGTAGCGGGGAAAATTTAGAAAAAAAATTCCAATTTTTTTTTTGACAGTTAGAATTATTTTTTTGATGCCAAATGATGAATAACTTCAGAAGGCCATAACTTTTGATAGAGAGCTTAGTTTTGGGAAAACAATAACTTTTTAGAAATCTCTCGATGTCCTCTTTACAAAAGATTCATTAAATTTTGATTCTGAAAAATTTTAAGGATTCAATTTAAAGAAAATGATCTACAGACTTTATAGTGTAAACTGGTAAATTTTAACTTATCAAATTTACTCAATTTGATCTTCTTCCTCTCTCAACATGTCAAGTAGACATGGAAAATTTTTCTTAGATATATGTAAGAAGGATTTCAAGATTCAATTTTTCTGATTGATTTACAATTTGAAAATCTACATTTCTTGACATCAAAATGACTATAAGAGGGTTGAGACCGTTTTTGCAAGGTTTGAAGGATTCTTTCTTAAGTGATTTTGTCTAATTGCATTAATTTATAGCCTAGACATGTTCAATTTTAATGTTTCATTATTATTTCCTGATTGCAAGTTCGATCAGTTCATTTCTGGTAAAATTTATAGAGTTTAACGTGAACCTGAAATGGAAACAACAAAATTAACTCAATGGTTCTTATTTTACTTTCCTTAAAAATGAATTCATTTCATGTTAGTTTCAAACATGTTTCATTCCTTCAATTAACTGATAAAGACGAGAATGCAACGTTTATTCTTTTCAAATCATGCACTTCACAAAATACTAAGTATTACATTTTCTTCCATACACATTTCTTTCTTTCAAGCAGAGATTACAACTGACATATATGTGATCAAATTCAATACAATGATGAAATTTTAGGAAGGTTATGCAATCCTTTATTGATTCCAAAAGACAAATTTATAACTTCCTATTATTTAAAATTCACCCCCTGAGGTAATTTTGATAATATGCATCAGATTCTTGAGTCCAGAGCAAGTAGATTGATTCAATGCCCAAAATCATGTTTTGGGCCCCCCCTTTAACTTCTTTCTAACTCTCCCATCCAAGGAAAAATCTCAACGAATTATAAAAAATCAAAAAAATACAAAAAAATGAAGTCGCAGGCTTGTTTTAAAGCATTGCGGGTCTAAAGGCTATGGCTCATACTAGTGCAGATCATACTAAGGTTCGTCGTACCAAGTTCATGGCTGAAATACAAATAAATCGGCAAAGTCAGAACTTTTTGTCCCAGGTGGTCCGCAGGACAGTTGGGATGTCGAGACATGCAGAACGTGAAAAGCTGAAATGGCCACAGGCATTCAAAATTAGAAAAAGTAGAAGTTTTTTTTCTAGGCGGTTTGGCACATCCGGGACAAAAGTACATGTGGGACGTGAATCAGCTGATTTTCTGCAAGTTGGTCTATTGCAGGTGGTGCGGAGAATTTCGTCTGGGACAGTCAGAACAAAAGTACTCACGGGATGTGTGGAATGTGAAAAGGTGAAAAAGCCACAAAAAAGGACAAGGAAGCTCCGAATCGTCCGATGCGGAAGAATGTGTCTGGGATACGCATACCTGATTTTGCCGTAATACCCGCAACTCAAAGGAAAAGTCAACATTTGACTCCCAAAACTTCAAACGACCATAACTTTTGACTCCGAGTTTCAATTTTAACAAAATTAGAATTTCTAGAACAAGCTCACAAAATAAAAGAAACATATTCGGCTCCAGTCAGTTAATGCTCATTCCAGTCAAATGACAGAAAACACCTGTCAGACCCAAAATATCTTCTCACACTTAGAAGGCCATAACTTTTTCATTTCTCAACGAAATCACACAAAATTGGTACCATTGGAATTGTGGCTCTAATATCGACGCATAACAATCAAGAAATTCTATATTAAATGAGAAATAAATGGATATTTTTCATAAAACATGGACGAGTTCATGACAGTATTTTATCTGGTAGTTGGGAATGCAATTAAGAGGCATGGTCATCATTCCTTCTCTGTTACAGCACCTGGGACAATATGGGGAACCTTTTACAAGTAATATAAAATCATTTTACTCCATTTAATGCCTCTTATAAGTGGTTTAAGGACACATTTTGGGATTTCCATTTCTTCTTCTCTTTCTCTTCTCATTTTTTCTATAAATTGGAGTGTTGGGCTCATTGTAAAAGCAGGAGTTTTCTTGTAGCAAAGCTCTGTCAAAAAAAATTTGTGAAGCCAATGTGCTATAGACCATTGTAGTGGACTTCTTACATGGTGATTCAGGCCCTTATTTTGTAATAGATTGAACTGTGCATATCATGAAGCAATAAAATACAAGTTTATGGATGCATCTTCCCCTGTTGTGTTTTCCTGCATTCTTCTTGCCCCTCTAATATTGATTATAAGAATATTGTGTCTATTTTTATGTTCTTGCAGGGATCCATTATTATTTTGCATGTATGAAACATTATTTTGAATGCGTTTCTAGATTGTGCAGAACTGTTACCACCCCTTCTAGTATGCACTTTACTCCTAGTTTTTACATATTGGAAGACTACTCTCACACCCTCCTTTTCTGGTGTATCACCACTTTAGTGTAGGATTTAATTTTGTGCATTCTCTCTCCTTTGTCCTTTGGAAAGTTAGAATAGTTAGTTTACCCTGCATTAGAGTAAATTGTGGCAGGTAGTTTAGGAGAAAGAACCAGCTTTCTCTGGAGGTCTATCTCAGGTAGCAAATCTCACAACGTGGAGATGGTACCCATGTTAGCTAATCACACCGTGAGTTCAAGTATATGCACTTTTCTAAACATAAGGGTGATTTGAATCAGTGATAACATTTCCTTCTTTCATTCTTATATTTCATCATACAGAACACAATTTCTTGTTTTCAAAAGAACAAAATAGAGTATGTCTCTTTTACATTTCAATTTATGCTTTCATAACAAATACAACATATTTCCATTAAAAAACATATACAAGTTCATCCACTTCAAGTGTGAAAGGTTACAATAGGATTTCATTTCACAAGGGACTTTCAAACTCTCTTTATCTCAACTCCAGAACAAAAACATGCATATTTCTCAATCTTCCAAATTATGATCACAACAAGAGTAGGGGAAAGGCAACACTCTCCACCCAACAAAGACATCCAATGAAGAGGATAATTCATCCTTATTCATTGGTCCCCCGAGCCCGAACCACAATGCAATAAAATATGTGATCCAACTCATGGCAACAACATGCTTTCACAAACACACAAGCAACATTTTCACAATAAAACACAGTCCAAAAAAAAATGTAGTTTACAACTACATTAAAGCATGACAAACATTACAGAGGCTTCATCAAGCAAGCCAAAGGAGTAAGAAACTATGGGGGATGCTTCTTATGCCTCCCAAAAGGGGAAATGGGTATCACCACCTAAATTACAAACCGCCAAAATATAGTATATCCAAACCCTGACATTCCTTATGCCTCCCAAAGTACCCCTTATTCCTCACATTTCCTTATGCCTCCCTAACCTCTTATGACACCCCATAACGAGTAAATAAATGCAAGCTATTTCTTTGTAAGGTGGAACCCAAATCCTAACTCCCTCCACCCTTATACCTCCCTAAAACACACTTGTTCCTCCCACAAAATAAACCCCATAGTCTTCTCCTACACCATTCCTAGGCCATCTACCCAACAACCCACAAACATGCCAAAACATTCACACATTAACATTTACATTCATAAAAGAAGAGCATTTCAAGAGCCAAGCTCTTACCTCTCCATGATGGAGTTTCCCAAGTTCCAAACAGCAGTTGTTTTCCAAGCAAACAATCCAAAAATCCACCAAACAACCAACATGCAATAATCTTCAAACTTCTCCAAAAGAAAGAGCTCCCAAAACAACAAGGAATTCACCAAAGAATGAAGTCTCCAAAGTGAAGCAACCCCAAAACAAGAAAAGGAATTCAAATTTTATAAAAGAGGGAAGGGAAGAGGATGAGGTGGATCCATGTAGGATGCCACATCACACATCCTCAACCCCAACCCCAAAATTCAACTTCATTCTCCAATGCATAATAAATAGGTGGGTGAAAAAATATGATAGTTTACTTACATACTCAAATCCAACCCACACCCCAAAGGACTGAAATTAAACCATGTAAGAAAAGTGCAATTAAAACTTACAATTTGACTTACGCAAATGCATTATAAAAGTCTAAAATCAACCCTCCAACCATAGGTATGGTTGGTAAATGAATTTTAGAGGTATGGGACAAGTTTAACTTGTCCCACAAGCCTCCAAAATCAGTCTCCAAGACAATTTCGAATTTCCAAGAAGGTGAAGTGTTTCTCACTCCAAAATAAACTTACACATTACTTACAAAATCACTTACACATTACTTACACATTCTTTAAATCTTTAAAGGCATAACAACTCTATTAATTAACATTCTCATGATATATTTTAATTAATTAAATTAACAACATGCTTACCCACAATATTAATACAACATTTAATAAATAATGAAAGGGGTCAAATGCATCAAAAAATAAACACATGCAAACATTAATCAAAGGGTCAAATAAATAAATACACAAAAACCCCTTGGTCACATTTAAAGGTGGTTCCCCCCATGGGAACCCCTAACAAAACAACAACACACAAACAATACAAGTTGCCATGGTGACCTTGTTGAATTCATCTAGAATTCCAATGTGGTTGGTCTCCAATCCCTCGATGTTTGTTGTGATATTTTAACCTGTAAAACACAAATACCTCCTTCGGCCTCATGGCCATATCAGAAAATCCAAAATGAATATAAATATAATTTCAAAATCATCTAGATATATGGATCACAACAACATCCAAGACAACCAACAAGTATCATTTGCAATTTTACTCAACAACTATATCATCATCAAAATAATTTTCATTTCTAGGTCTAAACAATATCCAAATATCACATGTCTGAACAACATCCATAATATAACCATGTTAAACAGTATATCAACATCAATATATAAAAATGTCTCTAATAATCATCATTCATCATAATAAGAATCAAGTCAACAAGAATACATGATCTATCATCTAACATCATACTATAATAAAACCATAATCATGTCCATAATATAATCAACAGTATCATGATCAGTATCAAAAGGTGTCAAAGGGAAGTGGGCACTACATCCCCCTCCCCTTAGACTCGACTTCCTCCTGGAAGTCACTGGAACAAATGTGGAAATTGAACTCGTAACAAGGTAGCATCCTCCCATGTAACTGCAGTCTCATCATATCTGTCCCATTACACCTAGAACTTGATCAACCTCTCTACCCTGAAGGCCCAGGGTCCTGCGATCTAGGATGAGAACAGGCTCCACCATCACCTGCCCCTGATCCTACACCTACAATGAGTGTCCAATCTAACACATGAGAATGATATGCAACATATCTCCTAAGAACTAAAACATGAAACACATCATGTAAACGAGACAAGCTGGGTGGCAATGCTTGACGGTAGGCCAAAGGGCCTATATGCTCCAAGATCTCAAAAGGACCCATGAATCTAGGAGCTAACTTAGAACCTTTTCCATAACGGATAGGGCTCTTGTGTGGCCTGACACGAAGGAACACCTTCATGCCCACATCAAAACTACGATCAGTCCTATGTTGATCTACATACTTCTTCTTCCTATCTTGTGCCTCCTGCATTCTCTACCTAATCAAAACCACCTATTGCTCCATGTCCCACAACAAAGCTAGTCGAAGAGAAACCATGTCCTCTAACCTGTCCCAACTAAGAGGTGTCCTACACTCTCTACCATACAAATCTTGAAAAGGAGCCATGCCTATAGAACTCTGAAAACTATTATTGTAGGAAAACTCCACCAAGTACAGGTACTCCTCCCATCTAGACTGCTGATCCATCACATACATCCTAAGCATATCCTCTAAAATCTGATTCACCCACTCAGTCTGTCCATCTGTCTCGGGGTGATATGTTGTGCTGAAGTTGATTCTCATCCCGAGGGCATGTTGCATGGTAGTCCAGAAATGGGAAGTGTACAAAGGATCACGATCACTAATGATCTTCCACGGAATCCCGTGTAACCTAACAATCTCATCAAGATATACCCGTGCCACTGCACTAGCTGTATAAGTGGTCTTTACCGAAGAAAAGTGAGCCACATTTTTTAATTTATCAACCGTGATCATGATGGCGTCGTGGTGATATTTCGACATCGGTAGCCCAACAATGAAGTCCATGGAAATGGTGTCCCATTTCCACTCTGGTATAGCATGAGGAAAGAGAAGGCCAGCTGGATGCTGATGCTTGGCCTTCACTTTCTAGCACTCTAAACATCATGACACAAATTGGGCCACGTCTCTATGAAGTCCTCTCCAATGATACAACTGTCTCAAGGTAGCATGCATCTTCTTCACCCCCAGATGGGTTGAATAGGGTGCCCGATGTGCCTCTATCAAAATGTCCTACCTCAAGCCTCCATCTCTAGGAACATAAATCCAGCCTCTGTGCCTGAGAAGGCCATCTACCTCTAGTGAGAATCCATCAAACTTCCCTTCAAGGGGTCTCTGGGACTTGATCTCTGCTCGAACTGCAATGTAGAAGCTGTCAAGAGGAAGTTGCTGAAGAATCCTACACCACAAATCTGTGCCCACTGAAGTGGCCATAATCACATGTCTCCATATGTCTATCGAGAGCATCTGCTACCACATTCTCCTTCCCTTTCACATGCTCTATCTCCATATCATACTCACAAAGCAACTCCATCAAATGCCGCTGACGAGTGTTGAGATTGGGCTGCATGAAGAGGTGGCGAAGACTCAAGTGATCTGTCCTTGAAGTGTGAATCTCTGACCAAGTAGAAAGTTCCTCCATTGAACCAAAGCATGCACAACTGCCGCAAGCTCAAGATCATGAGTTGGATAATTAAGCTCATAATATTTGAGTTTGTGAGATTCAAAATCCATTACTCTTCCCTCCTGCATCAACAAACCTCTAAGTCCTACTAAAGAAGCATCCGTGCAAATGAAAAAACTCACCCTGTGGATCCAACACTATAAGGATAGGTGTTGTAGTGAGGCATTCCTTCAGTGTCCTGAAGGCCTGCTCGCACCTGTCTGACCAAACAAACTTCTTCCCTTTTTGTTGAAGGGAAGTGATGGGGGTGCACAATCCAAGAGAAGTTCTTGAACAAATATCCTGTAGTAACCTGCTAGTCCCATGAAGTTGCACACCTCTAGTCACAGTAGTGGGTGTTGGCCAATCCATAATAGCTCTAATCTTAGAAGGATCAACAGAGATACCTTCCCCAGAAATGATATGTCCCAAATACTGCACCTTCGTCTGAAATAATGCACACTTCTCCAAGTTCCCGTAAAGCTACTGCTCTCAAAGACACTAAAGAACCTGGAGAAGGTGCCCCTGGTGCTCCTCACGCGTACGTGAGTAAATAAAAATGTCATCAAGGAAGATGAGCACGAAGTGATCTAAGAAAATCCTGAATACCCCATTCATCAAACTCATAAATACTGCAGGGGCATTAGTCAAACCAAAAGGTACCACTGTGAACTCATAGTGGCCATATCTCGTATGGAAGGCGGTCTTATGAATGTCCACCTCTGAAATCCTTAGCTGATGGTAGCCTGAATTAAGGTCTATCTTAGAGAAAGTTGTGGCTCCCTTCATCTGATCAAATAAATCATCAATATGTGGAAGGGGATAAGGATTCTTGATCATTACCTTATTCAGCTGGCGGTAATCAATACACAACTGCAAGGATCCATCCTTATTCTTTACAAAGATCACCAGTGCACCCCAAGGGGACATGCTAGGATGAATTAGGCCCTTTTCCAAAAGGCCCTCAAGCAGTAACTTGAGCTCACAGAGCTCAGGGGTAGTCATTTATTAAGGTGCTCGTGAGATAGGCTCTACTCCTGGAACCATATCTATATGAAAATCAATCTCACGTGGGGGTGGTACCCCCTGTAGCTCCCATGGAAAGAAATTTTCAAACTCTCTCAAAATGGGATGATCATCTAGTGATGGTCCACCAGACCCATTCTCTGATCTGTCATTGACTGTAACAACAATACATCTGACAACCTCGTTGCACACACCGCTTAAGCTACATAGCGGAGATGGTGCGAATAGAAATGGGTCTCCTAACCCCCGCTATCACTGCCTCAACTCCTAGATCATCTATGCAAGATATGATCTTGTGGTAACAATCCACTCTAGCTCTGTGTGTAGATAACCAGTCCATGCCCAAGATGACTCCATAAGAGCCCAATGGAAGGATATGAAGATCTGAGGTAGTGGTGAAAGGTCCCAAATCCACCACACACTCCTTAACTAAGGAGTCTACTAGAGATCTTGGCTCCATAAGCCATCTCAACAACCCAACTATGACCCTACCTAACTGCCACCACCCTGCATCGCTCTACTAAAGATGGTGCAATAAAAGAATCAGAAGAACCAGAATCAAACAAAATGGAGGTAGGAATGCCTCCAATGTTATCTATAGTCTCAATAACTGTACTCTTATGCTCCGCTTGGTGGTTCTTGACCATTGTGTACATCCTATGACTGCACCCCATATCACCAATAGTAGGCTCTAAGATATGTGTCTTACCCTTGTTATTAGGGTTTTGTGGGTAGTCTCTCTAAAAATGTTTAGTAACACCACACCCAAAACAACCGCCTGATCCTCTCCCTTGTGTAGTAGGTCCAGCCGATACTCTAGAGGTCTGTGGTGTGGATCCTGATGATCTAGCTATGGTCTACTGAGGTCTATGATGGTGAGCTCCTACTGAGTGAGCTCTTTAGGCAACCCTGTGTCCTGATGGGAATCCTAGAAGGAGACCCCATACTCCGACCTCTTTATGCATCAAACCTCTGTGGAGGTCTATAAGGTGGGCGGGACTGCTACTACTGTGGTCTAAAAGATGATTATGCTGAACCCTGTCCACCATGAGGAAGAGGTACTGACCCCCTTGATCTGTTGTCCTGCATCTATTGTATACTGCTCTGGACTCGGTCTCTAGCCTGTTGGGTCTTTCCCTGAGTCTCCTATGCTATATAGGCCTTCTCGATGGCCTCAGCTAATGTCTATGGACAATGGATATGCACTGCACCTCCAATGTCTAGATTCAGGCCCTGGATGAACCTGTGGATCCACACCTACTCATCCTACATGTAATCAACATACTAGAGTAGATCTAGAAATCTACTCTCATACTCAGCCACTGTAAGAGATGCCTGTCGGAGGTCATGGAACTCATCTATCTGCTGCTGTATGAACCTCTGTGACAAGTATCTGCTCCTGAAACACTCCTCAAAGAGCTCCCAGGTAACTATCTTAGAATCAACATGGAGCTTCTGCTCCTCTGTCCACCACCAGACACCAGCTCCATCCCTCAGTAGATGGATCGCAACATGAGCTTTCATGTTGCTAGAACAAGGACAGAGCTTGAAGCACCCGCTCAAGCTCACTAACCAGGCCTCTACCTGAAATCCACCTATGTCACCAGAATAATGTGATGGCTGAAGCTTCAAGATCTCCCTGATGTGATCTACAGCTATGGTTTGATGGCCTCTAGGCCTCTCTGTATGCTCATCCCTAAGCCTAGGGCTCCGAGACCTCTCTCTATGTCCTGAAACTTGGTCACCTTGTCCCCTCTGTGGTGACTCTACTTTGGATGACTCTGCATGGAAGTTCTCTCCTCCATGCTCCTCACTGGGTCAAGGAGATACATGACCCTCAATGGAAGTGACTCTATCATGTCTGGTTGCATGTCCTCCTACTGATCCTCCGTGTAGAGCGGCATTAACATCCTAAAGAGTCTACAAAATATGTGGTAGGATGGCTGTTAGAACATGATCTGGAGGTGGTAAGTCTAGGTCTATGTGAAAAGACTCCTCATCCCATCTACGCCTCCTGCACAGAGCAAGGCAAGAGTTAGTTCATCTATTCTAAGTTTTATTTAGTTTCCATGTTTACTAAAATATGTAATTTCTAAACTAAGTTGTTTTCTAGATTTAAAAGTGTGCTAGGTTTAAGGTTCATGTCTCAAGTTTTCTAGTGTGCCCAATGGCCCAAGATTTTGAACCACTTCTCTGATACCAAGTGTATTGCTCGCTAAAACAGCCCACTTGAGACCCAAGACCAACCTAGGATTAGTTAGGAAAAATTATGGAATAATTTTTTAAAACAAGAGTCTACAACCAGGTTACAAGACAACAGTTGTCACTAACAGGTTCCAGATCAATTCTAATCTAATAGAATATACTTTTTCTTTTGTTAACAATTATTAGAGGTCACAAGGTCCAAAATTTAGGGTTAGAAGGTTCAATTAGGTTAAGAGGGTAATTCCTCACCATACCCACTCTCTAAAAGGATTTAAAGATTCAACTTGATTTTTCTCAAAATTAATGCATTGAAAATTTCCTTAAACCATTCCCATTGGATAGAAAATTTCCTCACCTTTCCAGTGATATAAAGAAGTCCACCGAACTCCCTGTATTTCAAAAGTTATGGGCCGGCAGGCCTTAGGGTGAAAATTTTCCCCAAGAGCGGGCTTGCGGGCCCAGGGGAGAAATTTTTCCCTAGGGGTGGGTTGGCGGGCTGTGGGGAGAAACATTTCCCCACAGGTGGGTTTATGGGCCACAGGGAGAAAATTTTCCCCAGGGGCGGGTCGGTGGGGCCACGGGAGACATTTTGGAAATTTCCAGCGTGGGGCAGAAAGCCACCTTTGCAACAGCTCTACCATGAGTCCACAAGTCCGCAAGGGACACGTGGCACCTCCTAAGCCAATACGGGGAAAGAAGGGCCGTGGGGATAAATAATTTTAGTGCCCAGAGGGGTAAAAAGGGTAAATTTCACCTGCGCCTCTGCCGACACCTTACGATGCCACGTGGTAGCTTCTAATTAGCTGTGGGCCTGTAGGGTGGTGGGAAAATGTAGAAAATTTTCCCAAAATTTGGTGGAAATAAAAAAGGTAGAAATGAACCTGCTTCCCTGCGGATGCCTCATGACGCCACGTGGCAGCCCCTGATTGGCTGTGGGTCGGTGGGGAAAATTTAGAAACTTTTCCCAAAAAATTTTTTGAAGCGCTAAGTTAAAAAAAAGGATCCGCCCCTCCGCCAACACCTCATGGTGCCACATGGAAGCCTCTGATTGGTTATGGGCCGGCGGGGTAGTGGGGAAAATTTAGAAAAAATTTCCCAATTTTTTTTTTACAGTTAGAATTTTTTTTTTGACGCCAAATAAGGAAAAACTTCAGAAGGCCATAACTTTTTATAGAGAGCTCGGTTTTGGGAAAACAAGGATTTTTTGGAAAGATCTCGACGTCCTCTTTACACAAGATTCATTAAATTTTGATTTTGATAAATTTTAAGGAGTCAATTTCAAGAAAACTATCTGCAAACTTTACAGTGCAAACTGGTAAATTTTAACTTATAAAATTTGCTCAATTTGATCTTCTTCCTCTCTCAACATGTCAAGTAGACATGAAGAATTTTTCTTAGATAGATTTAAGAAGGATTTCAAGATTCAATTTTTCTGATTGATTTGCAACCTGAAAATCTACATCTCTTGACATCAAAACGAATGTAAGAGGGTTGAGCCCATTTTTGCAAGGTTTGAAGGATTCTCCCTTAAGTGTATTTTGTCTAATTGCATTCATTTATAGCCTAGCATGTTGAATTTTAATGTTTCATTATTATTTCTTGATTTCAAGTTCAGTCGGTTCATTTCTGGTAAAAGTTGTAGAGTTTAACGTGAAGCAGAAATGGAAACAACAAAATTAACTCAATGGTTCTTATTTTACTTGCCTTACAAATGAATTCATTTCATGCTAGTTTCAAATAGGTTTCATTCCTTCAATCAACTAATAAAGACAAGAATGCAACTTTTATTCTTTTCAAATCATGCACTTCACAAAACAGAGTATTACATTTTCTTCATATGCATTTCTTTCTTTCAAACAGAGATTACAACTCACATATAGGTGATCAAATTCAATACAATGATGAAATTTGAGGAAGGTTATGCAATCCTTTATTGATTCCAAAAGACAAATTTACAACTTCCTTCTTTCATTCTTCAATTTCATCTTACAGAACACAATTTCTTGCTTTCAAAAGAATAGAACAGAGTATGTCTCTTTCACATTTCAATTTACACTTTCATAACCAATACAACATCTTTCCATTACAAAACATATACAAGTTCATCCACTTCAAGTGGGAAAGGTTACAATAAGATTTCATTTCACAAGGGACTGTCAAACTGTCTTTATCTCAGCTCTAGAATAGCAACATGCATATTTCTCATTCTTCCAAATTGTGATCACAACAAGAGTAGGGGAAAGGCAATGCTCTCCACCCAACCAAGACATCTAATAAAGAGGAGAATACATCCTTCTTCATTGGCCCCCGAGCCCCAACCATAATGCAATAAAATATGTGATTCAACTCATGGCAACAACAGGCTTCCACAAACACACAAGCAACATTTTCACAATAAATAAAAACACAGTCCAAAACATAATGTAGTTTACAACTACATTAAAGCATGACAAACATTACTTAGGCTTCATCAAGAAAGCCAAAGGAGCAAGAAACTATGGGGGATGCTTCTTATGCCTCCCAAAAGGGGAAATGGGTATCACCATCTGAATTACAAACCACCAAAATATAGTATATCAAAACCCTGACATTCCTTATGCCTCCCCAAGTACCCCTTATTCCTCACATTTCCTTATGCCTCCCAACCTTTTATGGCACCCCATAATGAGTAAAGAAATGCAAGCTATTTCTTTGTAAGGTGGAACCCAAATCCCAACTCCCTCCACCCTTATACCTCCCTAAAACACACTTGTGCCTCCCACAAAATAAACCCCATAGTCTTCTCCTACACCATTCCTAGGCCATCTACCCAACAACCCACAAACATGCCAAAACATTCACACATTAACATTTACATTCATAAAAGAAGAGCATTTCAAGAGCCAAGCTCTTACCTCTCCATGATGAAGTTTCCCAAGTTCCAAACAGTAGTTGTTTCCAAAAAAACAATCCAAAAATCCACCAAAAAACTAAGCATGCAACAATCTTCAAACTTCTCCAATAGCGAGAGCTCTCAAAACAGTAAGGAATTTGCCCAAGAATGAAGTCTCCAAAGTGAAGCAACCCCAAAACAAGGAAAGGAATTCAAATTTTATAGAAGAGGGAAGGGAAGAGGATGAGGTGGATCCATGTAGGATGCCACATCACACATCCTCAACCCCAACCCCAAAAGTCAACTTCATTCTCCAATGCATAATAAATAGGTGGGTGAAAAATATGACAGTTTACTTACATACTCAAATCCAACCCACACCCCAAAGGACTGAAATTAAACCATGTAAGAAAAGTGCAATTAAAACTTACAATTTGACTTACACAAATGCATTATAAAAGTCTAAAATCAACCCTCGAACCATAGGTATGGTTTGGTAAATGAATTTAAGAGGTATGGGACAAGTTTAACTTGTCCCACAAGCCTCCAACATCAGTCTCCAAGGACAATTTCAAATTTCCAAGAAGATGAAGTGTTTCACACTCCAAAATAAACTTACACATTACTTACAAAATCACTTACACATTCTTTCAACACTTTAAATCATAACCAACAACTCTATTAATTACATTCTCATGATATCTTTTTAATTAATTAAATTAACAACATGCTTACCCACAATATTAATACAACATTTAATAAATAAAGAAAGGGGCAAATGCATCACAAAATAAACACATGCAAACATTAAACAAAGGGTCAAATAAATAAATACACATAACCCCTTGGTCACATTTAAAGGTGGTTCCCCCCATGGGAACCCCTAACAAAACAACCACACACAAACAATACAAGTTGTCATGGTGACCTTGTTGAATTCATCTAGAATTCCAATGTGGTTGGTCTCCAATCCCCCGATGTTTGTTGTGATATTTTAATATGCAAAACACAATACCTCCTTCAGCCTCATGGCCATATCAGAACATCCAAAATAATATAAATAAAATTCCAAAATCATCTAGATATATGGATCACAACAACATCCAAGCAACCAACAAGATCATTTTCAATTTTACTCAACAACTATATCATCATCAAATAATTTCCATTTCTAGGTCTACTCACAATATCCAAATATCACATTTCCGAACAAACTCCATAATATAACCATGTTAAACAGTATATCAACATCAATATCCAAAATGTCTCTAATAATCATCATGCATCATAACTGAATCAAGTCAACAATAATCCATGATCTAACATCTAACATCATACTATAATAAAGTCCATAATCATGTCCATAATATAATCAGCAGTATCAGGATTAGTATCAAAAGGTGTTAAAGGGAAGTGGGCACTACAGAACACATGGGAGGAGATGATGTTAATGCTAGCACCCCCATCGATCATTACAAGTTGTACATGTATATTATCAATATGGATGGAGATGAAAAGGGTTGGATCAGGGGTCATCGGTTTGGTGCGGTGCAATCTCTTCATCTGAGAAGTTGAGGGTGGCTACTTGGTGAGTAGGTGGAGGTGTAGAAGAAGATGGTAATTTGGTAAGAGAGGCTACATGATGAGGTGTAATAATGGAGGCTATGGGTGTAGGGTCATTGGGTAAGACCTCAATAGACTGAAGAACCTCCATGAGAGCTTGGCGATGGGATTTAGAGGTTTGGATGAGGTCATATAGGGACATTTTAAGGGAGGATTGGTGTAATTGTTTGAGCATCGCATGATGTGTAACCCCATTGGAAATAGGATATGTGGGGCCACAGATAGTGACTTTAGGTGTGGGTGCAGATGGTATGTTGGGTATAGGGTTGGTCGGTGGGTTGGTTGCCTTTTCCTTGCCTTTGTCCTTTGTGAGCATGGGTAGCAATGTGGATCATGTTGATTTGAGGTGGGGAGGTAGGTGAAGTAGGTGAGCCATGAAAGGTATAGTCGACGAGAAGGGTAGAAGCCAAGAGGTGGGAAGGAACCTTGTGAGATGAGTTGGGGCACACCGACATTTGGGTGGAGGTTTTGGCGAGTTCTCTTGATGTGCACCATGTTAATTTCAAATCTTAGAGGTGGCTCTAAGAGTTGTGGGGGTGGAGGTCTTGGTCGCTGAGTAGGTAATGAGGGAAGAACTGTGGAAACTGGTGTTGGTGAAATGGGGTCCTCATCGAGAAGGTCATCATCACCAAAGTTTTCTTCAGGAGGACATAACTGGACAAGAGCAGCTTTCAAAGCCTTACATGTCCTCTACATTGTGTCCTAGCACATGATGATAGGAATGTAAATTTTGGTTTCGTCAAACCCTTTTGGTTTGGGTTTGAGTGGGTCATAAGGTCTAAGAGGCAGTAATGTGATGACAAAAGTTTCGAGGAGGTTGGTTAATATTTTGGCATAGGATCCCGCTAGTGGATCGTAATGGGAAGTGAATGTGGGTTTTGGTGTAGGTGCAGTTGATTGTATAGGAAGGGTCTTTGTAAGAGGGGGAGTGGGTTGAGCCATGGTCTTAGGTGTTGGTCATGTCTTCTTCGGTAAGGGCATGGTAGATGAATTGACAATAGAGTGTGTGGTTGGTTTGACTACCTTATTGGAGGGTATTGTTACCTTTAGGGATTTTTGCCTTTAGGTTGCACCTTCTTGGGTAAAGGCGATATGGGCGCAAGAGATTTAGAGGGAAATGAGGATGGTGGAAGAGGGCAGGTTACCCATGGGGATAACCGAGGTGCTGTGGAGGTAGATGGCGTGGGTCGTGCAAGAGGTGTAAGGGAAAGGGAATGAAGTGTCGTGGGTAGTGAAGAAGTTATCGATGGTATTGGAGGTATGGGTGGTAAAAATTTTACAGGTGTGGGCGGAAGTAGTGTCAGGCACTTGGGTATATTAGAGGTCTGTGAGGGAGGAATGGGTTGCTACATTTTTGGTTTACCAGCAAATGGGGGTTTCTTAGCTAGGGTCAAGGGGTGAGGTCCTAAGATAGACATGGAAGGGGTGAAGGTGATGAAGGTGTGATCGGAAAGGTTGGGGTACAAGATCTAGGGGATTGGTTCTTCTGTTTGGGGGCTAGATTAAGTTTGGTGTTGGATTTGGAGGATGTAGCTAAATCTAATTTGATGGGTGGATGAGTAAGGCTAGCCATTGGGATGACCCCTAAAGTAGTAATAGGTTTAGGAAAGGAAGATGATGTAGGTGTGGGTTTAGATGTAGATGCATGTTGGGTTATGGGTAGAGGTGTAAGTTGAGCCATGAGTGGTATCCTGGGAGAATTTGTGATAGTTTTGGTTGTCTTTAGTTTGGTCAGCTGAAATACTTTTGGATAGATAGTGTAGGTGTCAGCGAGTGATATCTACATTAGTGTTGAGAAAGGAGGTAGAAGATGTCCCCAAAGTAAGGCTCTATCCACATAATCTAGGCAGTCAGCTAAGCATGAGAACGGAACTGCAGTGGGTGGGGTTGATGTGGATCCAATGGAAATTCCCGTAAAATGTGTTTTAGAAATGGGGAATTCACTAGCTTCAGCCTCTGTGGGTAAGAGAGCCGAAAGTAAGTCAGCAGGATCTTGGGTGGCTGATGGAGAATGGTCACCTAGAGGTAATGGCATTTCTACTGGATCTTTGATAGGTGGAGGAGATGATGGGTGCTCCTCTATGGGTAGAGGAGATGAGCAAGTGTCTCCCATGGGTCAGAGAGGTACTGCTGGTGACGGCTCTCTAGGTGGAGAAGCCAAAGGTGAAATGGTCTTGATGTTAACAGAAGGCTCCTTCACAGGTGAGGGAGGAGATGAAGGGTGTTCCTCTGTGGGTGGAGGAATAGGTGAAGTGGGTTCATGTGTAGGTGGAGGACTTCGGGCCAATATTTCCTCTATGGAAGGAATATGAGGTAATTGGGAAGCAACTGGTGTGTCACTAAAAATAGCATGGACCTCGCGGGTATGGCTATTCATTAGTTGAGGTCTCTCTAGTTTGATCAGAAGAAGGGGTGTGATTAGGAAATGGTTTCTTGAAGATGTGTAGGTTTTGGTTGGAAGGCGCATTAGGATTATCCAAGACTAACTCACCGTTCTCGAGCATTTCCTAGACAATGTTATTGAAAGTGATGCAATTGCTGTCATTATGACCTTTTACCTGATGATAGTTGCAAAAGTCTTGCTCTTTGTACCATGTAGGTGTGGGGAGAGCAAGATCAAAACTAGTGTGTGGTTTTATAGGAGGAAGGGTGATGGCTCCATCTTTAATGAGATTTTATAAGACAGAAGAATAAGGCTCCCTAATTGGGGTGTATTTCCATTATTCCCATTTGAATTGAAAGGTCTGGATAGGAGAGAGATTAGATGAGGGATTAGCCTAATTTGATGGATGCGCTGGGCCAGCCTTGAGTACCACTGCATTAGCGGTTCCCTTGGATTTTGAATAATTATTACTGTGGTTTCGAAGAAGAAGAAGTACCATTTGACTTAAATGTAGAGTTCTTTTTTCGTAGTTGGATTTACGTTTCTTCGATGACTCGAATCTCTAGCTTTCGTGCCATGGTGAATGCCTCATTGAAGGCTCAGAAATTCTACACTTGCAGGGTTAGTGAGATATGTCTAACACAAGCCCGAGTTAAGATCTCTATGAGTTTGGTTTGTGGTAATTGGAATGTGAGTTGATTGATCAGGCTACGCCAATGAGTGACAAAATCTACGATAGACTTGTCGTCATATTGACGCGTAGAGTAGAGGTCAGTCATGGTAACCTTCTTAACAATGTTGATGGAGAAGTGATCCAAGAAGGCTTGGGCTACCTAATTAAATGAAAAGATAGAATGCCTAGGTAACCCACTATACCAGTCTAACGCACGGGCCCAGTCAGAGACATGGGAAATGTCCTCAGAAGAAAAGCATCATCATGGATGATCAGATAACACCCATTTTTGAAAGACCATAAATGTTGTTGTGGGTCCTCTTTGCTATTGAAGTGGTTAAATTTAGGCATCTCCCAATGTATGGGATATGGATGAATAGGAATAGATGGGTGTATGGGCTCATTGCAAATTTCATTCGTAGGTGAGAGAGTTGCGCGAGCTAGAAACCGATGCCTCCAGTGTCTGCATCTTGTCCATCATTAACTTTATGAGGTCATTGGTAGGTGGTGATGGATGGGTACTCCTGTAGCTGTAAGAGGGTTGGTGTTGGACATATGATGGAGGTGGCATTCCAGTATATGGCGATGTTCCGCATAGGTAGGTTGGGAATGAGGGAGTGAGATAGGGGGTACGTACCCCAAATGAATGATGGATGAAATAGGAGGCTACTGATAGTACGTATATGGAGGTGGAAGGGTCAAGGTAACCCTAGTAGTGATGGGGGCTAAGGACTGTGGAATAGAAAGGACAATGTTTTGAAATAGGGCAGGGTTCATCAACACCGGGGGTGGTTATGTTGCTATGGGTATATGTGAGACAATAGGCGTGGATGAGGTTATGTTATGGGTGGTGGATGAAGGTATAGTGGATGCTGCAGGTGTAATAGATGTGGCAGATGCGGTGGTCATAGCAGGTACAGGGCCTAGCTGTGAAATGACTGGGGGCAAGGTAGATGCGGGTAATGCAGAGCTAGAAGGGACTGACACTAAAGTAGGAACGAGATTCAAGGGGATAGATACGGGCATGCCGTATATCAACTGACTCGAGGCATCTCGATTGGATGAGTGGGAAAGATATAACTGTAAGGTGGTAGGGTTTTGGTCAAGGAGTCATGTGAACTCCTCGTCCCCTATGGTGATAGTGATAAGTTGGGTAGGATCCATGGGTGATAGAATGGAAGGTGGTGAAGGACTAGGTGGGAGTGGTTGACAACTAGCATTGGAATATGAGGGTGTTTTCTTAGCTATGAGTAAACACCATGTGAGCAAGTACTGATTAGGCAGGACTGCTTTCTGTAAATGACACATAAATACAACAGAAAATGGGAAAAATAGGAGGTGGTAGGTGGATTAGGTACAAAATGTCAGCTGGAATTTGAATAGGGTAACCGATGCCGGTTAGGGTAAACCAACTTCGGTCACAGGTAACTGCAATCGGTCACTGTGAAAAATGGATAGTTTTCCAAAACAAGGCAAAAGGTTAATAATATGTCAAGTAGATAAGATGCAGATGGGTTTTATCAAGACAGAGAAGATGATGAGAGTTACAAAGACTCTAAATAAAAAAGAATATGAAACAGGTGTCCTTTTGGGTAGGTTAACCAAAAGAACAGTAAACTGACGTTAGTTGGGTAAAACCGGTGACGGTCAGAGGGTAACCGATGATGGTCACTGGACCTACACCAGTTACTGTGAAATTGAAATAGAGATGAAGAAAAGGTGGTTGTGATTTAAAATCAAGTGTGGAATCAAACCCAAAATTCTGAGAATGATGAAAATGGGGTCCAGGCACACTCAGACGAAGTTGGAATACACCAACTATGATAAGGAGAGTGCAAGGAGAAATAAAAAGATGAAGAACGTGTCCTCTCACCTCAAAATGCAAGCCAAGCAAAAACACTAAGAAAAATACGATCCTAAGAGTGCTCTTTCCTTTATGTTTGTTCAGCTTATGCTATTTAGAAGATTGACTCATGAACTTTAGAATAGAGTTTTTGGTGAGGAAGGCTTCCTACGAAGAAGGAGATCTACAAGGAGAGGTTTCAGGTTATGTTATGGCGAGGGTGGGTCATCCTCTGAGATAATGACTCGATAGAAGTAACGAGCTAGGTGCTCACTATGCCGTGATCGTGTGATCACCTACAGCTTCTTTCGGGTAAGATGTTGTTTAAGAATGTGTATATTTTTCAATTTTGTGATGTTTGGGTAAGACTCAGAGAGAGAAGAAGAGAAATGAAGTGCTTTTCTATGATTCATTTGTCAACCATCAGCTGGGCATGACTTCCAGCGTATATGTTTCCCTCATTTAATGTGAGCTAATGCAGTAAAGCAGAATGAAATGTATTTGATTTTAAGCCCAAATCAAAATATTGAATTCGATGACACAAAAAGATGAACATGAGAGAGTATGATCTTTCACTAATGTAGTACAAATGAAAGAGAAGAAGAGTTTTTTTATAGCACCAAAACATGATTACTTTGAGACAAATAGAAAGAAGAGAAGATTCTAGGGGAGAAATTTTAATGTGAGAACCTTTCAGAAAGGAAAAAAACACACAAATTTTCACCTAGAAATGAAGAAATGAAAGGAACCCCGAATGGGTCCCACCGGGTGTGCGAAAATATTACACCTGATTCTTAGAGCGTTTCTTTGAATATTGACAAAAAAGATAAGGGTAAAAGGGCTAGGAGGAATACCTGTTAAAGCTAGTTGAAGGTTGTTGCGCGCGTATGACTTCTTGATCCATAACTGATCGTGAGAGATTCCTTTTGGCTAGGAGGAACTACCTGAAATGAACAACAAGACCACAAAAAGAGATTAAATAGCATATGACAGTGGACTGCCTAGCGTATGTTAGTTCTGGGAAGTGTGATACTCCCAAGAAGGTTGTCAATCCACTGTTTAAAACAACTCCATTTTAACAATAAATAAAATCCTATTGTAGTTAAAATGATTTAGGTATCTCATTCGACTACAATAAGCAAATTTTTTCACAACATGATAAGTTATGATTGAATCTGAAGGGAAAGGTATCTGTCTAAGTATTGGTACTGGTCAGGGTCTGGTTTTGGGTTGTTTTGGGTATTTGGTGGGGAATTTAGGCTTTGTTCTTGGTCTGAGGGTAAAACACAGAGACCGACGTTGGTCTAGTCTAACCGATGATGGTTCAAGATGGACCGGCAACGGTCATGGGTAACAGGCATCAGTACAGTCAGGTGACAAAAACTTATTAAAATCTTGGTGTTGGGATAGATCTGAGGCTAAATGAAAATGGAGAGGGTAATGGAAAGGTCTGTGGAGATCTTAGGTATACTCAAAGGTGTTTAACAGTCAGGTATGGGCAATTTAGTGGTGTGGGTGAAGGAATGATTAAACTTGCATGAAGGTAAATGGTGGGAGAATGGGGGTGTAAGTAGAAACTGATAATAGAGGTAACAGAGCCTACTAAAATGAAAATGGATGAATGTTGGTTAACAAAATACTTACATTTATATGAGCTTGGTGGCTGGATGGAAATTTTAGTTGATCAGATGGATGGAATTTGATGTGGTGATGGAACTTCCCTGAATGCTTGTGAATGCAAATGGCTCTATGATCACTTCTGATGTTGGCTGTGGATGTTCAGATGCGTGTGCAAATGTTGGTTCTACTTGCATGCAACTCTGGTTTTGTCCCTTACTCTCTGAATGTGCCAACCTTGAAATAAGGTTGTTTTGGGGAATAAATGGTAACCGATGATGTTCCTAGGTTAATTGGCAGAAGTTTTAGGGTGACCGGCTGTCGGTTAGGGTCAGGATTTTCTAGGTCTTACTAAAATGGGCAGATCCACTTAATTTCTTGGATCTTGTTCAGTTTTCTCTGTGGATTAGAACGGAAGCTTCCTTTCTAATGGGCGGGAAAGTGGTTAGAGGGAATGTAGGCTTTGATTTTTAGGGTTTGGGTAGGTCTTAGTTAGTTATGGCAACATACTAAGAATAGGTTTGGAGTGAGGTGGCTAGGTGAGGTGGTGGTGTGAGAATTATCTTAATTAGGATATTTAAAATAATAAATATTGTGAGGACATGGATTAATTTGATTAATTAAATTAAATTAATATTAGAGTGGGGCGTAAGGGGCCATGGTTAGGTGAGTGTGTTCAAGGTGATTATTTGACGAGGGACGAAGGGGAGTGTGACCCAATTTTGGTGTCTACATGAGGATTAATGCCCCTTGTTGGTGGTATGATGTTGATTCCATTTGGACATTTTGTAGTTTTAGTATTGTTTTGAGTTGCATGAAACCTCTGTATGAGTACTAATATGTTTGAGTGTGTGTGTGTTGAGTACTATGCTATGTGGATTGTATGTTTTCTTTCCATTGTTGGATTGAGTTCTTGTGATGTGATATAGTCATGAAAATATGTATCGTGATGTCTTGTGGACCACTAGTGTTATGTTTGGGCCTTGTGTGGCATCTGGATGTCAGTTGTTGTTAGGCACCCACAAAAATAACTCAACTGAACTAAAAAAATGAAATATTAAGAGCTTGAGATTAATAAATACTTTCACAGAAAATTATTCACTAAGTAAATAATGTAAATTGGGGCTACCAATATTCACAGAACATTAATAAATTTTCAAGCCTTGTTTTCTTCCTTGTGGTCACATTTTACCAACATTTGTCTTTTAAATGGTGATATGAGTCATTGATTAGTTCCTCCTTGCTCATGGGTACCTCTTCTAACCTTTGTTTTTTGTTGCATCATGGATGATACTCTTATAACGGGAAGGAGATGTAATGTCCCACTTTTTCCGGGGTCCTTTCAGCAATTGTCATATATTAAAAAATTAAGATATATATATATATATATAAATATATAATATATAAATACCAAATATATACAAATATATTTGTGTGTGTAAAATAAATAAACAAGACATATCAATTAATAAAAAAATCATTACAAATCGAGTGAATAAAATAATTAAATAAAATAATATTAAAAAGGAATGAAATGAATGTGTTTGGTGTTAATTTGATAGTGGTCTGTGTAAGGTGGGGAGTCTTGGCATGTAGAGAGGATTTGCATGTGGAAGGAAGCTGGAATGGCGCGGTAAAGC
The DNA here is from genome assembly GCA_019776745.2 of Taxus chinensis. Lineage (NCBI taxonomy): Eukaryota > Viridiplantae > Streptophyta > Pinopsida > Cupressales > Taxaceae > Taxus > Taxus chinensis. The sequence goes on from CM034150.1 coordinate 193,998,190, forward strand.
CACCCATTTACCCAAGCATGGAGGACGTCACATCCTAAGTGGATATTTAGACCTGTCAATCTCCTTCCATGATAAAACAAGCACTTTGTTCGAGATCCAGAGGCATAACCACGATGGAACCCAAGTTAATGTTGTGAATTTAACAGTAATTATATAGTTCGAACAAGATCAGAGATCTTATAATTAAATAAACAGAATGTTGTGTGGAACTATGCTAAACGGAGCTACATCTAATAGTCACCCTTCAACCAGTACGTTTTGGGTTGAATCAGCTTTATGCTAAGATAAAAATTTAACCCAAATATCTTCTCATTTTTCTATAGACAAATTGAATGATCTAGATCTGTATCTATATTGAAGTGGGATCAATTTTCTCTTGGAGGAAATGTCTACCTGCTACTATTTTTTGTTTTAATGTTGTAGGAGGATGTGGACGCCTTCAAAGGCACATGAACAATTTGACAAAATGCTTCAACCAGGTGCCATCTCAAGGAATGCGTTGATTGCAGAATGGGTTTTTTCAAAGGAAATGTGTGGTTTCTAGGGAACTAAACTAAATGAAACTCTCATTAATATTTGTCCTAAAATTATTAACAATATGGGTTAAATCATCCCTGCGTACAGAGATAAATTTGTAGCCATAATGTCTCTTCATTACTTTTCTTCACACAAATTGATCGATCTAGGTTTGGATATGCGTTGAAAGCGGTTGCAATGTCTATGAAAGAACATAAAACAACAAATTTCATTTTTTTGTTGTTGTATACAGAAGAAGAAATAGATTGAGGTTAAGAAGGAACTAAATTCGGGTGTGATGCCTAGCTGTATTGATTTTACTTTTTTGTTTCTGAGAACCAGTGTGGCATACCCTATAACCCTTGAAACAACCATTTCTTTCCTCCTGCACTTTATCTTATACTTTGAGTATTCGTTTCGTTATTCTAAGGAATTGGAAGTGCCCTTTCCTATCGTTTCATGTATGTCTTTGCAATATTTTTCTCTTTCACCCTTCCCTATGCCAAAATGGGAGGTAAGACAAGGCAAGTTCATTTCAAAGAGTAGGAGTAATGGGTGGTTTTCAAAAGAGGCTGTATTGAACGCCTTGACCACGTAAGCTTCATTTTTTTTGTTTTATAACCCATGGTAGCTGTGTATTTATATGCATGGAAATTATCTTGGTGCCCAAAAACCATGAGGGAATCTCAAACTTTATCATCAGTATTCCAATTAAACATGTGCTGGTTGTGTATTTACTTGCTTAGTTTTTGGGTTTAGGGATTGCATGTGTGAATCGATTTTCTCAGTGCTTGAGGAGAACAAATGAATCTGGATATAGTTTTATTTACAACACTTTTCCCTTTCTATGAGGATAATCATTTTATTACAACTCATATTCTCTTGTCAAAGTAGTAGAATGAATTGGATTTTGGGCATATGTTTTGGTCTCTTGCTTAAGTCGTTTGAAATGCAACGGGTCTTACTTTTGATGAAGGTCTAAATGTTATCACAAAATGTCTCAATGAAATGGGGGCTCAGGGAATACAGGGTATATACATTGGGTTTGTTGAAAGAGCTTTATAAACCTTTAAGCAAATGCAAAATGTGGGTGCTCAGAAAATGCTATGGAATGGTATTTTTAAAGGGGGTGCCTCAACCAAAATTGGTCTAATGGGTTATGATCATTGTGGAGAATGATCAAATCATTTTTTGGAACAGGTATTGAAGCTTTCAAGAAAATACCAAAATGGCGGAATTGCTGGATGGTGAACCCACTGCTAGAAGAACATGCTTCCACTGTAGAGATGCATAACTAAATCCCTCAAGTTTGACCAGTTTCAGTCCTTAGGCGTGGTCTTCTTCCCTTCATATTTTATAATTTGGTTCTTCATTTGCAATATAATAGAAATATTAAACCATTAGATACTTGAACAATTGGATTTTTTAACTAGAACTGGTAGTGCAAAAACACTAAAACTCCACCTTTGTGATTTATGTTTCCGAGAATTACAACTTGACCATCAACCGTGTTTCTACCACAACCTTATATAGTTGCAAACCATGGTATCCAAATTAGGTGTCTCATGTCTGCTAGTTACTAGTGAGAGATTTTGAGTCAACTAAAATAACCATTTCAATCTACTTGTAACCCTAGAAAAACACAATACTCTGAGACTCACAAAACAACTTTCTGAGCCCCAAAAAGGAAATGTCACGGTTTGTATGTGTTCCTTGTTATGTGGGGAATCACATCAAGCAACCTATAGCATCAGACATGATCAATCGTTTTATACCCTTTTTAGTTCCACCCTCTCTAGAAGGCCATGTTACCCTGTTTTACATTTTTAGGAAGTTGTTAAAAGTGAAAAGTTGGTTTTCGTTTCAGCTGACCGTTTGGACCTTGTGCGAGGAAATGTGTTTCCGCCTTCGCAAACCTCTAGTATTTCTACTAGAAAATTTCTTTTAAACTTGAATTTGTGGAAAATCACGTTTATAGTTAGTTTGGAAAAGGGGTTTTGTAGGCCTCCGGTCAATTTTTGACTAGGTTAAGATGGGACCAATATACTGACAGGTGACTCCTAGAAAACAAGTTCGTTGTTTGCAACCAAGTGTACCATTTTTTTGTTCTGTTCGACTCCAGTGAATTCTCCATATATAGGGGATCGTGTAGGAATTTTTCCATGGAGCATTCATCTGTCGGAAATTAGTTTTTAGACATGGTTTCTTAGCCCTTTAGCAAAAAATTGATTACTTTTGCAACTGACCCAATTATGCAACCGAGGGCCCCAAAAAAACTAACCGTCATTTGCAGAACCATTGTTCACTAGTTTTGAACTCTAGTCAGTTCCTATGAATTCTTGGTATATAGGAGTACACGTAGTAATTTGCCCTGTTGTGCATTTTCTTATCAGAAATATAGTTTTTGAACTGTGGTTCCTTAGCCTCCGAGCAAAAATTTGACATTTTTACAACTAGTAGAAAAATGAAAAAAATAAGGCCACATGACCCAAGTCAAGGCAATAAATTGTCATGAAAACTTATTGACACTTATAAATAACTATATGAAACTCTCTCTTGTAGCTTGTTGTGTGAAATATAACTTTTGGAAAAATAGGGATTCTCTCTTCTCTCTTTTCCCTATCTCTTTCTCTCTCTTCCCTTAATTAATAAATGAACATGAATATTATGTCCCTAACCCTATCTTTTTCGTGTGTGATATTATTATTGATTTTGTAAATGGAAAAATAAAATAAAATAATTATGTTAGATGTAGGGTGGATACCATGCTAGCGAGTTTTTGTTGACTCATGTTCACGTGGTTTTGCAGCTAATGTATATAAGATGGATGAAATAGTTATGGTTGTAATTCATTTTACGTATTATTGTAATTCATATACATTAATAGGAAAAATATGTGTATCTATCGTTATGTTTACAAGTAAAATGTCATCTTCCCTATTTTTCTTTCAAATAAAAAGGATTGTCCTTATCCTACATGGAGTTGGGATAAACTTGTAATTGTTCTTTGTCATTGAGTTTAAATCATTATCCAAATATTATTTAATGTTCTTCTTGACTTCATTTATAGCTATGTTGTGAAACTTACATCATGTATGGTAGATATAAGCATCTCTTTGTAAATTAAAATTGAATTGTGGTTTAAACCCCTTCAATCCTTCGTTTTCTCTCGATTACTGCATGACTAGTAGGTGAACCTCGACACTATACATTCAAAAAAAACTTGAGATTTCTTCCATAATTAATGATCCTCACTTTGACCACAACCATCCTCAATATGGGTGCTCGTGTTTACCAACTAACAGTCATACTCTCATGCGTCGTGTCTTCGATACAGACCTTGTGATGATGAGTTGTGTCCCTTGTGTTATCAATTTACCAATATGGTATCTATTATTAAACCTATAGAATTGGTCCTAACGAGGTGTTGAACCTAATGTAAACTAAAATTCATGATTTATCTCATGGAATTAGGGATAAGCATGTTACGTACTTATGATATGAGGATTTGGACCATGAGTGGAACCCATGTCCTAAGATACCTATTTTTGAAACCTATGAGTTTGAATCCCCTTTATCTTCACAAACAAGGGTGTTACCTTGGAGAAGTGTTTCTAGTTGTGCATAAGTTGTTGGCTAACCATAATTGTTTCTCTAGTTTATCCTTTTCTATGGTGTAGGCCTCTTTTCAGTGGTAACAAATTTTTTTCGAATGTGGACCTCTTACGATAATTAGGGTGAATCACACATTAATATATTTTAACCAGTGATGAAGGTTAGTCACTAGAAGGTCATAGGATGTATAAAATTATAATCACATGTCACCTTGTAATACACGTCTAATCTCTTAAATTTCCCCAACAATAATTCAAACTTGGATAAGCGTGAAATCATTCTCCTCGGTGATCATTTAACCTAGTAAATGGGAAACTTGTGCGATGCCTAAGGGATGAACATGAGTAACCAAACCCCTCAATGTGGTTTAAATGATTATTAATTAAGGGATTAAAATTAAGAAAAATGAAATTTGAGGACTAACCCTTTTGACTCGAGGAAAATCCTCTACCATGTATCTTGATCAATCAGAAAACTACGTATCTAAGGGAAGTAGATAGAATATACTAGATAGTTGTAATAACTTAAAGAAAAATAGTGTTACCCTAGTGATCAAATGCTATTATGAAAGGAACACGTAGTCTATTTACTCTTGAATTAATAAGCTTCCTTTATGTCATGTGAACCTCCCTCATTGCTAACTAATATTAATTGTAAAGCCAAGAATCATACATTTAGAAAAAAAACCCTTAAGAACAAACACTAGTAGCCTTATGTGTGTAAATATGTTCCTGTTCAACAATCTAAGCTACATCATTCTTTTGTGATAAAGGGAAATAAGACAAAAATTAGATGGAATCATTACAAGTAAAATGTTAAGAAAAATAAATAGATAATGCAGTCTAGTGTTTAAATAAGAATGAAGGACCACATGATACAGTTATTTTCAAATAATTAAGCTCAATAATGAAATATGACTGTAATAAATATGTAAAAATGGGAAAGTGTTGCATCATGGATGGTGCCTATACGGGAGTTTATACTGTAGTTAAATCGTTATGTTGTGCCTTGTCATTTGGGGAAATTTTCCCTTAATTTGAATCATGTATTTTCATGTTATCTATGTGGGATAATGTTTGTACAAGCATCTCACGTGTTATACATTTTCCTAAGCGATCCCTTATGTTATCATGTATCATGCAATGGAAGTCAAAAAACATTATTCTAGTATTTTTATTGTTGTATTTGTGTGTCAAATTTGTGGGCATTACACACACACACACACACACACACACACACAGATTACTAAATTCCTATTCCCCTCGTATTTGTTAGAAAATAAGGAGACCCTTGTGTTTCCACAAATAACATTACATTGTTGTTTTATTCTATCTTCCTTGATTCTCGAATGATTCTTTAGAATCTGTGTAAAAATTAGTTCTTTGTTATTTTCATTCACATGCCTTGATTTAGTATAACTAAATAAATGATTTGTTTTCATCATGATCAAATATAGCAATATTATTAAGTTTTAGTGTTTAATTTAATGTATTTTTATTATTAAACATCCAAAGAATTCAAAAATTGAACATCTTACTAATCATTCATATCATGCGTCATGAACCATAAACATTTTTCGAGGCCATACAAGGAGGTAAAATATTTCCATTATCAATGGATGATTCACGCATAATCCTCTCCAATTCACATGAATCTAAGGTCACATTTACATTTTTCTCTCTAATAGAATTATATGATCAACATAATGCTAGTGCCTAAATGAATTGTTATATAAGGAAGATAAATTTCCATAAATGTTCTTTCATAAGATCTTTGTCATAATGACCATTCTATGTTAATTTCTTATTTGGATTTTAACATTTTTTAATTTTGAAAATAAGATTAAAAATATTTTATGGTTAAAATGAAGATGAATATGAGAGTTACAAATAAAATTGACTTTAGAGAGGCCTATCGGCCAAAATCAATCCGACATTGATTGGTGGGCTTGGTCTGTGGTAACATATAAACTCCAATAAATCATGATATTTATGTAAGTGAGGTGACATCCACAATAGAGATGGTCGATATTACTAACATAAGTAAGTAAAATACCATGTATAATTATCTCTAAATACCTACCTTATTATCCAACATAAGATATGCCTCAAACTCTAATATATATTGTGAGATCTTTATATCAATACGGCAGACATCACAATGGAAGTGGCCATCTTACCAACATAATGGTTGATTGGTTGCTTCAAAAAATTAAAAAAATCTCCTTTTGAAAATAATGTGTTTCTGCCCGCAACACCTAATTTAACAATTTTTTTGGATGAGAAGGAAGAGAAAAACACCCCTTGCTCTTAGACACCGAGATCTTCCAAAATTCCCCATCCTTGTGTAGTGCATGAGTTGTCATTGCTTCCATTCAAAATCCTTTTGAACAGATTGCTCATTTATAATGGCCTATGGGTCACTTTTTTAAAAATATGGATGTGAGCATGAAAATTACGAGAGAGAGAGAGAGAGAGAGAGAGACCTAAATTCCTCTCCCCCTCATATTTGTTAGAATTTAAGGAGACATTCTTGTTGCTACCAAGTCTTTGAGGGAATTTTAAGTGTTTTCATTTTAAAAACAAGATTACAAATATTTTAGATGAAAAATAAATTGAATATGGGATTTCAAAATAAAAATTACTATAGAAACCTGTCAAGCAACCAAAAATCTCTGCATAATTATGAAAAACACTTAATTTCAAAAATGTCATATGGAAACCCCCTCAATCGAATGAATGATTTTATTTAATGAAATTAAACTACCCAAAAGGCCCACCATGTGGCAACAATACTACGGATGTGACTTTTTCTACACCCTCTAGGGTCGTTAGATAATTACATCCTCTATTATAATTGAAATGTGGATAAGCATAGTAACAAATGACTTGTTCTTCAGATACTATAAAACATGACACAGTTAGATCTATCTGCTAAAACCAAAAACAAAAAGATATAACTACTTGAAATAAGGATGAAATGTCTCATACTCGTAGAAATCCTTCGTCTGATGAAACATTGACGATTCGACCTTCTAATCAGATTAGTGGAAAAAATGTATTCATTATTCCTTTTGTCTCATACTAATATATTTCTATGCACTCCTTCAAAAAATCATAGTTTTTTATGAATGCTTTACCAAAATACACATCGTTCTGAATAGAGAGACTAGAAAAATGAATATTTCATAAACCGCATATGAATATTTTACATAATTGCATAAAGTTAAATTCGTGTGTGAATGTGTGGCAATCCCCTTTTCTATTTAACATAAAAAATAATGCATCTTATTAGTCTATGGTGACCCCAAATACAACACCATTGTTAACCTAGACACAAAACTCCAAGCAGTTAACCCTAAATTAAAAAATATCCCATGAATTTTGTGCCAATTTGTAAATTTAGTATGGTATTACCAGTATGTCGAGGCAACCATGGTTAACTTTCATAAATGTTTTTTCATAATCACCAACATCCTCAAGAGATATGAGTGAGGGAAGACTAATTTCCTCTTTCCTCTCCCATTTGTTATAAAAGGAGACCCTCTATTTCAACGAATTGAGAATTTGAATAGTTTTTGTTTTAAAAGTAAGATTAAAAATATTTTAGGATGACAATGATAATAAAGATGGGAGTTAAAAATAATTTGAATGGTTTTTATTTTGGAAATAAAATTATAAATATTTTAACATGACAATGACAATGAAGATGAAAATTACAAAGAAAACAAATTTTAGAAAGGCCTATTGGCCAAATAAACTAAATTGTCACACATACCTCTTAAGCTTAAAATGTCAAACTACCAACCATAATTTTAGCATTAACGCTTGATCAAATGAAGAGAAAATTCAGGGAAAATGTGGGTAGGATGAATACAAGATGAAGAAACCAATTTAAAAATAACTTTATGCATGTAATTTGATCAATGCAAGGATTTGGAAGACAAGACAAGACATGTCAGACTGAGTAGAAACATGGCCAATGTTAACACACTGCCATCCAACTAATTCATAAAAAAATGGGGAGCAGTGTCAAACCCAGGAAGATTTGTTCAATATAGAAATTTACTATGGAAAGACACCATATGTCAATCCACCAATCACACACATCATTCTACATATCTTTAGTACCAGATTTCACCTACGAATGATTTCAACTCTCTTTTATACAGTTATGGATCTCCACAATTTAACAAAATGGATTTGCATTCAATAACGAATTTGAATAGAGTTCTACCATATCTGTGTACATACACCGCTGGGTGTTTAGCAATCTTTAACAGTGCACAAAGCTGGAGAAGAAAATACACTTGTACATACACAATTGTGTGATCAAAAATGCAAGCTGGTGTAGCCATATAGCTCAAAACCAACAAAGAATAATAATGCAAAAAAAGTATGGAAACCGGCTTTCCTCGAATTACGTGATCTTTACTAAGTTCTAGATTTGATACTCAATGTGAATTTGATGCATGCAAAAAATATGCACACAGGTTTGTAATATCTAAATTTATGGGCCATATACGTGGATGATAGGTGAGTGTATGCTCGATGAGGTGGATAATTTAAATCTGAAAATGAAGGATTTTACAAGTATGAAAAATGACATTGGATATGCAGGAAAGAACGAATGCATGTGAAGGAATCCACTCTACCGATATTGACGTTTCCTGATACACAATGCAGACAAAAAATTGTAATAAAAAAACACTCTCCGCTGTAATGATCAGACTCATGCATGAATGATCCAACTCATCATGCCACCCTTGAAGCACTTACGTAAGGGCACTCATAGCTAAAACTCACTTTGATACCAAATGATATAATTTGGTTCAGATTTTATTGAAAAATGTTGGTAAAATAGATTCCAATAAATAAAAATAAACAGTAGAGAGACACAAAAGTAGTTATATTATCTCCAATTAAACTTTTACAAGAAGTCAAATCTTCATTTTCTTGTTGCTGCAAGTTTCCCTACAAACTCTGTGTGTTGTTGTTGAAAGTTGCTATTTTGTTGGAGGCTCTATTTTGTTGTTGTTGTGGGCCCTGTTTTCTATTGCTACAAGTTGTTAGGCTATTACTACAGGGTGTTGGGTTGTTGCTACAGGCTCTGTACTTTTGTATGCTATAGGATACTGAGTTGCTGCTCTCTCTTAACTTTTGTTCCTTTTTTTCTTCTATAAACAATTGCTGTAAATTCTTTTTGTTACTAAAGATACGTTGGAGTTAATGAGACAAAAAATATTTTTTTTCAAATATAAGAAAGTTCCCTCTAAAACAAGGAGTTCAAAAATCCCACCTAGAAAAAAATCATTAATTATTGATAGATGGTAGTTGAAAGGAGGGAAAAAACAAATTTGAAAAACATACGGGCTCAAGATTACCTACAAAAATAAATTTTGACACTCCCCCTTAATATTGAGCCAAAATAAATTCATACAAATAATGATAATTAATTTTTGGAGTTAGGCGGGCCATCTATGACACCCATATTTTATCTCAAATTCTCAAACCTTTCCTTTGACAATGGTTTAGTAAAAATATCAGCTAGCTGTTACTTTGACTTGCAAAACTTTAGCTCAATTTCTCCTTTCTCAACCAAGTCACGAATGAAGTGATATCAGATTGCAATATGCTTACTTCATCCATGGAAAACTAGATTCTTTGACAATACAATGGAAGACATATTGTCACAATATATAACAGAACCTCCTTATTGCTTTTCCTGCAAATCTGAGAGGATTCTTTTTAACCATACCATCTGACAAGCGACTGATTTTGCTGAACTATACTCTACTTCAGTGGTAGATAAAGAGACAATAGATTATTTCTTCGAATCCCACGATATAGTTCTTGAACCAACATTAAAAATATATTCATGTGTTCTTTCTATCATCTAGACTACCTGCCCAATCACTATCCATGTAGCCAACTAACTGCAAATCAGCATTAGCATCGTATAAAATTCCAAAATTCCTTGTTCCATTCACATACCTCAATATACACTTGCCTGCTTGCCAATGTGTCTCTTTTGGTGTCTCTATGAATCTAGATATCAAACTAACTGCATACATAATGTCTGGTCTTGTTGCAATCAAATACATCAAACTTCCTACCATGATTTTGTACCTTGTAGGATCTACATTGCTCTACAATCACCTTTAGTCAATTTCAGACTTAATTCAGTTGGTGTAGATGTCAGTTTGTTGTCCAATATTCTAAATATTTGCAAAATTTCTTTTGCATACTTTTCTTGAGACACAAAAATGCCCTGCTTTGTTTGCATGACTTCAATGCCAAGAAAATACTTCAACAATCCCAAATCATTCATCTCAAACTCCTTCATGGCTGATTTTAATTCATCAAATGTTTTGCTTGCATTTCCAGTAAAAATTAAGTCATCCACATACAAAACAACAATTAAAATCTCACCATTATTTGCTTTGATGTAGAGTGTGGGCTCACTAATTCTCTTTCTAAAGCCATTACTAACCAAATAAAAATCAATCCTATTGTACCATGCTCTTGGTGCATGCTTCCGTCCATACATATATTTCTTGAGCTTATAAACCTTTCTTTCATGCCATGGGATTTCATAACTAGGTGGTTGTCCCACATACATTTCTTCTTCCAATACGCCATTCAAGAAGGTTTATTTGAATTCCATTTGATGGACCTTCCATTTGTGATGAGCAGCTATGGCAATAATTGTCATCACAATATCTGATCTTGCTAATGGAGCAAATGTCTAATTGTAATCACGGACAGACTTTTCTTTATATCCTTTGACAATAATTTTTCCTTGTCTTTCAATCTTTCCTTTAAGAGTATTCTTAGTTTAATAAACCCACTTGACTCCAATGACTTCCTTTCCTTCAGGAAGATCTACTAACTCCCATGTTTGATTATTTTCAATAGCATGCATCTCTTCATCCATTGCCTCATGCCATTTTTTATCTTTAATTACTTTTTCAAAGTAAATTGGATTAGCTACTAAAAATAAAGTAAAATTAATCATTTCATCTTCATTTTCATCATACATTGACTGCTCATAAATATCTTGTACACTCCTCACATGACCTTTATGCTGATTTGAGTTGGATGATGATGAAGATGTCTCATTCAATGTTCCTTGTATGCTTTGTTGGTTGCTGTCATTTGAAGATTCACTCCTTTGTGAAATGGGTGCCCAACTAGGTACATTATTTGCACTGCTATCAGTTGTATCAACAACAATAATTGGTACATTTTTCTTTGCTTATGGCTACTCCATTTCTTGTGCATCTCCCCAAGATGCTTCTTCAATAAATTGAACATCCTTGTTGATTATGAGCTCCTTTGTCACTGGATTATAAAATTTGTAAGCTTTTTATTGTTCATTAAATCCAATAAAAATGCATTTATCTCCTCTGTTATCCCATTTTTTTCTTCTTTTCTTTGGCACGTGTGTGTATGCTACACACCCAAAAATTCTCAAATGCTCAACACTTGGCTTTCTTCCACTCTATGTCTCTTGAGGTATCTTATTTCCCACACTCTTTGGGGGAATCTATTTAGAAAATAGATTGTTGTCCCAACTACCTCATCCCAATATTCATTCAAAAATCCTCTAGCTTTGATCATGTTCCTTTCCATTTATTGAATTGTAAGATTTTTCCTCTCAGCTACACCATTTTCTGTGGTGTATACCTTCTTGTGAAATGTTTCTTGATCCCATGCTCTTTTAAAAAGTTTTAAAATTCATTTGGTATATATTATCCCCCTCTATTTGTTCTCAAGTTCTTTATGTAATACTCATTATGCTTCTCAACTAAAGCCTTGAATTTTTTGAACACTTCAAATGTCTCAGATTTATTTTTCAAAAAATAAACCCATGTCCTTTTGTGGAAATCATCTATAAAAGTAATAAAATGCTCACTTTTAGATAAGGAGGGATTATTCATGGGACCACACAAATCTAAATGTATCAGCTCAAGAGGTGATATTTCTCTCCAAGATTTACCTGAGGGAAAAGCATTTCTATGTCGCTTCCCTTATATGCAACCCTCACATACTTTTTCTGGTTGTTGAATAGGAGGCAACCCTTTAACTATTTACTTTTTGTAAGGAACATGCAATCCACCATAGCTGAAATTCCCATACCTTAAATGCCAAAGTGTAGATTAATCAATGGTTATTGTTTTAAACGTTGTTGTTGCCTCAATTTGCATTCTAAATGGAAATATTTTGTTTTGCATCATCTTCACTACTGCAATTTGTTGATTGCTTCCACTTCTATCATATATTATGCACTCTTCATTCTCAAACTTCACTTTATATCTTTTTTGCATAACCTACCCAATGCTAAGAAGATTATACTTCAGTCTAAGAACATAAAAGACATCAATGATCTGCCTTTTGTATCCTTACTTAGTTAAAATGGATATGTTTCCTTTGCCAATGACTGCAACCTTGTCATTTGTTCCCATTTTGACTTCAGTCTTGATTGAATCATCCATGCTATTAAACATTTCTTTGTTGCCACAATTTTGGTTGTTGCAAGTATTGTCTAAATACCAAAATTACTTGCTACCTTTCTCAGCTACATTGCAAGTTAAAAATAAAGTTCCACTCTTTTTATTTTTTTTCTGGTTCAGTCTCTTTTTTATTAGAGAAAATTGCATTATGATTTTGATTTCTTAAATCATACTAGTTCTTTCTACAATCACTTGCATAATGACCAAATTTATTGCATTAATAGCATTGCACATTTGTTTTGCCATACCTTTGTGAAGAACCAACTTTGTAAGTTTTTTTTCTCCTTCCTCTTCATATTACTTATGGCTCTTGCTAACTTTTTCTTCCACCTTCTTATTGGTTGTTAAATATGTATCTTCCTCTATTGTATGATATTATTACCCTACCTCTAACATTTTTTATGTAGCCTAGAATTCACTGCAAATAACCCAAGGCGTGAATTGGCACATCACTCAGCTAGGACTGAGTGCTCACCCAAAGCGCACAAGGGTACCATGTCCCTCTTTAGAGTTGTATTTTTCCATAATGATAACATGATTGCATATGTATATGTCTAGACTTATAAAAGATAGTAGATAATCCACAGTGCATAAACCAGATCTAGATCTAAACAATATGAAAGATTTATTAAACAATGATTATAATGAGCTTTACCATGTAAGGACCATATTCAGTTACATTTAATACCAATATCTAGCCAATATGATCCATTATATTAAATATCGTAAAACACAGAAGCTTCATACATCATAGATCCATGTTTTCGTGAGTCATGTGCGCTGCGAACAAATCCAGTAACATAGCTCTATAATAATCAGGATTGTTCAAACTGTGCAAATAAATACATATATATATGGATGGGGAATCTCCCTTCATCACCTATGCACCTTCTAAAAATAGGCTAAATGTTAATAATAGTGATGCACCTTTACAAGTGGATACAAAAGCATACAAGTGTTAATAATAGATCTTCTATTAGTTAACTCCTAGAATAGATCCTATTATTAGACTAAGAATCTGTATGGTGCTTATACTAAGGAAAAACCCAAAATAGCCTTACGTGAACTGCAATTCTTCATACCTTTGCATGTTCCGCACTTCATGTCCAAAAATAGCCTTGACTTACAAAAAGTGGTTAAGTCCTATTTCCAACTATTTTTAGACGCATGCTCATGTTCTATTATAATTATGTGTTTTCCCGTGCATTCCTATTCCTGCATGGCCAAACCTTCTGTGCTTACACTCCTTGAGCTATATGTTCATCTATCTCAACATTACCCTACACTAATTGCATTGCCGACCTTGGAAATGAGTAACCAACTTATCTCTCCAAGAATAAATAATAAGGAATAAAGGAATAACAAAGTACTTGATCAAAAAGAATGAAGTGTCACTCAATGCTCTACTCCTCTACTGGCAGGATTAATTATAGATACTCATTTTGAACCTCTGCCTCTAATTTTTTTCATTCACTCAATGCCTCACCTATCTTATCTGGTATGTCTATCACAATGGCATCCAGTTCATCTTGAGTTAATTTCTCTTTCTCATTCTATAGAACCCTGACCATGTTAGCCATGCTAGACATCATTCCCTCCATGAAATCTATCTTTTTTGTAATAAGCTTCCCAAGTTCATTTATCCTTTCTCTATGTGGATCTTGGGCTCTTATGAGGGCTTCGCACTTTTTATTTTAGCAGAGAAAGTCTATTTTTGCATGCCTCGAGTGTCTCATCCTTCATCTCCTTTTGAACCTCATTATCTTCTTCAAGATTCCTTATCCTAATTATTGCATCTGGTGCAGCGCACATGTTCAGAGATCTTGATCAACCTTTTTAAGCTCATCCCTCAAGGCTTGTAGCAAGGATTCATAACTATCAATCTTTCTAGAAATGGTGGCCTTGGCCCTTGTTGCTTCCTCCTGCAGGATCTTTTGGTGCAGGCATACACATGGGCCCTTCATCTATGACCAGTTTTACAAGTGTGCGTATATAGTGTATTACAGAAGGAAATTTTTCTGGAACTTGAGATTCCATATGTGGTCAGTACCTTAAGAATATTGTCACCAATCTCCTCAGCCATACTGATCAAGGCTTTTATTTTTGCCTCAGCCCTTTCCTTTTCTGTATGAGTTGCTTTATTTCTACATCCCTATCCTTGTTTTTATCCATCAATGCCCTGATAGTTGTCACTTTATCTATATTTCTACATGCAACCTCTACAGTTACCTTTACCAAGGAATTGCTTACTTGTTTCATCTGACATAACAGTTGGCTTAAACATTTATGTGCCATATCAGACGGGTGCACTTTTTTCATTCTACGCGAGATTCATGATTCTTCACACACGTCAAAATTAGACTCATCCATATTAGTCTGCATTGACCATGAAAACTATTTTTGTGTGCATGCATTCGTCATCTTCGCATCCATCAACTCCTAACCATACAAGTCCTTAGTTTCCACAGCACTCTAGAAGCACGTGTGTATGATCTTGCTAGTGTCATCCACATATCCAACCGTGGGAGTCACATAGTCTTCACCTTCTTTCTCCTCCCTTGTTATTTTTCCCTTAGGAACCCAAGGTGCCTGAATCCAGAATTGGGCATTCACCCTTTTCTGCTTTTGTTTCTTTCAGCCCCTCCTCATTATTGTTCATCTCCTCATCATGAGGCTCCTCTACATCCTAAAGTTAAACTGGTGTTACCTGGCGCGCTTTCTCCAGACTCATCCTCCTCTTCATCCTTAAGCTTTAGCTTGCACCTTCTCTTCTTCTCTGGCTCTACTTTCTGTGGCAAAATCCAAGGTGACCTTCTTAATGGTTGTGATGACCCTGCGCCCTAAACCCTTGTTCTTCTAAACACCCTTTTGAATTGTTTCTCCTCAGCAGTTTTATCTACATTTGCCTCCAATTCTCCTATCTCAAATACCCCATCTTCTTATTCTAATGGAGGAGTAATCGCATGCTCAATTGCCTTCTCATTAGTAGGATGCCTGTGCCCCTTGTGCTCTAAACCACCACTGTCTTCATGTAGTTCTTCTTCTTCTTCTTCTTCAATCAAAGGTGAGGTTGGTTCCTCATCTTCCAAGGTGCCTACTGTATGCTTCCCCTTGGGTGGGCCTGGAAGTTTGAACTCATTCTCCAAATACTTTCCATTTTGTAGCTTAGGCTTCAAATATATATATATATATATATAATATATATATATATATATATATATATATATATATATATACAAGGACCACACCCAACTTCCCGATAGCCAAGATTACAACCTTCATATTAATGTCATATAATATCATTCTTTCAATGTAAGCAGTCTTACATGGATACACATAAGACTTCCTCAGTGTGTGGTAGTCACAATCCACCTTATCAGCATTAAACACCATTATATGCTTGTCTGAGAACCTATGTACAGATGTCTGGAAATAGTGCGTTGTGAAGGCGTATGGCAGCTTGCACCAAGGGCTTCATTTTCCATCCTTCGTCCCAAAGCGCCAAATGCAAAAGTGTTGGTATACTGTAATATGGACTTGTTTACCTACTACCTCCAGAAGATCCTTAAGTATTCTCCACTCCCCAAATGCGGTGCGCAAGTGCTCATACCACATTTCTATTGTTTTCTTGAAGGTTCCACTCATTCATCCATCAAAAGTATACTTGGAAAATATTTCCGCCAAGGACTTGTTTATGTCAGGAAACTACCATACATTGTCTTGTGGCCCATCAGGCACCCCAATTTCAACAAAAACCAATGACAGGAATATAGCGCAAAAAATAATTTTCTCACCTTCCTGCACTTCTTTAATGATTGTCTCAAAAATTAAATTTGACAAGCTGTATACAACACCTTCTGTCATCTTGCGTGCAACATGAATCCAAGCCTTGTTGACCTAAGACCAGTGCTCTTGATTGTTTAGCTTTGTCAGAAGATGGGATGCTTCCTGAATGACTAGAGACTTTTATAACTTAGGGATGTTCATCTCGTGCCCTCCTTTGGTGTACCTAAGCTTCTTCTTCATCTTTTCTATGGCCTCCTTATCAGTGAGGTTGCTACTAAGCTCAACACCCGAACTCCTCAACCCTGTCAAACTTGCAATCAAAGGCATGGTGATTCTCATTCGATGCCCAGAAAAATAGAATAAGTCCTTATGGACTCTTCTCATAAGCCATTGATATATATTTTTAGGTTTGCCAAAGTATGGAAGCTCATATAATAGTAATACTCCTACCTTGGTCAACAATTTTTTTCCTGCATCATCATAGACTGCCATATCATTTTTTGTTCTCTTATTAGTTTAAACTACTAGCAATTTCTCCAAATCCTCCTTAGTATCCTTGTTCCTATGATTGTAGTTGCTAACCTTACAGCGATGAATGTGTGAATCCCAGTCACAACCCATGAGAACCCCTTCTGGGTACTACATTTTGGAAAATCTTCTCTTAGGGGTATCTTCCACTTTGATTTCAGCTTCCTTTTTCTTCTTCCCCCATTGTACCAACTTCAGGTTCTCGTTTGGGTGTCATAAAAACTAAAAAGGTGTTATATTTTTACCTCTTTCAAGCTCTCTAAACTCGAAACCACGTGCCCTAGCTTCAATCCAAACCCTAGCTCTTAATTTATCCTCCCTACATGCATTTGCTTTACACAAAATCTTTTCCAAAAGAAGTGTAAGTCAATCCCATGCATAAATCAGATATCACCACCTAGCTTATAGATCTTCACACTTTACCGCCATCTTTGCTAACTCGCTTGCAACAACTCGCTCAAAAATTCATAATCACAAAGGTAAAAATGGCCTCACAACCATTCCTTATAAATATTTTTAAAATTTATCACATTTATTACTCCTTCACCTACCATCGATCCCATCATTAATGCATCATTCATCAATGTTTTTGTGCTTCTCATTTATGCTCCACAGTCAAAACCATCTGGTGCGCCTTCTACTTCTTGGCCACACATTTCCTTCTTCACACCCATATGCACCAAATTACTTCGCCATTGTGCCTTCTTCCAAGTAGTTTCCATTGTTGCATCCTACCTCGTGTTATACTGTGCATCCATTTTTCTATACATGGTCTTCATTTAGAAGTAATTTTTTTCTATTTGCACCCTTCCAAAAGGCACCTACACAAAAGTTTCCTTATGCATACCCATCTTCAAATGAAAATCAACTATATTCAACTTAGTAATGAACCCTGTATGTAAACCACCCCACATTAAGGGTATGCACAGTCCTCTAGGCATGAAAACACTTAAATTATAATCAACTTTTGGCACACAAGTGCGCTTATGACACACAACACTGAACTAAATTGAAAAAGCATAGCAACGATGAAGAAAACACATATAAAGGAAATGTACTAAGGGAAACCTAATCTAAGTGGCAATACTTCCTTATTACAAACACCAAGAAGACTTATTTATAGTAGGGCTTCATCCTACTCTCGTTGAAGTAACCGTGTAATTGTGTTCCATCCAGCATCTCTAACTAGCAAGTACCTAAATCAAGTATATAAGTGATAACATACGGTCCCAACCAATGCACCTTAAGCTTTCCAAGGTGGCATAAAAACTTTGAATCATACAAAAGTACCATTTTCCCAACCTCAAGCTTCTTATCCTTGATGTGCTCTTCATGCCATGCCTTTTTCCTATATTTTTCTTCTTTCTGACTCCATCTTGATATGGAACACCTCTCATCCAGCTGCATTTGTTTGTCAATCCATTCTAAAAATGCTTGCTCATATGCCTAAAGTACCATAGAAACCTTGTCATCCCAATCTATCCTTCCAACATCACAAATTTTGGTCAAGGTATGGCTCAATATCTTGTTGAAGGCCTCAGCAGTTCCATTTTCCTGAGGGTGATAAGGGATTTTCCTATGTTGTGCAACCATAAATTCATCCAATAATATATCGATAGTCTCATTAAGGAAATGAGTACCCCTATCGCTTGTTAAACTTAAAGGGCAACCATCTCTGCTAATAATGTTTTCCCATAGAAACCTTGTTGTTGTAGATGCAGTGCATTCCTTTGTAGGCACCACTACTACACACCTTGTAATATAATTTCTACAAGTTATAATATAGTGTGATCTTGTCATGAGCTTGTCTAGGGAAATAGCACCCAAAAATTCAGTTTCCAGCTTCTCAAAAGGCTCTACACTAGTAATAGGCCTCAAAGGCATTTTTTCTTGGTGCCCAGGATTTCAAAGGTGCTGAAAATGATCACAGTCCTTACAATATGATTTGCAATCCTTGTTTAATGTTTCCCACCAAAGACGAGCTAGTAGAATCTTGTGCGCGATGGCATCCCCTGCATAGTGTCCACTTGTAATACCATCATGAGCCTCTACCATAATTACTTCATGCTCATGCTCAAGTAAACATCAACGCAAACCTTCATCACAACCTAACTTTTATAAGTCTCCATTGATCAACATGTAAGGCATGGCATGAATAGAAAGTTGTTTCTTTTCTAAGGCCATCATTCCATCGAGTGCCACACATGTGCATAAAAAGAAAACAATATCCTCTAAGTCCAAGGGTTAGTGGTTCAACCTAAACAGATGGGAATCTAGAATTATGTCCTTAATTCTCTAAATGTCCTCTCCTAATTGAATCCTTGATAAATAGTCTGGACTAGAATTACTTTTACTGGGATTAACCACCACCGTGAAATTGAACTCTTGAAACAACAGTACCCAACAGCATAATCACCCCTACAAAATGGGCTTGTTCACCAAGTACTTCAATACCATGTGGTATATATAAAATATGAAAGGTGTAGCCAGCAAATATTGTCAAAAATTATGGAGCGCGTAGATCATAGACAATGCCTCGCGCTCTGTCATTGTATAATTATGTTCTATTGGATTCAACTTTCTGCTAGGAAATCAAATAGGATGATCAACAATCCCTTCTATAGGCTGAGCTTATATGGCACCAATGGCCATGCCAGAGCCAAATACATGAACGTGAAAAGGCTTGGACCATGAAGGAAAGTGTAAAATAGGTGTTGTATTAAGCCTTTCCTTTAGTGTGTCAAACGGGTGTTGTTGTGCCTCACCCTAATAGAACTTTCCTTTTCCTCTAATAATTCTTCTAAGGGTACGGTGATCTTGGCATATCCCTTTATAAACTTTCTTTAATAACCTATGTGCCCCAAGAATCTACGCACCTCACTCTGGCTAGTATGATCTTCTAAGCCCAAAATGACAGCTACCTTAGCAGGATCCACTAGCAAGCCTTCTTTACAGATGATATGTCTTAGTAAAATTCCAAAGGGTGTGGCAAATATATACACTTATTAATCTTCAAGGAGATGCTCAACTGTTGGCACCTCTTGAACATCGACCTCATATTATCACAGTGATCTTTCACAAACCCATAGACTGTCCAATCATCTGGATACACTTGTAAGAACTTGTGAATAAAATCTTGGAATTTTTGTACCACTATATGGAAAAATACTACAGGCGCAGTCTTTAATCAAAAGGGCATAAATTTGTATGCAAAACTTCCCCACTCAGTGGTGAAGTTTTTTTTCTCTTAATCTTCTTCAACTATCCTTACCTGATGATATCCAGAGAATCCATTAGTGAAGGATTATATTTTGCACCCTTAAGGAGTAAATAGTGTGGGAAAGGGATCAATCACACATGCATCATTTATCTCCTTGTAATCCACACAAATCCTTATTCTACCATATTTATTGATGGTGATCACCATAGGGCTCACCCATTCTGACTCCTCAATTGGCACAATAATTCCAGAAATTAAAATTTTGTCAATTTCTTCCTTTACCTTAATGCATAAGTTTGTATCCATTCTGTAAGGTATCTTCCAAACTAGGCATGTACCTTCCTTCAACTTTATCTTCATCTCTCCTAATGATTCATGTACGCCTTTTAGCTCATGATAGCCTCTAGGGAATAGGTATTGAAATTCATGTAATAGCTCAATGAATTTAGCAACTTTAGATTCAGACCAGTAATCTCTGATAATAGCTTCCTTAGGTTCAACATCCATTCCAATGTTCACTTTCTTGGTCTTAATAGGCTCATGGTAGGTGCTCGCCTTCTCATATGCATTGTCCAAGACTTCACGCATACCCTCTATGTGCTCCATATCCAAGCTCTCTGCCTCTTCATCATCAACCAGGTAGATCATCTTACCCTTTTCTCTTTCTAAATAGGCGCACCCAAGCTACTTAGTTTATGATTCTTCCTCTTCAAAGTGCGCCACTAGGTTTGATTCTCCAAAAAACTCCTATAACTCTTCATCCTTTACATTTTCTCCCATAGTTAAATACTTCACAACCTACAATGCCTCATTCACTAGAGGCTTAGAATAAAATTAATCAAAGTTCTTATTCATACCTTCAATAATTTCCTGCCAATTTCCAGTCACCTTATTCAACTCTGCGTAGACATATCATGCTCGCATGCAGCCTCATAAGGTGAAATAAAACTTGTGCACCCACAAAGAAGGTGGTAAAGCTTCCTGCCCCACTGTCTAGAGTCTCTCACACTGATAAACTTGGTTTTGAATAGGATCATTACCATGAAATGCATAGATCTAAGTAGGTGGATTGCTTCATAGAAAATGAGAACATAAAGCAATCCTTACTTCTCTCCACTCTAAAAGATTATCCCTATGAACCATCCACCAGTGCATTTCCATCCCACGCAAATTATATACTAACATGTTCCTTCTTTCCACCTGACATTCCCATTGAACTTCCATAGCAAGTACAAATACTTCTGGATTATCTTCTCATGTGTACTTTAGTACCTAGTTGCTACCCAAGTGCCTGATATTGTGTGGCTTACTGACGCACACAACTGCACTTTGTAATTCATGCCCAATTTTTTCATAAGTTTCGTGCACCCAATTTTCACATGTAACACTTGTAGTATTGCTCATTGACTGTGCATCATCCCACTGGAGAACTCCTTCTTTTAATTGCTCAAGAATTTCCAAATCTTGAATGGTGCACACATAAATTATTTGTTCTCAAAGTTGATCCACTCTTTATGTGTGCACCATGGAGAACAAAGAAGAAAATTTGGTCCACAATTTCAAAATTGAAGACGTGAATTATTCATTCCTCAGGCTAGTTAATGAATTGAAACTCAAACAATTATGGAATGTTGGTTACTTTATTGATGGTGGCACCAGGATTACAACTCAAGAGGCAATGGACTACTAGAAGTCGGTGTTAATTGAAGGAGTTAAATACCCCAACCTCTTGAGGTGGATGGCCACCAATTTTCTCAAGGCTCAGATCTCCACAAGGCTTGGTTATACAGCTATGGTTGATGAGGTGGTTAAAGTAATGATGTAACCAAGGCATTCTAATCCCCATTTGGACACTCTCAAGGTGGCTCATATTATCAGGGTCCAGACTATTTTTATTGGCACTAGTAATGCTTTTATGAAGACATGGAATAGTTAGGGTTTGATGTGGCCCTGAAATTGGATCAGATGTGGCAACTAACAAAATACATGGTTGTGGAAAGTGTGCAACAAGGTAAGAAAATTGATGCAATATGATCTGCCCTTCAAATTCCTTCTAAGAAGTTTGAGGTCTCGAACTTGGCAAGTTCCTTGGTGTCGCTGATGATAGAAGGTGAAGCTAGAAATGATGAAGCTTCAACTATTATGGTAACCAATTCTTCTGAGGAAGAGAATAATTAGATTTAGCTAAATAGTTTTACTTTTGTTGAATTATATTTCTTGTAGTCTTCACCATCATGGATGGTTTTTGTAACTAGAAATCTTCATGTTCTCAGGGTTTATTATTATTATTATTATTATTATTATACATAATAGTAAGGTTTTGAGCCTCTTTTTTGACTGAACAAAAAACAAAGTCGACCAAATTTATGCACTAAACATTTTAGTGCCAAAATAGATGAGGTCATAAAAAATAACTTTTATTTCAATACATATCTTGATTCGATATTTGTAGAATGATATCCAAGATTCTTCTAGACTTCCATGGACTTCCCCTATTTTTTCTTAGTCTTACAGCTTTTCATGACCATCACAAACTTTTTCTTTCCTTCGCAACAATCCTTCACTTTCGCAATCTTTCTCAAACCTTTGCGGCATTTCCCAACTTCTGTGAGATTTCTCTAACCTCTACAGAATTTCTAGAATTCTATGGATTTCTTTTACTTTCTCTTAATTATATGGCAATCATCCTTTTTATTATGGCAATTTCTTTCTATCACCCATGGAATACAAATTCCTTTAATCTGCGGCATATGACCTTTGTTATGCGGTATTATCTTATGCCCGTGAAAAACTTCAACCAATGCATACAGTAGACTACTAATCATTTTCAAATCCGTGAAACACAACAACATCCATGGTATACTACAAGACACGTGGAACACTAGAGAACCCACAGAACACTGCAATTTTTTTTCCTTTGAAACGTTGTATGCAAAATTCAGACCATATTAAGTTTTTATTGATTGATTTAGTTCGTAGACATCAATGACAATCATTTCCAACATATGATACATGTAGCTTTCTTTATGCATCAACATTACTTTGACATCAATGACAATATTTTCAAAAATTTCCCCCTTTTTCATTAATGACAACCTATATATAAACCATAAATAAATAACGCAAATTACCAATTTACGTAAAGGAATATCAAGAACACAATGTTCTCCCTTGTTGTAGTTCTCCCCCTTTCTGTAACTATCCTCTTTTGTAATACTTATGTACTACTCTAATACACCTTACTTTAATTATCCCCCTTGCTTTAATTCTCCCCCTTTTACATCAATGGAAAAGGAGTAAAAAACTCTCAAAACACTCCCCCTTGGATTATGCATATGTTAATCTATTATCGTGTTGTCTTCACTATGATGTTGATGTGATTAAATTCCCCTTATTTTACGCTTCCTTCATAGAAACTATGTGCACCATGATACTGGTGTAATGTTCATTACCTCTGTTGTGGATGAAAAAATAGAATACTTTCTTCTTTCTAATACAAGATATCAAACAGTTGCCCAAAAGAATTCTCCTCCTCTTAAATTGTTTATGTCATCAACACTTTACATCTCAATCTACTTCTTACATGACTTCAATTGACTCAACTTCGTCTCTTTTCATGACCTCTCCAAGTAACATCCTTCATCACTCTCAATCAAATTTTCATGTACCTCTCCTTCACTTATTATGAACTCAAAACAACTTGTTAACTAGTTACAAATCTTGACAACAAACTATCACTACTACTAATATCCATGATCACACTTAGATGCTTACCTTGAACCTTGCATCTTATCTCAAATACTTTGTTGGATTCTCTTGGAAGTACTTTATTTTCATAAAATCCTCATTTGTTTGCATCTGAATTTTAATATTGTGTTTCTCTTGTAGCTATTGTACATTCATCCTTTTCACCATGCTTCTTAGATTTCTCTTTCTTATTCCTAGCATCTTTAGTTTGATCTTTCACAACATTCTTTTTCTTCAACTTACAGACATTTATGAATTCACCTTTGTGTTTAGCACAAGTATCCACTTTCTAGTTTTAATCTGCAAGAATAATTCTACATTATCTTGCTATATGTCCATACTTATTGGAATTATAACATTTAATATCATCTAATGTGAAAGCAAATTAAATATATATTTTACCTAAGAAAGCATGAACCAATTTGTTTCCATTCCATCCATTCTCATTCCTATTTTGTTTGGGAGATTCCACAGTTCTACAAAAATGTGTAATATGGCCATAGTTGTGGCATTTATAGCATATAGTACCATTTTGTTTGTATTTTGAAGGGAATTATAGTTTATATTTGAAACCCCATAAGAACTTGCATTTGAATTTTTCTTCTTATGAAAACTTCTTGCATAAGATCTATAGTCTACTGATCTATGCCCAACCTGATTGCACAAAAAATAACAATAAAAAAGAATTATGACACCTAGTTATGTGACCCTACCTTGGGGGAAAGGATCTTCTGTATTTTTCTGAGTTTTCTTTGTTTGTATTCTTAGGAACATGGATCTATTTCTTCTTGTTGATTTCATTTGGAATGCTTGTACTTTAAGGAACATAAGTATCAGTCTCCTTATTGCTTTCATCTCTAATAGAACCTTTAAGAGCATCTACATAGGTCTTTGATTTTTCTATGTTTTTATTGTGGTGGAATATTGGTGTAGACACAAAATCTCACTTTTGGGTACATTTCTAGGTCCTAAAAGCATACTAGTATTCATATGATTCCTAAGTGAGAAAACTAGTAATTGACAGCTATCTTTAGCCTCTTTGTTTTGTTTCTTGTCTTCTTTCTGGTATTTTACACCCTACATCCCAGTTGGTAATTTACTTTCTTATCTTTCATGACCTCTAACACCACCACCCAGCCAGGACGCTAGTACTCAGGTGCCTTCATCCCCTTTGGGCGCCCCTTGCCTCTTTACATCTTACTTGCTATTTTTTAGCCTCTTTTATCTTTTGGGTGCATCCTATTTTCTTATGGGTTGGTCTTCCAGCTGTCAATTACAAAATTAAACCAAGGGAATCATCTAAATATAAAGTTATGTGACCAAATGAAAGGACCAAGCTCTAAGCATCTACTATCATTACCTAAGATTGTATCCAAAGGCATCTAAAACATCAAAGACATTTGTCTAGAATCCATACAAGGGACAAGGGACTGTATTTTCTACATACACTTCATAGGAAGAGGAAGTTCATTTTTCCATCCACACATCTATTTACATTAGTACATCTAGCAATCACTCACTATCAAGTGCACTTGCATAAGGGCTTCCTAGGGCACGACTCTTTCACACACACAAGATTTATATGGATTCTGAGATGTAGTGCAACACTCAGTCATAAGTTCACTCAGTCAGGTGATCATCGGGGTCAGTCCAACTTCTCATATTGTATCTTTATTTTTTGGGATTTGATGTAGTTTAATTTTTTTGCATGTGAACATCTCTTTGTGGGTTACAGGTACATTTTTTAAACAAGGTGTGACATATAGGAGATCAATAGTAACTAGTAGCGATATTTGTGCGACACCAGAAAAAATCAGGTTCTGAGCTCTTGCGCGGTCACAGGAACCCAATAGAGGTCTCTGACACCTAGGCTCCCTCTCCCTAGTCCAAGCGCCCTGATATGTCTTCATCTAAAAGTTCCATAATTTTTTGTGCACAGTTATGATAGTATGCCCTTCCTATCCATTAGTTTCCCCATTCTAGAAAACCTTTAGAAAAGCATAAATCAACTAAGTCATCCTTTCCCTCTCTTTCACTTAGGGTTTCATATTTATGTACTTTATTTCTTGTGTCAAATTTGTACTCTAGAATTTATATATCATATATGACTCTGCAATTAGGGTTTAGCATTAAATCTATTTTTATTAAATCAATTGGAATCTTCTTTGTCCGTTCTATGATATTATTTGTACCCAAGGCTAGTTTTGATAAACTCTGATCCCTGATTATTGAGTATATCATCTAGCATCTTTGTGCTCTTCTCAAACTTGAGGCATTTGTTTAACTTCAATTTTTTCTTCTCTAAGTATTCCTTTAGAATCACAACCTCTTATTCTAGCATAGCACATTTGTCTTCTTTTGTCTTTAACTCAATTCTGACATCCACAATCATCTTTTTAATCTCTTCAAGTTTAATCTGAAGGTTATTGATGATCTTTTGGGTTTCTTTAAGGTCTTGAGATAGCTTTTCTTTGAGGCACCATACTCTTCTTCAAAATTTTGAAAATATTATTTTTGTTTCAAATTATTCTTCTTTAGTATCTTAATCTCATCTAGGGCACTAATGATCTCTCCTTCAAGATCTTCTCATTTTTTTTCTGATATCTCTTTTGTCATGAGTAATGATTCTTCTTTATCACTATAAGAATTTCTTTCATCACCCTTCATTTTAATACCTTTAAATTGACGCTTATGTGTTTGGAGTTTTAATTTCTTCACTTTATCATCACCTTCATAAACGTTCTTGAGTTTATTTGAGATTTACTTGGTTGAAACACAATGTCTTACCTTAACAAATTCTGACTTAGGAAATCCAATAAATATTGCATTCATAGCCTTGTTATTGCTCTAGATTTTCCTTATTACTAGTTTGATTTGTAGGAGGCATTGTTGGAGCTATATAACCATTTTCAATGGATTGCCAAATGTCAAACCCAAGAGCCATTAGATAGGTGTGCATCTTTATACTCCAAAAAACATAATTAGTTCTATCAAACAATGAAGCTCCATTCGAGGAGAAACCTTCTTGACTCGTCATGTGTGCTTCTGAGATCTACCTTCTAGCGGTTAATTTATTCTGAAGGAACCCACTCTGATACAAATTATAGAAAACATACAAATACTGAGAGAGGGGTGAATAAATATACTTATAATTTTTACTTATTTAAATGTTAATATCCATAACAACAATAATCACATGAAATATAATAATTACACAACACAAGATTTATGTGGAAACCCTTTCAGGAGAAAACCACAGAGATAAGACATCCTATAGCTACTGTCCAAATTAAACCATAAAATTAATTTTATTACAAATATTTTTAGGAACCAACCTATTGGAAACACCAATCCCCAATGTTGAGCACTCACTTATATCACTCACTTTTCATGGGCCCCAAGTGTCTTATTTAAATGGGTAATTAGGTGTGTCCCCCAAAACTACTTTTTCAACCATAATTGGTTGAATAACCTTTCTATAAACCCATAGGATATATTTAATAAATAGAAATTTACTTCTTATCTATTAACTATAATCTAATGCTTATAGTTATATTTAATATAAATATCTAAATATAACATTGGGAACCATATAAGTTGTAAATAACCCACAATATTATATTCCAATATTTAATGACCGGAGTAATAACTGAAGCAATGAGGTCCAAAAAGTGATAATAGGGCATGGGAAGGCATGGAAATTCCATCTAAATTAGGACTTTAAGATTCATATGCTCGGAAACCACAAACTTGTGACTCAGGGGGAACACAACAAGGAGGGAATTACAAACATACCAAGTGTAGGAATCATTCAACACCACAGTCAAATTAGTGGAGTTAACAAAATGTAATAGGAAAAACCCTTTATTTATATTCTAGATAGAGTCCATCTTGATACCAAGCTGAGACCAAGTTGTTTGCACTCAAGATCGAAGCATACTTTTAGAGGGAATACTTCCAACAAAATAGCATATCATGCAAAAATGGTCAATCTAATGAAATGAAAAAATAAACTCTTTAACAAGTAATAAGATATTGGGGATAGAAACATTACCTCCTGGAATATTTTGGGCTCAAACATCCTCAGTTTCTTTCTTGGAGGCTCCATCACAGTCTGTTGCAATCAAAATAAATGAATTATGTGAATGAGAGGCCATTTATAAAATTTTGGACTCAAAGGCGGGAATGTTTACAAAACCAAATTAAATGTAATTGCATATGAAAAAATACCGTACGAGGTGGTATGAAAAGGGTCGAACACCCATAGGTGGTAGTCATATAATACATGAAAAATCCAAGCTAATATTTTTTTCCTCCCCTTTCAGCCTCAGTAGAGAGAAAAAAAAATGATGTGTTATATATAATTATATATAGGTAAACAATATTGCTAATCCTTGGCATGGTCTTTGGGACCTTTTGGTGAAATATCTTCCTAATCCATCCTCCCATTATGTTGGTGGTCATTAATTTTCATGGGTTGTGAACATTACTTTTTCACAATTCATCTTTCCCCTAGGTGATATCATCTCATTATTTGGTTGAGGCTTCTACCTCCTTCCACACATGCCCATCACCTTATATCTTTATTGATTATTTGTCTTCATTTCACCCTCTCCCTGTGGAAGAGATTTTCCCTCTCCCATATTCTCCCTCAATGGTTGATCACATGCTTCCCTGGTTCCACTTATTTGTTGCCAAGTGTGAAATGGCCTTTTCCTCTCCTTTATATGATAAAAGGGTGATTCATATCTTCATTATTCAATCTAGTCCATTCTCTCTACCATTAAAACAATACTGACCCTTGAATACCTTGATCTCTCAAGCCATCCTCTAGTTAATTATGAGATTTCCTTTGTTTTTGTGAATAACTTATATCACAAATTGTTCCCCACAAGTAGGTGGAAATGTGTATTGCTTCTCATTTTATTTGCTCACCTCATTGTGTGAGGTTAGACGCAACACTGGAGGGGCCCAATTTCTTCTTTATTGGGCTTCTTTCGAGGGGATATTTACAAGCAAAGGAATTTTTGTTGCATTGGGCCTCTGGTGAATTAGAGGACAAGTTTAACATCTCAGCTGGATTTGCAATTTATGTGTGGTGAACCATTGCTGGAGTCGGTCATCGTCTGGATGTGTTCTTCCATGTTTGGATTTGGATGAATTTTGGCTCCCCATTCTCCTGGATTTTCCTTGAATTCTCACTCTGAAAAAAAAGGTGGCAAGGACTCACAAATTCTTGGCTCAAATGGATGGATTAGTTAAGAATGATGTTTCGGTGGGTGGTTACAATTAGGAAACTACAAACTTTGCTGCAATGAATATGCAGAATGTTGAATAAAAAGTAATAGTTTATAGAGATAGAGGTAAAATAAATATACAAAATACCAAACATGCAAGAGATGAACACCAAATTTACGTGGTAAAACCCCATTTGATTGCTTAGGGAAACATCCATGGTGCAAGATTTCAATCTTTTATCAACTCGAGATTAAAAGATTACAAGTGAACTTGTTATGAGCTACTTTGAATCTTTACAAAAAACAATACACCTAATGGGCGAAATACGATTAGGATTCCTCCTAAAAATAGAGTGGAAAAATGCAATTAGGATTTTAAAGATAGAATTCAGTTGAATTCAACTTTCTAGAAACAAGGGATTGACTCCTTAATTTTTTCTTCAAGGGGGCTCCATAACATGTCGTCACCCCCCTGCGATATGAGTGGGAGGGAGGCAAGCCCCCTGACCCCCCTTTGGGAAGTGGGCTACAAAGTGCAGGGATCCAAAATTTAACTTTGTTGTCACATATCTAATAGTTGCATGGAGCCTCTTATTGTCACTTGCCTTTGGAAGGTAGATGGTATGTCCATTCTCATAAGGTAGGTATGAGGTTGGGCTTAACTATTCCCTGATAAATTGATGTCTACAGATACAATCTAGTGGGCATGCATTACTCAATTATTTCTTTTGACCCCAAGTGTGGTATCCTTGATTGGTTGGGCCTTTTTGTATATAGATATTTGAAATATATTGTAGAGTGGTAAGCATGTTTACCGTCTTGCATAGTATCTTTTTAGGTTAGCATGTATGGTTACATCAGATTGGTTGCAATTCCTCGTGAACCATTATAAACCTCTACACATATATATCTTTTTGGTTTTATTAATATAAACGGCCGTGGAATTCATATTCCTAAATCGATGACAAAGGTTGTGAACGCACTTGGCTCGGACAATTTGGTGCCTCTCAGAGCATGTACATATATTTATATGCATTTAATTTTCATATAAAGTTCATGTCTGTTTTTATTTATGCCTTTTCTTAGCCCGTTTGCTCTCTTACTATTTGTGTGAGGCTCGTCAAGGGGAGAATTTTTATGCTCCATGCAGATGTTTTATTTGAATAAAAGAATGTTTATGTTTTATTATTGAAATCATATTTATTTTAATTCAAGCATAAGCATTTGATTGGTGTGTATGAATAATCAATCAGTTTTTGTAAGTGGGAGTGGTAAGTACAGAAATATCTCGACTCCAACTCAACTCACTATTATTTTTATTTTTTTAAGATGATATATTCAACATTTATAGTTTAGTGAATGGCTTAACAATTGTGACCAGTACTCAGCCAATCTCAACAAATTTCATGTATATGTAGAGAGATAAATGGTGCCAGGCACATAATCAAAATTGCATGTAATGGACCCAAATGATCATGATAACTGTGTTGATGAGGGAGAAAAGATTGTGAATGCATCCCAATTTCTTGCTTTCCTCCGCCCAGTAACAAAATCTCTGTTCCAACATTTTTATATTCTTTTTTTTAACAACATTGTTTATGCCTTCATAAATTCTAATTTTTTTTGTTCTTACAATACCATGGCAGGTAGTTGCAGAGATGGTGGGCACCTTCTTGATGGTGTTCTCTATATGTGCTATCATAGCCATTGGGGAATTATTACCTCAAGGTTTAGGGTTGATGGAGTACGCAGCCACAGGATCCTGTGCAATCATGGTGGTGGTTTTTTCTATTGGCCATATTTCAGGGGCTCATATAAACCCTTCCGTAACTCTAGCTTTTGCAGCAGTGGGTCAATTCCCTTGGTGGCAGGTAGAAATCAACTTCTTCTTTTTTTAAGAATACATAATTAGGAGTAGAAATCTTCTTCTTTTGAGGTGTGAATGTTTCGGCCAATGTTGTATTATATTCTTCTTATTAATAAAATAGTGTTCTTGATCACAGTTTCGTTGAATTTGGTTGAATTTGTAAGAAGATGTGTGCTTGTAAGAATGTGTGTATCAGGTGCCTGCTTATGTGGTTGCACAGTTTACTGGTGGTTTTTTGGGTAGCTATATTGCAAAGATTGTGTACGGTGTGAAAGGAGAGTTGGGCACAACTAAGCCATCACAGGGTTGTGTGCGAGCATTCTTGGTGGAGGCCATAGCTTCATTCTTCATAATGTTCTTGGTTTCTGCGTTGTCACTGGATTGCAGACATGTATCTACTTCTCACTCTTATAGCTAATTTATTACTATATCAATTATATAAAATAAATATGAGTCTTATTGTGGGTAAAAGTGGAAAAGGAAGAGCTTATATATCAGGGTAGTTTGTAAATACCATAACTAAAAAATGACAAAAATTAAATTTCATTGCTTTGCATGTAAATCCATAATGAACAAAAATAAGGAACTACAATAATTTTGTAAATTGAAAATGCATTTTATATTATTCAATAGAAATTATGAAAGTTGCATTAGATCTTTCACAACATGTTAGAGTTATGTTAAGTTACATTTGCATTAGATCTTTCAAAACATGTTAGAGTTCTCTTGAGTTACATTTGCATTAGATCTTTCAAAACATGTTAGAGTTTTCTTGAGTTACATTTTCTTTTTTCTGATTTTTTTAAATCTAAATTATATTGAATATTTTAATGTATGAAATAATAATTTATTTAAGTTTTTTTAATTAAAAATATATTTTATATTATTTAAGAAAAAATATATGAATTGAATTGAAATTTTAATATGAAAAATACATGATTTTCTTTTTCATATACTTTTACGTTATTTATCTCATCGTTTTTATAAAGAAAAAATAATAATCATACAAAAAAATATATCATTAATTATATTTAAAAAATTTAAATATTAACAAATTGAATTACTAACCAATTATAAAAAACATACGACTCAAAAATACTACATAACTTATTAATTTGTCATATTTCCGCGAAGCGAATCTATATTAATATACTATATACTCTTCCCTTTTCTATACTTAATCTCTTAATGTCATTCTTGTTTTCTAATAGTTATAACCAAATACTTGTATTTAATTTTATGAATAGTGAGTGCTCACAGTTATTTTTGTGGTCAGATTGGACAGTTGGCAGGCATTGCAGTGGGAGCAGCCATTGCACTGGGCATTCTGATTACCGCGTATAAAAATAAAATTCCCTTTATTTTCTTTCCCATCTTAAATATTATGTACAGGATATTCAATTTTGTTCAATTTTGTGTATAAATGCAGGCCCATATCCGGAGGATCGATGAACCCAGCACGGTCATTCGGGCCTGCTGTAGTATCTAATGATTATGAAGATGTGTGGGTTTATTTTTTGGCACCTACAGTTGGAGCATTGGTAGGTGCCTTTCTTTACAAATTCATCCGCATTCACCACCAACAAATTCTTCCAATTTCTGTATGATCAGAAATGATTATATGAGGTTAATCAACCATGTTTTTTTTCCTGAATGCGTATGTGAATATACATGAATTTTTATGTTCAAGTAAATTTTGGTTCTAATATTCATGTGCCATGTATTATATATTTCTTATTAATAACAGTTTTCTTTTTATTTTATTTTGTAAATGATAGTTAAAAAAAAATGAAAATGATATATTTTATGATTAAATAATTTATCCACGGATAATTTAAATTAAACAAAATATCATATCTTTATTTATCAAGTTTCAATTGAAATAAATAAATATAATATTAATAAAAAAAATTAAATATATAATATTAATTTTTTCAGTTTAGATAGATTTAGT
The DNA here is from genome assembly GCA_019776745.2 of Taxus chinensis. Classification (NCBI taxonomy): domain Eukaryota; kingdom Viridiplantae; phylum Streptophyta; class Pinopsida; order Cupressales; family Taxaceae; genus Taxus; species Taxus chinensis. The sequence continues at coordinate 194,031,175 of CM034150.1, forward strand.
TGATTTTTAAAAATTGAATATAAAGATGCATGGTAATTAATATATAAATTATCTTATTAGTTGGTTGTTAACTGAATTAAATTGGGATAATTGCTAATAAAATCGATTTAAAACTTTTTTTATCAAATCTTTCTAGTAATAGTTGTATTCTTTTATTTGTTGGTAATATAGAGGCTATTTCTTTTTTATTTTTTTAATAATTGATAAACTAGCAACATCATCCATAGGTGTTTGTGAAAAGTCTAGGCACAAGTTTATTGGTGCAAAATAAATAATGAATCATTTCAATGATAAATATGCGTTCTTAAAGATGGTATGTACTCCACAAAAAGTAGAAATGTTATCACAGTATTACATTAAATGTTAGTAATAATAAACAATGTCATGGTCACATTTTCAAAACTAAAAATTCATAAAGGGTTGATGAAGATTACAATTTACTTTTAAGTTCCTTCAATCTCAAGACATTTTTTAAAATAGTTCGCATGAAATCTATATGATTTGAAATTCTTCACACATGTCTAAGAACAAACTTGCAACTTAAACATATGACAAAATAAATTATTCTAATTATGGTTTGATACAATCCCAATTTGGCACATGTTGGAATGATGTTGCAAAAGATTATAGAATCTACATTTATACCTTAAAGTTGAGTTTGCTTAAAAGTATCCAAAGCCAAGCTATTAACATGAATTTTAGTACATATATCATGGAATCATCTAGTCCACATATCATGGAAATATTAATTTCAAAGTATTTAAAGCCTAGTTAAAAAATTATTCACATTTTCAAAACTAAAAATTCATAAAGGGTTGATGAAGATTACAATTTACTTTTAAGTTCCTTCAATCTCAAGACATTTTTTAAAATAGTTCGCATGAAATCTATATGATTTGAAATTCTTCACACATGTCTAAGAACAAACTTGCAACTTAAACATATGACAAAATAAATTATTCTAATTATGGTTTGATACAATCCCAATTTGGCACATGTTGGAATGATGTTGCAAAAGATTATAGAATCTACATTTATACCTTAAAGTTGAGTTTGCTTAAAAGTATCCAAAGCCAAGCTATTAACATGAATTTTAGTACATATATCATGGAATCATCTAGTCCACATATCATGGAAATATTAATTTCAAAGTATTTAAAGCCTAGTTAAAAAATTATTCACATTTTCAAAACTAAAAATTCATAAAGGGTTGATGAAGATTACAATTTACTTTTAAGTTCCTTCAATCTCAAGACATTTTTTAAAATAGTTCGCATGAAATCTATATGATTTGAAATTCTTCATACATGTCTAAGAACAAACTTGCAACTTAAACATATGACAAAATAAATTATTCTAATTATGGTTTGATACAATCCCAATTTGGCACATGTTGGAATGATGTTGCAAAAGATTATAGAATCTACATTTATACCTTAAAGTTGAGTTTGCTTAAAAGTATCCAAAGCCAAGCTATTAACATGAATTTTAGTACATATATCATGGAATCATCTAGTCCACATATCATGGAAATATTAATTTCAAAGTATTTAAAGCCTAGTTAAAAAATTATTTTAACATATCCTGTTATCATCGAATTCCATGAAATTATAATTAAATCATAGACACTTTCCTACATAGTTCATGTACATCTACCAAGCTAATCCATGTAGAATATGAAGTCTATGGAAGTCCAATCTAACTACTAAATGGTTAATATGGTTGATGTACTCGTAAAACCACCCAAAACCACATAACAAAAAATTCACCCTTGGTTGATTGCCTCTCATTATATTCTAATGTTTATGACAACAGTTCCATAGGAAAACTAGGTAGTTTCACCCATATAGGTATCCTCCTAGAAAATTTAGCTATGGGATCAAAACAAGCCATCCACTTCTTCAAATCCATGAAGGCATTCCCCTAGAACCATTTTCCCCTACAAATCTTTAAAGCATATTCCACCGAACAAAACAAAAAACTAATCCAACCTCTAAAAATCAAATGGAAGATAGGCCCATACCCCAAAATCAGTTTATGTACTTTCCATAACCAAAAATTTAAGGATTTCTCTAAGATATGTCAATCATGAAATTTCTTAACGAGATTCTTCCCTGAATATTCCAAAACTTGCTCAACCCTTAGATAATGATCCCAAAAGTAAACCATCACAAATCCTCCACTACTCACATTGACATTTGCAAACCAATTTTTTTTGGAAGCACAATGAACTGGGGGGTTGAATCACTCCTTCAAAACCTTTAAACCAATTATTTTTAACTTGTATAAACCATTAATCATTCAACCATGCATTAATGTGATCTTAACAACATGAAACAATCATTCATATGAGCATAACCAAGAGAGAGTACACAATAACACAAGATGTAAAGTGGAAAACCCTCAAGGGGAAGAAAACCCATGGAAACTTTTGATTATAGTACTCAAACCAAAAGACTTACATGAATATGACACATCACACAAGATTTGCTTAGTGAGACACTAATCCCATAAGGAGCACCAACCCTGCAAGGAGGCTACAACCCTCTAAGGTGATCAAGAACCAGCCCAACCACTTAAAGATGAAAACCAATGAAGTAATGTTGCAACTAAAACTAATAGTCATCACAATTTCAGCTCCACTCTCTCAAAGACCTCTTCAAACACACTTTCTCCTGCTTCGCGCAAACTTGCTTCTTCATGGGATGATTAGATCTATTTTCAATGTTGCTCAGCTTCTCAACTATCCTCAACACTTCGTATTCTCTCTCATCTTTGGATTTATGCCCTAAAACCTCTATCACACACTCTCTTAGCTCACACTTTCCCCTCTTTCACAACTAGTCACAAATGAACAAATACACGTACTTAAATACATTACTATTCTCCTAAACACTACAAGGTCAGCCATGACCATTAAGGTAGGCCATAGCAACAACAAATTAAATCCACAACATTATATACAATCATAACACAGACTCATATAGGTCAACAATGCACCAAGGCACTCAACAAACACAAACAAGACCAAATCTACCATCACCGAGCACTCCATGGACTCCAATGGCTCAAACAAGATTTGAAAAGACTCGAGAATCTCCATACATTTCAAATACATCCTCCACAATATCAAAAACCTCTGCAACATCCATTTCCTTAACAATACCACCAAGTAAGAGTGTTTCCTACTCATAATGGGCACCTTCAGCAAACCATTCTTCAAAGATGAAGAACAAACACTCACCAAACACCTCAACCATGCCATGTAGCCACTCATTAGAAAGCTACTGACCCAAGAAACACCTATAACCATGTTATACACCATGACTCAGCCCATAGAGCCATATAAACCTATTTGTCCTTAAACCAACTTGAACACTACATAAACTAGTTTTACAAAATTGACCTTCTCACACACTTGCTAACACTTTTAAGATATATAAATGCATGTACTAGGATAAATTTGCATCCCTCTTCACTCTCCATTTTATAGGAATCATGAACCAATCCAAAATATTGGTCTCCCAGACCAATCTTCAGACCAAAGCATTATTGTCCTGAACCAGTCCAACTGGTTCAACTTATGACCTTCTTCATGCCATCTCATCTCATTTCCAAATATCCAAAAAATCTTGAATCATGTCATATGGGATGTTTACAATACCCCCAAGGCCATCAACCATCATCACCGAGTCCATAAGTTCCCAAACATCACCTAGTCCATAAGTTCCCATAGACACCTATAATTACGCTCGAGTAATTTAAATACTTAAATTGTGATAATTATCTCCTTTCCCACAAATTGACAGCATATTGTCAATAGCGCTCATCTTCTCTTCCATTTTCGTTAATTGATTACATTACGCTAATTAATTAAGTCACCTATCCAACACATACCCTAATTAACGACCCTTCGTTAATCAACACCTTCTATCTAGTCTAATTAATTATTATTAATTAATTAGCCTCCCTTCTCATTAAATCAATAAATCACTATTTAATTGGTTTAATTCCCTCCTAATGGTCCAAATCACACTAAAATCCATCTAAAAGCTTATAAAAGCTTGCACATGTATTAATTAATCATCTTGATTAATTAATACACCCCCTTTATCCACATGAGCCACTTAAGGACAAACTAAACCCTCCTAAAGTTAACTCAACCCCATCTAAACCCCCCTTATCCATAACTAACTCTACATCTCCATTAGTCCCACATTCATGAGGATGTGTTGAATCCTTTATCCTTTGGGCTATATAAACAACCCTCCCTCTACTTCTACACCTACACCTAAATCTCTCAAGAGACAAAAGAAAGCACATAGTTTCATACTAATAGCCTTTTGTCATTCTTGAGATCTCCATCCTCCATTCTTGAAGAGCTAAGCCTCACACCCAAGCATCCATTGAAGGATCAAAGAAAACAAATATAATTTGATTGCCATTGAACTACTTAGGTTCATTTTAATGTTAAATTAGGCAATTAAGGAGAATAGAGTTCATTAATTTACATTATGTTTTGATCATTTCAAAGTTATAATGTTGAGGGTAGGACTTGCTTATTTCTTCATCATGATGGTGCACATTTCTCATTTCTAGCTAGGTTAGGAAGCTATTTTTAGGTGGTAGTTTCTTGCTTTAAATTTAGCTAAATTGTAGAAATACTTGTACACATTTGGCACGCCCGGTGGGACCCTTAGTCCCATGGCATTTTAGTTTAAGTTTCATTGTTTTGGCTAACTTTTGATATGCACATGTAGTAATTAATGTCCATTTTCTTGGAATTTTTGCTCATTTGATATGTGTAACCTCATGTTCATAGCCATAATTTTAATGGGTTATTGCCATTCTTAAGCTAACTTGTCAAAAATTGAGATATTGTGAGTTTTCTTGTGTTTGCTGCTGTATTTTGGTTGCAGGTCTAGCGCAGCCACATTTTTAGGGGTGCAGGCATGTTTTTTATGGTGCAAGCAGGGTTTTCGGGGTGCACACATCTCTCTGGTGGCACAGGCACACTGGTAAAACCTGTTACTCTATTTTCTGACCCCTGGCGCATGCACGCTAACCCTGGCGCACACACCCTAACCAACACACAGGTGCACTAACCCAGGCGTAGACGTCATTTCGTATTGTACCTTCACTACATTCTAAAACCTATCAGATCGGCACACATGCCCTAACCAGAGCGCACATGTTGTTTTAGTGGCGCAGACACATTTTTCCGGTAACGAGGTTGTTCTATCTATTTTTATGTCTATTTTTCTCAAGAGTGGAGCATATGTTGTTTTTATGGTGCACACACCTCTCTGGTGGCGCAGGTGCTTGATAAGTCAAAAAAATCTGCAGAGTGGCGCATGCACTCTTTTCGTGGCGCATATACTATTTTCGTGGCACACACATCTCTCGGGTGGCACAGGTGCACTATGAGCCGAAAACAACATTTAGTGGCACATATGCCCTAACCCATGCACAGGCGCTAAAAAAGGGGTGCAGGTGTCCTTTTGTATTTTTTGAAATTAAGGTGTTGATGTGCTAACATTCTTGCAGGTTTATCTAATCATATATTTGTCTTTGCAGGCTGTTTTTACATGTTTGTATTTGATTAGGTAATATTTTGCATTGTTTACTTATAGGAATAAGGATCACGTATGCTCTTCCCTCATGTCCCTTGGGGTGATCTTGGGAATCAGAAATGATTCTTAAGTCCTTTTGATGCTTTGAGATTGTTAGGAGTATTTGAGTTGGAATTGGTTAATTTGGCATAGTTGAATTAAAGTGTTTTTCCATTTGATATCTTTTTGGATTTTTGAAGACAATCATGTATGCTCTTCTCTTGCATCCTTGGATGATCTAGAGAATCAGAAATGATGCCTTCTCTTTTGATGGAAAACTACTAAAAATCATCATACAGGACCAAAATGCCATCGCTTGTCAAAGAACGGAGGAATCAAAACAAAATTCAGAAAACTACTAATACAGTTGTTATACAGGTTGCCAAACGGTGTTCGAGCAAACCACATCTAATTAAAAAAGATAAAAAGAACAACATATTCAAAACATTGTATTGCAGGTTTCGGAAAAGGGTACGTCCCTCTCCGCTCAACTGGAACATAACCCCTTTGGCATAACGCCTTAAGCTACAACAATGGGGGTGGTTCCAGGAACCCCAAAGTAGTCCACGCAAGAGGGAACCTTGTGGATGAAACGGGAAGTGCTCCGCACTACCTATCTGACTAGTAAATCCTTTGTGAGATAGAGCTACAAGTTGTCCCTATGTGACCCTTTTAAGTACATGATGGATGCATCTGATGCCCACTGTGCTTGAAGGGGGCAAAGTCGAGATACTCCCAAACTAGTCAAGTGTGACTTTTTGGGTAAATCATCCCACTCGTGGATAATCTTTGTAGCACCTAGGACGAGAGAACCACCTAGGAAGATATACTTTGGCCAGGAGCCCACTTTGACCATTCTAAAATAGTGTTGAGTTGTGAACCATATTTTCATTGTGAAACGTGTGACGCGTTACTTTCACCTAGTTTTTACTTGCCTTAGGGCGAGGTGAAACTCTGCTGAAGTGAAGCCAACATTTTTCATCCTTTTTTTGATTTGCTTCCTTCACATTCTTTTGACACTTTGTTGATCAGAAGAAGGGTGACTACCTTTGTGTTACCAATCGACTGTTTCTGTCACTTTTATGTCTGTTTACGCCCATCCATGTTTGCGGCTGGGTAAGTTAAACGTCTAAAGTGTGCGGAGGTGTATTCACGTCATTGGTAGCCATTGTGATCTTGATACCCATGTCAAGATCGTCATTGTAGTTAGGTGTGGTTCATCACCGTGGACTTCCTTAGAAGAGTTAGCTTGTTTGTATCGTATCACTACAATTTCGATATTTACGTCTTGTTTCTTGTAAACTCAACATAAATATCTATATTGTAAGGTTACGCTGCACACATTTTTAACTATTCCTAGCTATACTTTGAGATTTTTAGTTCGGTTCTATTATTACCTTGATTTTGAAGAGTGCTAGGTGTTACCATTTGTGCGTGTTATATCAATAACACCTTGATATCAATACTTCACTTTCTTGCAAAGTGGGTTAACATATCTTGGTGATATTGTTGTGTCATTCATGAATTGTAATTGGCACTTTTTGAAATATAGGTCTTAATCGAGTTTGAGCTCACTCATCGTATATCTTGATTGGGAGGTCGCATTGACTTCTTGTATTTACTTACATTTTTTTCATTCCCTTGAACTTGGCATAAGTGAAAACATCTTGTTAATCATCTTGCGACATGAAACTACTTTTTGAAACATAGTCTAGGAGGTACTTCATTTAAACAGGTTTCGATACCAAACACTTGTGTCACTGGTGATTTATCACTCTATCACATTGGTATTCTCACATTGTTGACTTATTCATACTCTTAACAAATACATCTTGCATCTCACTTAGGGGTGGTCACTAAGCTTTGAACACATTTACAACTTACCCTAGTGAAACTATCACGAAAACATGGCTCCTAAAACACGTCTAGGATTAAAGAAACAGACATACGAGGAACAACAAGCGCAAGCTTGGGAAACCTCTAACAGACAAGGGTCAAACCCCTTCATTGGACATGATCTAGGACCATTTTTTTCTACAGAAAAAGAAACCGAAGAGATGGTCGATCATAGTGGAAATGAATTAGAATCACCACACGCAGAACTTGATTTTGACCCCACTTTACTAGATGAGTTTCTTCTTAGAAACAAAGATAGAGTGTTGGCATGGGTCATAGAATTAGGGGCCAAATTTCCCACCGAGAATGAAACAATACTACCTGCAAATGACACTACTGAGGAAGAACATCCCCTTATCAATATGGAAGATATTTTAACACACGGACATGCTTCCACTTCTTACGCAGGAAATGATAAAGTGGTGGGGCATAGAATACCCTTTATCAAAGTGCCATGAAGAAACAAGATAGAACATGAGACAGGTGAAGAACCTCGGCAATACGAGGAGGAGGAACCTTTAGAAGAAGAAGCCACAATCCAACAACAAATCAGTAACCTAAGCCGACAACTAGCTTTGCTTACTTCCCATGTACAGAAAGATGCAAACAAGAACGTTCAAAAGTTGAGGCCTAAGGTTAAGATCAATGAACTCCATCGAGAAAACCAAGGAGAAGAAGACACAAGGTATCATCGTGTATACATCCCCGCTTCTCCCACTAGAGAACAATTGCTCACACAAGAAGTGCAGTCTATGAAAGTGACACTCGTGAGCTTACAAGAGAGCAATATAGGGAGCATTAGGAAATATCAATACGAAGAATTATGCCCCTATCCTTTTGACAAGACAATGACCCTTCAACCCTTTCCAAAGAAATTTGATATGCCAAAGTTTGACAAATATAAAGGGAAAGGAGATCCATGGGATCATGTTAAATATTTCTACATGGCATGTCAAGAGGTGTCTTATAGTGACAATTACCTCATCAGACTTTTTCCCAAGAGTCTCGGAGGTCAAGCCTTGGAGTGGTTTACACGCTTACCATGAGGATCAATTTTCACCTAGCCAGAATTGGCAGAAAGATTCATGTGTCACTTCTCGTATAACATAGAGAGTGATGTCACCATGGCAGACTTATGTGGTGCCAAGCAACACCCTAATGAGACTTTCACCAGCTTCCTCCAATGGTGGAGAGGGATAGCTAGTCGCTTCCCTTGTGCTTTCCCTGAAAAATAGTTGGTTAGTATTTTTGTTCCCAATCTCAACCCGGATATAGCTTTCCACCTCCAAATGCATTGTGTTCACACTTTTGAGGAGGTTATCAAGAAAGGGATTCAGATAGAAAAATCTCTCATTGCCAAAGGCACCCTCAAAACCCAATCTAGAGACAACCAAAATGTCAAACCCACGGAAAAGCTGAAGATCTTTAACAAAAACAAAAATGTGGTGGGAGACAGAATCACCAATTCCAAATGTGTTGAAATGGTCCAAACTAGTCAAACTTTTAAACTGACCAAGGGCCCAATTCAACCACCACCAAAGCGAAGAACATTCACCTCTCTCAATGAACCTTTGTCAGTTATTCTAAAATAATTGGATGCGGCCCACATGATGACCTATCCTACAACACAACCATTTGATGACAATGCTCCAAAACCTTCATGGTACAAGGAGCATGAATATTGTGAAATGCATCACATTAAAGGACATAAGACAGACAAATGTCTATGGCTTCGTCATTATATTTAGGACCTCATTGACAATAGGGAGATAGAGGTGGATAACCCAGGAAAAACACAAACACCTAATGAGAAAATGGGGATATATAAAGAACCATTCCCCAAGCATGATAAGTCAGAAAATTCAAAGCCGGATCGGGGAGAGTCATCCCAAACTTATAAAGCTGTGAATTACTTGTACACCAAAAGAGATAACAATCATTATGATTCACTTATTGGATGTATTCGCTCTCCTGTTGACCGTGTCAATACCATCTGGATCAAGGGAAAGGACTGTGCCATGGTAACAAGGTGTGCCCACCTCATGATTCCAGAACCTTCTTTGTCGACCCCACAAACCGGTAAATATAACCTTTTAGAACAACTTGAAAAGACATCTGCTAAGATTTCGATCTTAGATCTTCTCAAGATATCCAATGTGCATAAAGACATTCTGTACCAAACTCTTCAGGGGTCGGGAGTGCCTTTAGAAGTCGATCCTACACACCTTCAAGCCATGGTGGCAAACATCGCACCAAGTGAACATCTCACTTTCAACCATAGGGAGATCCCTACTGAGAATCCAACACATAATCTTCCCTTATACATTGAGGTAGTTATCACCCACGGGAAGATCAAATGGGTGCTTGTGGATAATAGATCTGGGCTGAACATTTATATGCTCAAGTTGGTCAAACAGTTAGGATGTATAGAGGAAGATCTTGAGTCCCATATTATCACTATCACCGCATACGACAACGTGGAAAGGGAGTCAGCAGGCACCATCACGCTGCCCATGGAGGTGGGTCCCACTTGCCATCAGACAAAGTTTCATGTCTTAGACTTGGAACTTCCATATAACATGCTTCTAGGCCGACCATGGATTCATGCCATGCAGGTTGTGCCATCAACATTTCATCAATGCATTAAGTTGAAGCATGAGGGACATACGGTTACAATACAAGGAGATTCCAGAGCCCTTTTCTCATTGTAGAGCTCTCAATAGCTTTGCACGAAAGGGTACATATGCATGTCCCTCCACAGATATAGTTGTCCCTCTCCAGTTTGAGGCCATGGAATCCCAGGTGGATTCAGATTCTCTTAGTTCTTGCGCTCATGGGGCGTCTACTTCAACATCTCCATTTGATTCATGGGAGATGAAAATCCTTGAATATGGCTGTGGGGAGTATAATGTACAACAAGCACTCTTGGTTTCAGACCTCTCATTGTCACCCAAGACTAGAGGTCGACCCAACTACCGCTTCAGAAGACCTAGAGAGGAACACACTATTGGGTCATTCCTACCTAGAGGCTTGTTAGCTGAGGAAAAATTTCTTGATCCACCTACAACTTGGGTCCCTGAGGATACTCAGCCATCCTGTTATCGAACCCTAGAATATGAAAAATCTAGTAAAATGATGTACTCCATGGGCTACAAAGGCCTAGGATGTGGGAGGAATGAACAAGGACAAAGAGAACCAGTCCCTCTTCCACATTTCAAAATAGAAAGATACGGCATTGGGATTCACCCTTATGGAGCACACCCTAACGATTAGGATGCTACTTGCTGTAAGCATGAGGATAGCTCTGACTATCTAGACAGTGATACTGATTCCCATTGTAGCCAATATGAGGATCTGGCCTCCACAAACCTTTTCATGAACAACACTGTCCTAACCATAACCCCCACGGAACCAACCCTTGACCTTGTATACCCTTCCCTTTTTGAATGGGACCAACAATGTCACATGCCACTAGATTTATTCGAGAATGATGAGGCTATTGCAGAGTTCATGGGCATAAGGGATACAATTCCCATTGGAGATCACAAGAAAGGTTTCTTTATCAACTTAGATACCTGCACCTACTTTGGCGAGGAGGCTGAACTTCGTGGTCAGCAAAACTTAAAGAAAAGCAAGGGAAAAAGTTCTAAAGAAAAGCCTCGGAAAAAATCAAAGTCCAAGTCACACAGTGAAAACCTCTTTGAGGCACTGGCTGACAAACAAATAAGAAAATCAAAGGAAAAACAAAGTGACCATGCCAAGGATGAAAATCTCATGGAGACATCCTTGGATGAAGATCTCAACCTACCTCCTGATCCTACGCATATGGAGGACTTATCAAAATTTCTAGTCGAAGAAACCATTGATGTCAATATTGGTACCAAAGAAGATCCCAAGATAGTAAAATTGGGAGCATCACTCTATGATAGAGAACAAAAGACATTCACTATGCTGCTGCGAGAGTTTATTGATGTGTTCGCATGGTCTTACAAAGACATGCCCGGCTTAGATCTAACTTTGGTCATGCACAACCTAGTCGTGCATGCAGACGCTAAGCCTATCAAATAGAAGCTCTGAAAGATGCACCCAAGAGTGGCCCTGTTGGTTAAAGAAGAGTTGGAAAGATTGCTTGCAGCAGGATTCATCAGGCCAATTGATTATTCTGAATGGATATCAAACATTTTTCCTATCCAGAAAAAACCTATCGGTATCTGAATCTGCATGGATTTTAGGGACATCAATAAAGCTTTCCCTAAAGATGATTTTCCACTGCCCAACATTGACATGATTGTTGACTCAACAGTAGGGTACGAAATGCTATCACTCATGGATGGCTTTTCAGGATATAATCAAATCAAGATCGTTGAGGAAGACCAACACAAAACAAATTTTACGACTCCTTGGGGCACCTTCTGCTATCAGGTGATGCCATTTGGCCTAAAAAATGCAGGAGCTACCTATCAGTGGGCAATGACAGTGATTTTTCATGATATGATTCATGATATCATGGAAGACTACGTAGATGATATCCTGGGAAAGTCCAAAACAAGAGAGGATCATCTTGTCATTTTGCGGCATATCTTTGAATGCCTATGTGAATACAAAGTCAGGCTGAATCCAAAGAAGTGTGTCTTCGGTGTGCTATCAGGGAAACTATTGGGCTTCATTATGTCAAGATGAGGTATTGAGGTAGACCCTATTAAAGTGTCTGCTATCACTTAAATTCCTCCACCTGAGAATATCAAGCAATTGTGCAGCTTACAGGGGAAAATTCAAGCCATTCGCCGCTTCATCTCCCAGCTTGCAGATAAATGTCACTCATTCACCCATTTGCTTAAAAAAGACGTCGCTTTCATCTGGGGACCCGAGCAACAACAATCCTTTGCTTTGCTTAAACAGTACTTGGCTAATCCACCTGTCCTCATGCCTCCCACTTCTGGAGAACCACTCTTGCTCTATATTTCCACTACGCAATTTTCTATTGGTGCACTGCTTGCCCAATACGACCTTGGTCATAAGGAGAAAGTGGTGTACTATCTGAGTCACACCCTCATCGCCTATGAGCTCAATTATCCTCAAATTGAAAAGGCTTGCTTGGCCATTGTTTTTACTTTTCAAAAACTTCACCATTACCTATTAAATACTAAGACCAAGCTCATATCCAAGGTTGACCCACTCAAGTATTTATTGTCCAAACCCACCCTCATAGGTAGAATGGCTAATTGGATCATTCTACTCAGTGAGTTTGACATAGAATTTTTCCATCAAAAATCGGTTAAAGGACAAGTACTTGCGGACCAACTAGCGGAAGCACCTTTACAAAGCATAGAACCTTTGAATCTCGATCTGCCAAATGCCTTCTTGCTCTACATTGAAGAATTTGTCGTATTACAGATACATTTTGATGAATCCTTTATGTTTCATGGTTCAGGTGCAGGAGTGGTCCTTATTACTCTTTTTGGCGATCCTATACCACAGGCTTTTCACCTAGGCTTCCCTTACACAAACAACATTGTAGAATATGAAGCACTTATTGTAGGGATGAAGCTAGTCATCAAGTGGAATGTTCATGTTAAGGTTGTAGGTGATTCACAGTTAATCATCAAACAGGTTAAGGATGACAAGCTCATACCGTACAAAAAGTTAGTGGAAAATCTAAAGGAGTATTTTGTGCACATCACCTTTGAGCAGATCCTAAGAGTGTAGAATAGATCAACAGATGCCATGGAAATGGTAGGGTCTATGCTTCATATTCCGCTAGGGAATAATGATATGCCATTCTTCGTAGAAAATCTACACCAGCCCTGTATGACATGCCAGAATCTTGCCTGGCTTGTGAGGTTGTTGGTCCCAATACCCCATGGTACAAACCCATCTTCACCTATCTTAAGGACAACACATTCCCACCCGATATCTCCCATTCTAAAAAGCACAGATCAATTCACCAGATAGCCCATTACACCATTTTAGGAGGTACACTTTATCGGCGTGATTATGAATGGAATCTATTACGTTGTCTGGATGTGACGGAGTCAATCCAAGCAATCAAAGAAGTGCACAAAGGAGTATGTGGAGCACATACAAATAGAATGGTCTTGGCTAAGAAACTGTTGAGAGTAGGTTACTATTGGCCTACCATGGAAACTGATTATTGCAATTACATCAGAAAATGTGTACTTTTCCAAAAGTATAGAAATTTCATTCATGCTCTATCATAACCATTGCAACCTATCACTAACCCATGACCATTCTCCAAGTGGGGACTTGACTTAATATAAAAACTTACTCCTACCTCATATGATGGTCATACACATATCATAATAGCTATAGAATATTTTACAAAATGGGTGGAGGATGTCCCCTTAAACTATGTCACAGGAGCTCAGATTTCTAAATTTATCATGAATCACATTATTTGTCGATATGGTATTCCCGTGGCCATTGTTACAGATAATGGGAATTCATTTAAGAACAAAACTATGAAATTTCTTTACCAATGGTTCCAAATCTAGTTAAAATGGTCCACGCCATATTACCCTCAGGGTAATGGACAAGCTGAGGAAAAAAACAAGACTTTGGTAAGGATAATGGAGAAGATGGTCAACAAAATAGGTCGAAACTGGCACCTACAAATCCATCCAGCCCTTTGGGCTTACCGAACATCCATTCACACTCCTACGGGTGTGACACCATATTCCCTAGTGTTCGGGACAGAATCTATCATCCCTTTAGAGATCAAACTTCCATCCCTGAGAATTTCTTTTTGGGACTATTTGGATAAGGATGAGGATTATCGAGTGGCAAGACTGGCTGAGTTAGAGCTCCTAGATGAGAGGCGCATTCACGCTCTCAATCACCTGAAAGTCTATCAACACAGAGTCTCCTAAAACTACAACAAGAGAATCATCCCTCGTCAGTTTGAGGTTGGTGATTTATTCATGAAGGAGAACCAGTTCAACATCAGAGTAGAGAAAGAAAAGAAAGGGAAGTTCAAACCACATTGGTTGGGACCCTATGTTATTGTCACCAAGTATGTCACAGGGGCATACAAACTGGCTCGCCCCAATGGTGATGAGCTCTGGGAGCCCATGAATGCCATGCATCTTAAGTGGTTTTATGCTTAAACATGGTGCAAAGAATTTAAAACTTAGTAAAAAAAAGTCAAAAAATCAAAACAATCAAAAAAATCAAAAAAAAAATCAGAAAAAGAAAAAGAGAAAACAAGTCATCCACTAGTGAAAACCATGCAATTGTGGCACGTTGGACAAGTCCTTGGGTGAAAACCAATTTCCAGCTCGTTGGGAGGATTCGTTGTTCACAAGCATCTGGCATCAAGGGGGGAGTTTTCCTTGGCCTAGACCTGGTTCTACCTTTACGATTCCATGTGCGCCCCATCCTATCAAGCCTTGATCTGGATTTTCCTTCTTCTATTCATCTATGAGGAGTATGATCTTTCGCTATTTCCCATCTTACGCTAGGGGCAATTCAATGACTTCACCTTCTTGTTCATAAGCACGTGGCTTCTACCCTTGTATATTCCCCATCTAACACTAGGGGCATCCACGCTTTCTTGGTTACCTACCCATAGCTCTGAAAAACTATTAGAAAAAACAAAAACAATAGAAAATTGTTTCAAAAGAAATCAAAAACAATAGAAAATTGTTTCACAAAAACCTAAACAATAGAAAATTATTTCACAAAAACCAAAAATAATAATTACTTGCATTGTCTTGTTTCTTGTTTTTCTTGTTGCTTGTATAGTGTTTTGTGTTTCTTCTTTTTTAGTTTTTTGTTGCTTGGGCGTACTTTTTTAGGATTCATCTTTTCTTGCTTAGATTAGATTTATTCTTTCTTGTGCATATTGTGGTATGTTTTTTCATGCTGGTGAATCTTGGGAAATCATGATGTAATGCGCTAATTCATTATGTTCTTTCTTAAGCATTTGGTTGTGTTTGTTACATGTTAATAAAGCATGGTGAATCATGGTGTATTGCATTAATTCCTAGTGTTCTTTGTTAGCATTTGGTTGTTTTTATTGCATGTGCTCTGTTTTGTTATCATTCACATCACATTACCATCATTATCATGACATCTAACATCATTTATACATCATATATAAACAAAATCCTAAGTTTTACATCATGCATGTATGCTAAGCTAATCATCACATATCGTATCATCAATGGGGGCAAGAGGGGTTGCGCATGATAAAAAACCAATCCCCCCTGCACCAATATCATCATATCATCCCATCCATATACATCTACACTAACACATGAGCAATGCATTTGATATCATCTAAAGATCTATCATCTAACATCCACAACACATGTATACATCAAACATCGAAAGCAAATACATACAATGTAAAAAATCAGATAACATCATCACATCATCCATAAGTGTTGAATCAAAAAATGCAGCATGCAATGAGAATCAATACACATTAATTTCTAAAAAGGGTATTTTACATCATAAAATTATCCCACTCGTGTCACATGCATCAAGACACAGAAACAATAAAGTGCATCATCTCATAAATATGTGTATCTGAGCCCAAAAAGGACATCCTCATATATATACATGTGTGTCAATATACATCTATATCAAAAATGGGTACACATTAGTGCTCTATATCAAAAATTCCTTTAGCTGAGGTGTAAAAAGATGCTACATCACAAATGTCTATACTAATATCCAATGTCTAGATCGGTACTCAATACAACACATCATCAATACACAATGCCATCAAAAAGTGGCATGTATCAGAAATATCCACATAGAATATAGTGTGCATCTGGAAGGGAGTTTTCCATTCAGTGACAAAAAATATCTTTCTTGACTATATTATCGGATGCATATAGATTTTCCAAGCCAATGGTACACATATCAAAATCAAAGAGGGTCCATATCACTCAATTGGACTCATGACTAGACATATGACAGATGGTGTGTAGAAAAATAGTACACATGACAGATTGAAGTAGAAACCTAAATTTTTTTAACTTCTTGCATGCACAAAAATTTTGTGTTGTACAAATGTAAAGAAATTTACTTAACCATATATTGATGGATTGGTTCAGTGACGCCTCACACATTCCAAGAGTACACAATCATTAGGAAATATCAATATGCATGTATCCCTCGTCATCAAGATCTTTGAGGGAAGAAAAATAATTTCTAATATTAAATTTCCACTTGGAAAGAGCCATGTAGTGAAGAAGTTGGAACAAAAATATTTTTTCTTGAGCAAACCCTACATCTTCCGAGGGAGACACACTATGAGAGCGATAGAGAATTGACTTGTGTTTAAGAAAGATAACATCTAGATTACTCACTCAAGCTTAGGGTTGTGATTTTTGAGTAGTGGTTGCAGAAGTCATAATGGAAGACATAATGAATGATAAGTGTAATAGCACCAAGGAGGATTTGGGAGAGGGTGACACAACTAGTTTGGCAGATGTGGCAAAGGAGTCAACTCCATAAGTACCCATAGGATGGTAAGAAGCTGGCGAGGGCCGATTGGAGCCACAAGAAAGTTTTTTTAATTCATGAGTGTGATCCATCCATCAGGTCCATCACTACAATATGTTATCAAATTAAAGTCTTGAACCATCGAGTTAAAAAAAACAAGTTGACAAACATCAATATTTATAAAGGGGCAACACTATTAGAATATTCTCATGAGAGACTTCTCTTTTGTTTATAATAATTTCTAATTTTTAAAGTAATTGAAATAGAGTTTAACTCTCTCATGACATTGCCCACATTAGAAAACACCAATGTTATATATAGAAAAAATAGAATCAAATATTTTCAAAGATTTAAAATAAAACGAATCTTCTTTATTTGCAAAATAAACAAAATAATATATAAATTTCATCAACATACATATACGATCAATGTTTTCATATTATAATAGTAAACTAGATAAGTTTTTAGATATATTTCATAGTATTACCTCCCTAAAGTGGATGTACCATTAACCATATATAAATTTTTGATAATTTTCATGCCAAACGCGTGTTGGTTCCAAATTGAATATTGAATTCTTGTTTTTATCATCTCAAACTAGATTACATTATTTTACACCCTCTTATTGATCATGTTGATGATTTTTATCATCCTTATCAAGACCCTTGATAAATATCAGATGCATGTTGTGAGTGTGAAATCAAACCCAAAAATATGTTTTGTACAATAAGCCTTCTCTCAAGCCAACCAATTAATTATATTAAAACATGAAGATGAAATTTTATAATTCCCAATTAAAAAACTTTACAATAATACGAGATATATTTATGTGAAACTTGTTTAGATATATTTATACATAACTATAAATGTAAACAATTTATCCCTTAGAAAGCTTGAATTTTTAAATAAAGGAAAATACAAGTAATAGTAAAAAACTACGAAAAAATGACTTTAGGATTTAAATACAAATACCATCAAACCTATCTAATATTTTGTACTCTCATTTTTATCTTAAAGCCTAATATTATGGATTCTTAAAATGGATAAACCAAATAAACAACATAATAATTAAATAAATATATGTTGGGTCAGAGTTTAGAGGATTTTTTTGACAAAGGAAACCATATATAATTAAATCTTGATAACATTCTCACCTATAGATTATAGAAATCTCAGGAAAAAAATCTTCTTTTGTCAAACTTTGGTTTACCAAGAAAAAGGTTACAACACAATTTTGGCTAAAGTCAAAGCAATTAGACTTACATCCCACATATTTTGTGAGTGTATGAGCTAATGTATGAAACTAATGAAACTTCAAAACAAATAAAACTTTTTTTAGTGTAACAAGTAGGAGTGTAGGAAACAATAGAAAACTAGAGATAAAATATTTTGTATGGTAAACAACTTGATGAATATGTCTTCTTCTAAAAATGACATTCATACTTGAAAGGTTATTTGAATAGTCTTTGCCCCTGTGTAGAAGAATATTACAAATATTAAATATAATCTCCAAATTCTTATCTTCTCTACAACCGACTTTATGGTTGATTTATCATTCCATATGCTTTGATACAAATTTTCATTTGATAATTCTAGCCTTGTTATGTAAAATAAGAAGCTCAAAGACTAGTGGTTTAGAAATTAGAGAGCATAACTTCTTGTGTAATCTATGAGATTGAAAATAGAAACTAGACTTCACACTAAGACACAATAGACCTACCAATAAAATGCCCAAACTCATCAAAGTTAAATCTCTATTTGATTTCAACATAACCATTTATCCCCCGGTAAGCCTTGAGAATAAAATGATTTTCTAGCTCAACTTTTAGCTCAAACATCTTTGCAATTGTCAGGTTTCAACTTCAATTTCAACATTCAAATCCCAATTCCAAACTACTATAGCTTGTGAATGCAATAATGTTAGTTTAACATTCAATACACATTATACCCATTGTTAGTGTTAGAGTAGGTTGTTTACCTTAGCTCATGTTCACCTAAGTACTTTATTTACCTTCTCTTATATTTATCCTCACTCACTTATGTGTGGATGTTTCTTTTGTCTTATTTAGATCTATTAAGAAGATATTATCTAGTTATTTAGGTATAGTTCTCTCCTTGATCTATGGTCTTGACTAGTTTGTTGTTGTCTAGTTATTTCCTAGATCTATGGTCTTGACTAGCTCTTTGGTGTCTAATTATTTCCTTGATTTATGGCTTGATTTATGGCCTTGACTAGTTCTTAGATTGATCTTCCTTAACTATATAAGCGAGGCCCCTTCTCATTATACTACATAGAGCTCCATAATAGTCTATGATATTTTTGTTCATTTGTTTGCAAAGGATTTTTTAAATTTATTCTATCAAATTACTTTCAACTTATTGAGTGTGATGTTTTATTACCAGCTAAGTTCTTTATGGCTTGGAACGATTTGTTTATCGTTCCTTTTTATGGTATCACAAAAGTAGATTGTTTTAGATTTAGAAGGTGGACCCATAAAAATCCTTAGCCCTTGGTCATATGGTATGGTCATATGAGGGCTTAAGTTTGTGATTCCTTCTAGTAGGTGCTTAAGTCTAGTAAATATTAGAGCGAAAACTTAATAATATTGTATTTTTTATCAATAACTCGGATTTGAGTGCCATTTTTTCAAAAGTGCTTATTATTTCATCTTATTCCATTGGAACTGTTAATTTTGAGAAATGCACTAAAATTATAAAGTGTCATATTGTAACACACATTCAGTTATGAAGTGCCAAATTTGGGGGGTCTTGTTGCATTCAGTAATTCTTGCATTTTTGGTGATTTTGAGGATAACATATTTATCTACTTTTGCATTAGATCAAATTGAACCATTAACAATACATAATTACCACACATGGAAACCAAGAATGGAAACAATCATTAAATAGAGGATTATGGGCTTTAAATTTTACATAATAACCAGTGCTCACTAGAGAATATGAGAAATTTCAGTACCAATGCAAATTTGATTAGTGTATGGATTTGATAGGAACTTATGTAAGTGATAGTCTTTTGTTTCATTTGGGAAAATGTGACTCTCCTTTCAAAATATGGGAAAAATTGGAGGGCATATTCAGTAAGGTGGATCACATGAGAGCCATGCAACTTGAAATTGATATCACCTCTCTTAGTCTTGAACATTTTCTAACAATTATATACTATTTTACTAAGTTCAAGAATTTGTTTACACAATAGAGATAAGAAAGATGAAGAGTGTGTTTACCTAATTTTATCCAAGATGAGAGTTCATTCCAAATATTTTCTTCTAGTTTTTCTCTAGCATGGATGACTTAGGTCACACATTCCAAGTGTCTACCTTAGAAACATTTTGTGAAATACTTACAAGGGAAGAATCCAAATTGTCTACCTTTGAGTCTTCCACCTCTCAAAAAATATTAGTAGCATATAATCCTAAGGGAAAGGGAAAACCAAAAGGTAAATCCAAGTTGACCCCATCTCCTTCTCAAAGCACTCCTAAACCTAAAGAAAATAACTCTAAAACTAATGAGTCTTATAAATCTAACAATAAGTCTAGCCTTTCATGTTCTTTTTGTGGGTGAATTGGTCGTGTAGAAATTAGGTGTTGGAAGCAAATGCAAGCCTTAGAGGATGCAATAAAAAAACACAAGATCTCTATCTCCACTCCACCTCATTCCAATGAGCATGGAAAATACTTAATGTTATTGAGAGATCTTAGTCAATAATTCCAGATAGTTGGGTTATATATTTTGGCACTTCTCATCATATGACTTCTTCCAAGGAGTATTTTGTATCTCTAGGTTTGAGTTCTACTTCCAAAATTGAGGTTGAAGATTCTTCCTTTATTTCTATTAAGGGAAAAGGTGACATACACCTTGATGCTAGAAATATCCAAGATGCATTGTATATTCCTAGCATCACTACAAATTTTCTTTCTGTATATCATATTTATCATTTTGGTTGAGGAAAAATAGTGAATTTTACACCAAACGGAGTAGAAGTATGAACATTTTTGGAGCCTCATTCATTTATTTCTCAAGGTATTGTTAATCATGGTTCTAGACTATATCACTTTGAAGGTTTTGATGACACTTCCTTCAAAGGGAAAGGCTTGGTTTCTCATGCATATTCAAAGAGTAAGCTTTGGCACGAGAGATTCAGACATCTCAATTATAGATATTTAAAGGAGTTGAGCACTCATGGTATGGTTGATGGTCTTCCTAGAGTTTATTGTCTTGAGGTATTTTTCCCTAGCTATGCATTAGGGAAACAACACCAAGATCCATTCCCTAAGAATTTTTCTAAGAGAGATTCTTTACCACTTGAGCTTGTGCATGATGCCTTGAAGGTTTTTCCTAACCCCTCTTTCAATGGAGCTAAGTATGCACTTGCCTTTATTGATACTTTATCGAGTTGTACTTGGGTTTATTTTCTCAAGTACAAAAGTGATGTTTTTCACGCTTCAAATTCTATAAGGATTTGGTCAAGAAGTAATCTTCTACTTACATAAAAAAATATTCACACTGATAATGGGGGGAGTACTTCAACAAAGATTTTTCTACTTTTTTGGAAACTCATGACATTATTCACCAACATTCTATTCCTCATACTCTTTAACAAAATGGCTTAACAGAACCAAACTTTGAAGGAAATGGCTAACTGTATGATGTATTCTATATATTTTCCTCTTATATACTGGGCAAAAGTAGTTAATTGTACTAATTACATTCAAAATCGCACACCACACAAAGTACTTAATCATTTGACTCGAGAGGAAGCTTGGTCAAAAACTAATCCCGATGTCTCATTTTTTTGAGTCTTTAAGATCCATGCTTAGGCCTTTATGCCAAAAGAAGAGAATGAAATCCTTGGATAAGAAGATAAAACCCTTGATCTTTATAGGGTATTGTTAGGACATGAGAACTTATCAACTTTTAGATCCTAATACTCATGAGGTTCATTTTTGAACACATGTTCAATTTGATAAAAACTTCTCTCCTCATGATTTTCCATCTTCTTCCATTACTACTTCTTTATTTCATCTTGAGGATCCTTCTTTGAGGAGGTTTCTGAGGAGGCTATAGATGTCAAAGAGGATCTTATTCCCACTGATGTTTTCATTATGCTTAAGTGGCCTCATACTACAGTTTCTGAGGTAACACCTTTCATACATGATCTTTCACCCGCTAGGTATCATCATGCACATTTTACAGGTTCTGGACTTTTTGTCGGGTATTTTCTGAGGATCCACAGTCTTTTTCAAAGGATCATGGGATACATGAGTGGGATAATGTAGTATTCTTCTTTGATGAAGAATAATACTTAGGATTTGGTATCTCTTCCTAAAGGAATAAATATGGTTAGGTGTAAGTGGGTATACTAAGCCAAGTATGTAACGTATGGTCCATTGACAAGTATACGGCTTGTCTTTTTTCAAAGGGTTTTTCACAAGTTGAAGGTATTGATTACTCTGATAATTTTGGACCCATTGCCAAGATGGATTTAGTATTCCTTGTACTTGTTATTGTTACATCATAAGGGTGTCCCATATACCAGATGGATGTGAAGAGTACCTTCTTACATGGACATTTACAGGAGTAAATATACATGGAGCAACATGTTGGATGTTTTACATGACTCTTCTCTTGTTTGTAGACTCTGAAGATATTTCTACAATCTCAAATAGGCCCCTCAGGCTTAGTATGAGAAGATGGATTCTTTTCTTCTATATACTAGTTTTTTTCATTTTCACTCTGATCCTACAGTATATCTCTAACATGTTGGCGAGGACATTGTGATACTTGTCTTGTATGTTGATGATCTGTTACTTACCAAAAACTCTTTTTCCCACATTTATACTATGCAAAGGGCTCTTTCCATGTAATTTTGACATGACAGGTATCAGTTTATTGCATTATTTCCTTGGTTTACAAATTTCTTAGACAGTTTCATTTGAGTTAGCAAAATTAAACCCATGATCTTCTTCATCATTTTGATATGGTTAATTGCAAGCCAAGTCCATCTCCTTTCATATTGAGAATTACTCTTACTTCCACATGTACCACTCCACTTTGTGATCCTACCTTGTATAGATAGTTAGTTGGAAGTCTCATGTACTTGACCCATGCTCATCCTAATATTTCATTTATAGTAGGATTTGAATCTCATTTTTTACATTATCCTCATAACAGTCACTGGCAGGATGCTAAAATGGATTTGTGTTATTCACAGTGCACTTCCCACTTTGGACTACACTACACCAGGGGTTCTACTCAGTTGGTTGGATATATATAGATTAATATTAGCAAGTTCTAATGATGGCATGCATTCCAATTCTAGCTACCTTTTTTATCTTGGTTATTCTCCAATTGTTTGGGCGTGCAAAAAGCAACAAGCTATTGCACTTTCATCTTCAGAGACAGAGTACAAGGAAAAAACTATAGCAAGTTAGCAGTTTCTTTGGCTTTGACAGTTATTGACAGAGTTTGGATTCCCATATGATTCATTGACTATACTTTAGTGTTACAACCAAAGTATAATTCACATTTCTCACAACCCTTTTGAGCACTAGTAGACCAAGCATATTAAGATTCACATACACTTCATGCATCAACACATTCAGGATGGATTTTTTTTTTAGAGTACATCCTGAATGAACAGTAGGTTACCGACATCTTTATGAAGCCTTTTATATCACATCGCTACCTTAAGTTGTGTGGCATGCTTGCAGTTTCAGAATTTTCTCTTTAGGGGTTTTTGTGAGAACATCTTCCTTCTTCTTCTTTCTCTTTCCTTCTAGTAGGATTCTTTTAGACTTTTGGTTCAATATTTCTTCATGGATATATTTGTACATGAGTACTTGATCAAGCCTTGTTTTCAGGACTCATACTATGGATATGCCACTTTTATTTTGGGCCCTTACCTTAACTTGAGGGGGTGTTAGAGTAGGTTGTTTACCTTATCTCATGTTCACCTAAGTACTTTATTTACCTTCTCTTATATTTATCCTCACCCACTTATGTGTGGATATTTATTTTATCTTATTTAGATATTAGGATGATATTATCTAGTTGTTAGGTATAATTCTTTCTTGTGATCTATGATCTTAGTTCTTTGTTGACTAGTTATTTCTTAGATCTATGGTCTTGACTAATTCTTTGTTGTCTTGTTCTTTCCTTGATTTATGGCTTGATCTATGGCCTTGACTAGTTATTAGATTGATATTATTTTTCTATATAAGCAAGGCCCCTTCTCATTGTACTACATAGAGTTCCATAAGAATATATGATATTACTGTTCATTTGTTTGCAAAGGTTTTTGTAAATTTATTCTAGAAATTTTCTTTCAACTTATTGAGTGTGATGTTTTATTAGCATCTTAGTTCTTTGTGTCTTGGAACTATCTATTTATTATTCATTTTATCTAGTTGTAATCTATGAATTAATGATAATTGATTACATATGTGAGGTGTGTAATATATTTAATCAACTAAATAAATCCATGCAATGAAGTTTCTAACCGAAAACAACAAATAAATGCATGTACAATATAGTTAAAATAAGCAATTAATGTCTAGGCAATTTTACATGAGATGTTTTGAATTTCTTCATAACTACTTCAAAAAATCTCTTTGAAAGATTTCTTGAAAATATACCATTTTAAATATATTTTAAAGTTTTACATTGCAATGTGTAGCACAACCAATGACTTCTTATGGACACTGTTTTTTAATTTCATAAGCTATCAGCGTCATATAATACTATTTTATCATATTATTATATGACGATGATAGCTTAAGTATAATTTTAAAATGAAATGTTAGAAGAGTTTTAAAATTTCCTTTTGACATGTTCAAATATAATTTAGGTGTCCTCGTAGATGGTTTGGAATCAAACAAAAACTTCAAATACGTTCTAAGATGTTAAATACACCTGAGCCAAACATCGAGTCTTAGGGTTGAATGGGACATCCGTATAACTAATCAAAACCACCCAATTCCTCATGTTAATGTTCATTGTGCATTTTTACATCCAAATATCAATAATTTCCTCCTTTGTTTAGAAAAAGGTCAGTTCTAGTTTTTTGTTTGTGCCACTTTAAATGACCATCCTCTACACCATACTTTTATTTAATTCTATTACATTATTTTGTTATTTTATTCATCCTTCTCTACCACATGGTTACATGCATCTTCAATGATAGCATCATGAATTTAAATAACCCATATGTTTTTTCTATTGTGGTTTCTTCACCATCCCAAAAATTAATTATGCCAGAGGCGTGGCTAATGTGTACTTGATCCTGCACGACGATGCTCTGCAGCTTCATGTGCTTGTCATCCTTGCCTCCTACTTGACCTACCTGTAGGTGAATGCATACGTGTCTGTTCAGTGATCTTCGTGGCTGCTTTTGGCTATAGCTGTCTGTGGTGCCTATCCCAAGATACAAATTTGGTGCACCATTTTCTTAGCACCTGTGTTTGTTTCTGTCACGGATGGGCATATCCTACGCAGTTATGGTTTTGTTGGGTTTTTTTCATCATTTTTTCTTGCTTGTTTATCTAGTATTGAATTTATCTTGTTTCCCCTCACTGAAATTTTCCTGTGTATCACCCCTAGCAGTGCAACAAAGGTTTGTCTTTTCATGTCTTTTTTCCCTAAAAATTTTATATTATTCAGAATTTCCCTTCTTTGTGTCAATTGCTTGAGCTTTCCCACTAATATGTACACTGCAAATGCTTAAAATATTGTTGTATTTAGTTCACCATTATGATGTGTTGAATATGGAATGGGAGCACATCTGTTTAGTTTTCCTAATCTGTAGATACAATGCGATACGGGTGGGAAGGATTAGGAGAAATGACTAATTTAGTAGAACACTCATGTTTTCTTAAGCGGTATAGCATACAAAAACACACCACTTCTCACAGGTGGCATCATGTGTAGATCTGGAAGTGTTTTCTTGAAATAGATGTACCCTACAAATCCACTCCCAAATATTTGGGCATTTTGACATTAAGCATCAAATTTAGAGAATTTATGAAGATTTATACCTCTGTTTTTCTTTTACCTCTGCAACATAACCTCTTATGGCTTATTGTTTGTGACTTGTTTGACAAAATTTTCCCACTTTTATTAGATAATGCATTTGCCTTTTCTTTTAGTGTTTCCTAACTGTTGCATTCCCCAAACTCTATGAAGAGAAATAAAAAACAATCTACAAAGAAATGATATTTTATTGTCCCTTACGACACCATAATGTGAGGGATTATTAAGAGATCTACACACAAGGGAATTGACTTTATTGTGGTAGTGGAAAACAATCTAGAAAGGATCTTATGGATATTCTTGGGTGGTTGATAAAGGAATTTGGCATTCCTAAATATTACATTAGCATGCAGGGGAAGCCATCAGATTTCCATGAGAGAAAGACATGCGAAGTGTTTGACAAAAAAAATGACACTAAAAATTCCTAACAAAATCTCTTGAAATTATAAATATAGTTAATATGAGCTACATTTCCAGCTAATGGTCCACTCCCTGTCTAGACACTAGGGATGATACAGTCATCTTGATGCCACAAGAGCCCACTTCACTTATTTATGCACAAAATGGCTCAACAAACAGATGCAGAGAAATGTACTCAACATTCCATATGAACAAGTCACCCCTGCTTTGAACCTTCCAGCACAGGTTTGTCCTGGTAATTTTCCTATTTGTTGCTGTATTTTTTTGTTTATTCTCCACTGTCAGTTATCATTATTTTACTACAATACATTGTATTAATAAGATTAAGGGGGCTATTTAATTTAATGTATCCATCAAAAAATACCCATATTGGTTCATATTTACACCATAAATTACAGGAGGAGCTCAAATGGACGTATCTAGAAGGAATAGGTAGATTAGGGAAAGGACTCCCTTCCATGGCTGTAATGGTGGTTATACAGGACTCAAACCTAGGGTTGAAAGGTGATTCTCAAAAACTGTTGAATAGGGTGGCCTACAACGGGACATCCACCTCACGAAATAAATACAAAGAGGTCACCAAAACATTGTGCATTTTTTGAAAACCCTTTAAATTATTGCCATAGTGAGATATGGAAAAGGAAAATCCCTAGAAATAAGTTTTCGCTATTTTAGTGAATGGTTTGGTAATGTATGAAGTGAAACCATAGTTGGCTATAGATATGGGCATGACAACCATGATGAAGGTAACTTGACTAGAGCACTAGCTACTTTCTTCTATTATCCTCATCAAAGGTGTTTGGATGTTTACCTCCAATAAGGGATTACCTTTAGAAAACATATTTTTAGGGTAGCCTGAGGACTACCATGATTACAGACACCCCCTCACCTCCCCATTATTGTTCAACTAGGGCCACTTATTCCAATCCATTCTCCTGTGAATATTATCAGATCTTGTATTGGCTCTTTAATTCCTATGGTGAAAATTTAGGTGCAAGTTCTTAAATAAGCATCAACAATCAGGTAGATCATTATCACTTTCTATACCACAATTGGTATTTGAGGACTGGGTATGCAGTGTTTGTATGGCCAAGTAATATATTATTATGGGTGGGGTCATTATTTGGGATTTCGTTGAAACAAAAAACACTTATAAGAGATGATCCCACAACAATTCAATCGTGCCCATATCCGAATATAGGCTATTGATGGATGGATTGCCAAGTGTTTGAAAAAATGTCAAGAAAAAATCCTTTGAAATTCTAAAAAATTTGGTAGTCTCTGCCCCTTCCACCCATGGAAGGCCTCTAGATTTCTTGATTTCGCCTGGCTTGAGGCATAGCAAACTATTTTTTTACCTTCATTGATACATAAATATTTTTTTCCAAATTTTTGTATACATGTTAAATTTGTTTGTGCATTCAAATTACTTTTTAACATTTCCTGTAATTTTTGTTTTCAATTTTTTATTTTTTATTTTGCATTTATCATGTAATAATAACTATTAATTATCAATACAATTTTAGAATTAGATCTTTGAGCTTTATACATGTTTTATGTTTTTAGGTGTAAGCCCTCTTTCAAAAATTGTACAGGTGGCTTTTGTATTTAATAGAAATCTTAGCTTCTGTGTGATTCGGCCTTGGTTTTAAATCTTGCAATACCTCTCTTCAACTTTGATATCAATTTTGGACTTATAATTGATTCTTATTCTGTCATAGCAAACCAATTACATGGTTTTTGGAAAGATTTATGAAAACAACTACCATCCCTGATTTGTGCTTTTAAAAATATGCATGTTTTTTCTCTTTTATCCCATGTAGATGGATTGGCATAGGTTATTTTACTCTCAACCCTACTCACCTAACCCCCTCAACCCTTTATCATAAACTTACCTTTAAAAAAGAATAGACTGAGTGGTAGATACTTTAAAAATGATTTTTCTTTGCTACAACTTTTAGTTTGGATTTCTTATTAATAGTATTACAAGAAGTTGCAGGAAATTAGCATATATCGTCTATGTTGTAATTGATTGCACACTATCAATAGGTGTTTGAGTGATATTACAATTGACCTATGTCAATGCTTAATTTTATCATTTTCTTTGTTTTGGCTATGACTGATTCTTCTAATATCATATCTACATTTCTTTATTTACTTACCCTTTGAGCAAACCCTATACTAACATCATTTGTCAACTTGCCTACAAAACAAATATACAATATTTTTACTACAATCAGAAATTTACACTCATAGCATTAGAGTTCTAAGTATTGAGAATGTTAATTTAGAATGAAAATTAGAAGTTAGTTAATTTATGCTAGGCCCAAAACAAATTTATTCCAATAAAAAAACAATAATTAAATAGCACTCTTATGGTTGTTACAAATTTGGGAATGAAATTGTCAACTGGACATTCAACAACCTAATATAATGTTAAAGGCATATTTTACAAGTGCATACAAGGCCTCTTTCAACTGATAGTTGTTTTTATACCCATACCTTACCTAAACAATTTAATTAAACATTAAAAAACAATGCTAAACAATAATGATTTCAACTGTTAGAATTTTTTTAATTCACCAGTAAATTCTAGTTTAGCCCTCTCACAGTCTATGTTTAGAACAATTCATCCAAATGTTGTACAAAAAATTTGTGTAGAACAATGTGACCAGTTCAATAACCATATTTTTTAAAAAAATCAATTAAGGGTCTATTTACTTTTTTATACAACCATGATTCCCTCTATGTTGGAAGATGTTTCCTTATTTCATTGCAACCCAATTGGGGCTATCATCACCTTTTACAAGAACATTACTGCACTTTCCGTTTCTATTAGTTGGAGACTCAAACCGAACTCTTTCGTAGGGGTGTACCATCCCACTTAGGATTCCCACTACTTTTTTGGGACCAGTGTTGATCAAAGAAGACTTGAAAAAACTCACACAAGAAGTCCACGCAGGAAAGTAGGCCAAGTTTAAGGGTGTGAATGGATAGGAAGAGCACAAGTGCAAAGGGCAAGTTCAGCATTCAAGACTTAGCCTATTTTTGAGCATGAAGACCTATTTTTAGAATATGGCGTGTAGAACACACCAACGGTGCAAGGACATGCGCACCACACATTGTCTATTTCTAGAGGATCGGATCAAAGCTTGTTTTACATGGAGACGAGTGGAGAATAGGATTGTCACTTTAGTTAACTGTAAGAAGTCTATAAATAACACACTTGCATGTGTGGTTATGCCTATAAAATGGCACATGGCTATTAATAGCATGCGACCTATTTCTGGAATAGATAAGTGGTGAAGGGAAAGTCCCCACCATATATATATTATGTGAATCACATAATAGAGGGGTGTGTGATAGAGATATATATAGAGAGAGAGATATACACAGAGAGAGATAGAGATAGAGAGTTATATGACGGGATTACTGTATTAGATGCATATGCACATTGATAGAGAATGCCATTATTGTAAGGAGCTTCTGTGTTTATTAGTAGATGGAAGATATTGGTTGAATCTAAGTATCATTCCTATGTGTAATCAAGTAGTGCATGTTCTTGATTCAATCATGATTATTGTTTAAAACTTGTTCTTTCATAGATATGAATATGGTATGCATTGTAGAATGATGGATTAGTTGATATATATGTTTATTCCTTCATCACATAAACATCTTGCTACAATAACCCTAAAGAGGGACCTGGTACCTTTACACGCTTCGGGTGAGCAGTCAATCTAGGCTGAGTGATGTGCTAGTGCGACTAGGGTGTTATCTGGTAAATTCTAAGTTGCATCATTGGTTCAGTGATTTTCAGGATGGTTCGTGATGAAGACATACCGGTTAACACTAGAAAGTATTGAGGAGTGGATACACGATCTAGAGGAATAATATGCATGACGGTTCAGCCGTGGATCTGATTTTAACACATGCACTTGGGTAGAACAGAATCTATATGACAGCTTATATGAGATCTTTTTCACCATATTTCTAGTAGAATTATACAAGTGGTTGATTGCTTGTGCATTTAAGTGGAATTTGAGGTATCGCGCACTTATCTGGACACAGGAATAATTTCAGGCCCTTTATGATGTTGACTTGATCTGGACTCGCATTGTGGATACGTGGTTTCGTGGTGTTCTAAACAATTATGTTCTGGAATATTAAATTTTGACGTATTCTTTCCCAGAGGTAGCTGAATTCCAGTTTTTATGGTATCCTAGAGGAACATATCTGCAAGGCATCCTATTGGCGATCAAGATCTTGATGGTAACTTTTAACCTAGAGAGTAAACTAATGGCTAACTAAACCTCACCACGTGTGAGGGAAGGAATAGGTTCGGTGAAAGATGGCATACCTAGTGGCAGAAAGGTAGAGAGAGGAAAGGTGGCTTAAGTATAATGAGGCATGTGAGAGGGGGATAGAGAAGCAGTGTTCCGTTGCAAAAAGTATTTTGTTGAGGAGAGAGATGGCTCGTGAAGGATTTACAGCTCACGTAGAAGATGTAGAGCCAGAGCATCAGGAACTCCCCCATCTTGGAAATCATGACAGAGATCCCCCCTTGGCTTCACACAAAAGTGTGCCAGCAAAGACTATATGGGTTACGGGTGTGCATCTTAATCCATCTAGTGATCTAGCCCTTGCACTTGGTTTTCCTGTATCTAGTACGACAAGTCACTAGCAAGCTAACTTGGGAAGTAGGAGAGTAGGAGTAAGTCAGGGAGCAAGTACATCAATGGTAGGAGAAACGGCTTCAATGGTATTCAGAGGTGTGTTTTCAAGCGCATCATCCATACAGAATGTAAGTGCGTCAAATGTTGGATTCACCTCTGAAAGTGGAACTACCTCAAAAACTTTAGGGGTTCAGTATAGTACTACTATCGGAGCACAGGGGAGTACATCTACATGTCTTATTCTAACTACAACTGAAGGATCAAGAGGTATAGGTGGTTCTAGTTCTAGTGGATCTAGTGGTTCTTTAGGTAGAGGAAACATAGGAGGTTTTAGATCAGGTTGTCAAGGTGGTCAAGGTCCGCATCAACCATAGAACATTTATATGGAGATTTCTATTCGTCTTTCAGAGTATAGAGGCATAGAGGATGTTGTTGAGCATGTGCACATGTGTGAAATCTTATGGTGTGTGAAAGGGATCACTGCTGCTAAGTGCAAGGCAAGTCAATTTGCTACTACCTTGCAGGGACAAGCACACAGCTGGTATAGGAAGTTTTACCCTAATCAAACTTTTGTGGATTATGCAGCGTTGAAGGATGCTTTCTTACAAGAGTTATATATCCCAGAATTTGAGTAGAAAAGTATTAGCGTGCTCAAAGATATCAAGTAAGGCACCACTGAGAGTGTACATGAGTATGATGCTCACTTTAAGACACTTCTCTCTAATCTTTCTTATGATATTCACACCATCCAGCATGCACAATGGTTCGTTAGAGGATTGATTACACCATTCAAAAGAGCACTGTCACATAAGACATACACTGATCCACGCGAAGCACTGGACACGTCTTTGTTTGCTGAGGTAGTTGGGAGCATTAACACTGGCATTAGTTTATTCTTAGAGGCACATATTACAACTTTGGCCAAATAGTTAGAGAATCTATCAGTAAATTCATCCCAAGAAATGTGCTCAGAAATTTTGTGTACAGATTGTGAAGTAGAAGGTCACACCAAGGATGGTTGTCCTCGCAGAATAGTACGCTCATTATTGTTGGACTATGAGATCTGTCATTTGAATCATGATGCTAGTCGCTATCCTTTGTTACAGCACGCAATAAGGAATAATGTATCCAGCTTTTGTAAAATTTGTATGTCCATGACCTATGATACTAAGGATTTTCTATTGATTGGTCAGATCCAAGATGCTATAGACATTGGGGTATGATAAACAAGTGTAACAGATAATTCTAAAGGTAAGAATGAGAACCATGATTGGGATCATAATCAAACGTGCTATGACAAGAATGAGGGTCATTTTGAAGGAGGTCATGGAAGGGGACGTGGATATCATAGTGGATATGGAGGATGAGGCCATGGTGGAAGAAGAAGCGAGTTTCCTCAAGGAGCGTGCTATACATGCGGATCCCCTGATCATTATAGGCATGAATGTTCCTAGAATGTTACATGTTCTTTTTATGGAAAGAATCATAGCTATGAGGAGTTCCCAGACTTATATGAGCATATCAGTAAATAGCATAATCATGAGAACAAAGGCATAGGGATGGTTAGGATCCAGTGCATGGAAGAAAATCAGTGGATGCCCAAGATAGCATCGGAACCTGAGGCCTTAACTGTGAATATTACCACATGCGCTGAAGCGGCACGCGCAAGAGATTCATCATACCAGAAGCCTATAATCACTGAGGATGTTTTGCATGCAAGGTACCTAGATCCGACTCATCAGAAGGAGGTTTATTAGTATACCATGGAAGTGTTAAAGAATCTTCAGGGTGAGATACAGTACTTAAATGAGTAGAATAAAGCATCATAGACAATTCAAACTGATATCGATGATCTAAGAGAAGTGTGTAAAATGTTGCACCAGGAGAACATTATTCCACTATTGGGAAGTTGGTTAAAAGGGAACACTATGCACGTAAGTATTGAGATAGACGGTAGATCCTGCATGCAAATCTTCCCCTTGATAGCATTGACTATGACAAGGAAATTACTCTGAATTTTTTTATAGATGGATGGTTGTTGAGTAATATTTTGATTGATACAGGTGCGAAAGTAAATGTGCTTACATTAGATGCATGGGTACAGATGGGGAGACCTCCATTATAGCAATCATCTAATGTGTTGCTTATGGAAAATAGGACTAAGGCCACTCTCATTGGAGTTTTGAAGGATGCATCTATAACTATACAAGGGGCCAAGTTCACTAGGTATTTTGAGGTATTAGCACTTGTGGAAGAAGACAGTTTTCCAACCTTGCTTGGACGCCCTTGGTGTTATGCGAATAATGTTAACTTGAGATTCAAGAAGGGGTATATTAGCTTTGAGAACAAGGAGGAAAGGGTTGTGATACCTCTAATAGATGGGAAGTCTTCACCATATGTTTAGCCTCTAAGTGAGGAGGACTTAAATAGAATTTATGTACACGCTATTCAGAACCCAGAGGTCAATGAGCCATCAAAAGAAGGCATCCTATAGTGGGAGGATTCTCATTCTATTAGTGATAATATGAGTATTGCTTGTGACAATTGGTCTCATGATACATATGAACTAGTAGGGTGTGAGGTGAAAAATGTGGTTATGCGTAAGAATGGACTTCATTCTATTCGATGGATAGGTAGCACAGTACCTTGGTATATAGGGGCAAAAGATCTTCCTGTATTTTTGAAAGCCATGGAGACACAGTGGACAGATCAAATTAAGAGAAGAGATATGTTAGTATATACCTTGCACGGGACAGCAGTGTGCTGGTGGGTAGTCCACAGAGATAATCTTATAGAATGGGGAGAGATTGGAGTCACCTTATCTATTAGATTTCTAAGGAACAATGCACCTACGTAGATTTTCACTTATCATGGTGATCAACTTGTTCAACATCATATTCAACAGTGTGATAAACTCTGGATAGCAGGACAGGAAGCATTACCACCTTCACTCTGGGTGCATAGACTGTATTCTACTCTACAAGGATGCACACGTGCTTAGTATGTATATGCAGAACTACATAGAGAGACTATGAATTGGAAAAATTTGACTATAGGAATTATCCAAACCTTTGACTATTTTTCTTCCCAACCTCTAGTAGAAGAGGCATTAAAATTGGTCAAGTGCTTAACTATGGGAGATAGTGCAAAAGCAGAAGAGCATATTCAAGAATTATTTGGTGAGGTAGAGTCTGGATCACATTTTGAAAAGGAAGAAGAAATGGACTCCATACTACTTGAATACGCTTACCTTGAGAAAGAGAAAGTAAAGATGGTTTACATCATGGATGATGAGGAAGTTGAGAACCTAGATATTGAACATTCACAAGGGGTACATGAGGTCTTGGACAGTGCAGACAAGGATACGCGTGCCTATCACGAACCCATGAAGACCAAAAAGGTCAATATACGATTGGAGGCTGAGCGTAAGGAGGTCATAATTGAATACTACGGGTCAGACTCAGAAGTAGCAAAGATCATTGAGTTACTCAGGGATTATCAAGACTTATTCCCTCAAGGGTATCATGAACTTAAAGGTGTGCATAAATCACTTAGCGAAATGAAGATAAAGCTTAAGGAAGGTGCAC
Organism: Taxus chinensis; assembly: GCA_019776745.2. Classification (NCBI taxonomy): domain Eukaryota; kingdom Viridiplantae; phylum Streptophyta; class Pinopsida; order Cupressales; family Taxaceae; genus Taxus; species Taxus chinensis. The sequence continues at coordinate 194,065,888 of CM034150.1, forward strand.
ACCCTATGAGAAAGAGACCTTATAGAATGAACCCCAATTTGTACGAAAAGGTAAAAGAAGAGATTGATAACATGTTGAAATCTGGAATTATCGAGCACCTTGATGAGTCAGGATGGGTTAGTCTAATGATGATTAGTATCAAGAAGGATAGACAAATTAGAATATGTGTGGACTACATGGAGTTGAATGTTGCATGTGTAACAGATCCATTCCCTATGCCATTTACTGAGGAAATACTAGGATTTGCAGGGCACAAGATATATTCCTTCACAGATGGGTTTTCCAGGTATCATCAGGTTAGGATTGCTCAGGAGGATCAAGAAAAGACAACTTTTACTACTGAATAGGGCAGTTTTTCCTATATTGTGATGCCTTTTGGACTAAAAAATGTGTCTATTGTATTCTCGCAGATAGTTGTTCAGGCATTCAAATATTTTATTCACAACTTCTTACAGGTTTATCTAGATGATTGGACAGTATATGGGCTTATGAAAGATCATTGTGACAACATGCGCTTAATGTTTGAATGGTGCAGATAATTGAGTATCTCTTTGAACATTAAGAAGTGCATATTTGCTACACCATTTAGAATATTGTTAGGGCATATAATCTACAAGGAAGGTTTGTTGGTTGATCCAGCTAAGGTTGCAATCATTCTAGGCTTGGGAGTGCCTACCAGTCAAAGTGAGGTGTGTGGAATTTTAGGTCATACAGGATATTATAGAAAATTCATCAAAGGGTATGCCGAAATTGCTACACCCTTGGAAGAATTACTAAAAGGGAAAGGTACATTTTATTGAGGAGAACTGCAGTAGTGCATGTTTTAGATATTAAAAGAGAGACTTACTACCACGCCCATTCTATATTTTCCCTCATGGGATAAACCATTTCATGTGCATGTGGATGCTTCTGGCATAGTCATTGGTGTTGTGTTAGCTCAACCTGGAAAAGGTATAATAGATCATCCAATCTTTTTTGCTAGAAGGAAGTTGACTCCTGCTGAACAGAATCATATAACTACATAGCACAAGGTTTTGTCAATAATCTGTGTTGCACAAGTTTTGAAAGTACTTGTTAGCAACCCCATTTGTGTTTTATACAGATCACATGGCATTGAAGTACTTGGAAAACAATCCCATCTTACAGGGGTACATATGCAGATGGGTACTCCTATTTCAATATTTTGACTTCACAGTTGTGGTGAAGCTAGGGAAAAGCAACTTTGGACTAGACCATTTATCTAGAATCAACTCAGGAGAAGAAGCACAGATAATTAAAGATACCATGTCAAATGCACAGTTATATAGGCTACAACGCGTGCCCACAGAATTAGAAGACATTGTTTTCTTTCTACGAACTGGTATGGCACCAGAAGGAATGAAGGAATTGGAAAAGAAACAGCTTGCTATACATGTGGCACTATTTATGTTAATCAGTGGTGACCTCTACAAGTTAGGCATAGATGAAGTATTATTTTGTTGTGTATTAGAGCATGAGTGCAAGGATATTATGGAAGAAGCCCATGGTGGTATTGCAGGTGGCCACTATCCACATGATGCAACTTCTCGGAAGATCCTACTTGATGGATTATGGTGGGAGACACTGTATAAAGATTGTAATGCATATTGCAAGGTGTGTGACCATTGTCAGCGCCTAGGTAAACTAGGGCAAAGAGATGAGATGCCCCAAGACTGATTACTAGTGTTGAACCATTTGAGAAATGGGCCATTGACTTTGTAGGACCTTGTTCACTAGCTACGTGTAGGACTGGATCACGCTATATCATTACTTACATAGATTATCTCACATGGTGGGCAGAAGCAGTACCTACGAAGGAATGTACAATGGCCACAACTATTAGGTTTCTCTGAGAGAATGTCCCTGACAAGATATGGATGTCCTTTTAACTTGACAACTGATAGGGGTACACATTTTTTGAATGAGACAATCAGGATCCTATTAGATGAGTTTATGGTTGTACACCATAAAACTACACCCTACCATCCTCAGGAAAATGGAACTGTTGAGGCTTTCAACAAGATTTTGAGCCAAACTTTGACAAAAAAATTTGATGTTGGAAGAAAGGATTGGGATGATAAAGCGTCAGTTGTTCTTTGGGCATATAGAATAACTTAAAAGAGATTAAACAAAGCCACACCATTTTAGTTAATGTTTGGCACATAAGTCATTCTCCCTATAGAATTTATGTTACCTTCTTTACGCATTGTGTGTGCTGGAGGTCTAGCTGATGAGCAGAATTTAGAAGAACGTATTGAGAAGATGATTCAACTAGATGAGTGACTAGCCATAGTACGATGGAGTCAGAAGCAGGCAAAGGCAAGGCAGAAAGCATGGCATGATAGAAACATAAGGGATAAGAAGTTTGAGATTGGACAAATGGTACTTCTTTATGACTCTAAATTTTTGCACCATCTAGGCAAACTCAAGTTAAGTGGTTGGGGCCGATTTCATCACTCACATACTTGAGGAAACAAGTTTTTCCAATTACGAAGTACTTGAGGAACATGGCTACCGGTTACTTCAACAGGATAGGTTGAAAGTACCTTGGTATATGAGGGGCAAAAGATCTTCTGTATTTTTGAAGCCATGGAAGACACAGTGGACAGATCCAAATTAAGAGAAGAGATATGTTAGATATACTTGCACGGGAAGCAGTGTGATTGGGGGGTCCACAGAGATAATCTTATAGAATGGGGAGAGATTGGAGTCCCTTTCTATTAGATTTCTAAGGAACACAAGCACCTACTAGATTTTCATTATCATGGGACAATGTGCAAACACATATTACAACCGTGTGATAAACTCTGGATAGCAGGACAAGGGAAGCAATACACCTTCACTTGGGGCATAGACTGTATTTACTTACAAGGGTGCACACGTGCTTAGTAGTATATGCAGAACTACATAGAGAGACTATGAATGGAAAAATTTGACTATAGGAATATCCAAACCTTTTGACTATGTTTCGTCCCAACCTCTAGTAGAAGAGGGCATAAATATTAAAATTGGTTCAAGTGTGAACGAGGGAGATTAGTGCCAAAGCAGAAGAGCATATTGCAAGAATTATTTGGTTGTGAGGTAGAGTCTGGATCACATTTTGAAAAGGAAGAAGAATGGACTCATACTACTTGAATACGCTTACCTGGAAGCGAAAGTAAAGTATGGTTTACCTCATGGATGATGAGAAAGTTGAGAACTAGAGATATTGAAAAAAAAAAACATTCACAAGGGGTACATGAGGGTCTGGACAGTGCAGACAAGGATACGCGTGCCTATCCCGAAACCATGAAGACCAAAAAGTCAATCAATATACGATTGGAGGCTGAGCGTATAAGGACGGTCATTAATTGAAGACTACGGGTCAGACTCAGAAACGTAGCAAAGATCATTGAGTTACTCAGGGATTATTCAAGACTTATTCCCTCCAAGGGTATCATGCACTTAAGGTGTGCATAAATCATCGAGCGAAATGAAGATAAGCTTAAGGGAAGGTGCACCACCCTATGAGAAGAGACCTTATAGAATGAACCCCCAATTTGTACGGGAAAAGGTAAAAGAAGAGATTGATAACATGTTGAAATATGAATTGGAATTATCGATCACTTGATGAGTCAGGATGGGGTTAGTTAAATGAGATTAGTATCAAGAAGGATAGACAATTAGAAATGTGTGGAACATGGAGTTGAAGTGCATGTGTAAAACAGATCCATTCCCTAGCCATTTATGAGGAAATACTAGGATTCGCAGGGGAACAAGATTTCCTCACAGAGGGTTTTCCAGGTTATCATCAGGTTAGGATTGCTCAGAGGATCAAGAAAGACACTTTTACTAATGAAATAGGGCGTTTTTCCGATATTGTGATGCCTTTTGCGATAAAAAAATGTGGTCTATTGTATTCTCGCAGATAGTTGTCAGGCATTCAAAATTTTATTCACAAACTTCTACAGGTTGATCTAGATGATTGGACAGTAGTAGATGGGCTCTATGAAAGTTTCATTGTGAACAAATGCGCGTAATGTTTGAATGGTGCAGTAATTGAGTATCTCTTTGAACATTAAGAAGTGCATATTTGCTACACATTAGAATATTGTTAGGGCATTATAATCTACAAGGAAGGTTTGTGGGTTGTTGATCAGCTAAGGTTGCAACATTCTAGGCTCTTGGGAGTGGCCTAACAGTCAAAGTGAGGTGTGTGGAATTTAGGTCATACAGGATATTATAGAAAAAATCATTCAAGGGTATGCCGAAATTGCTACACCTTGGAAGGAATTACTAAAAGGGAAAGGTACCATTTTATGAGGAGACTGCAGTTAAGTAGTGAGGTTTTAGATATTTTAAAGAGAGATTTCATACCACGCCCATTCTTATTTTCCCTCATGGGATAAAAACCATTTCATGTGCATGTGGATGATTCGGCATAGTCATTGGTGTTGTGTTAGCTCAAACTGAAAAGGTATATAATAGATCATCCAATCTTTTTTTGCTAGAAGGAAGTTGACTCCTGCTGAACAGAATCATATAACACATAGCACAAGGTTTTGTCAATAATCTGTGTTGCACAAGTTTTGAAAGTACTTGTTTAGCAACCCCATTTGTGTTTTATACAGATCACATGGCATTGAAGTACAGTACTTGGAAAACAATCCCATCTTACAGGGGTACATTGCAGATGGGTACTCCTATTTTCAATATTTTGACTTCCACAGTTGTGGTGAAGCCTAGGGAAAAGCAACTTTGGACTAGACCATTTATCTGAATCAACTCAGGAGAAGAAGCAAGATAATTAAAGATACCAGTCAAATGCACAGTTTATATAGGGCTACAACGCGTGCCCACAGAATTAGAAGACATTGTTTTCTTTCTACGAACTGGTATGGCACCAGAAGGAATGAAGGAATTGGAAAAGAAACAGCTTGCTATACATGTGGCACTATTTATGTTAATCAGTGGTGACCTCTACAAGTTAGGCATAGATGAAGTATTATTTTGTTGTGTATTAGAGCATGAGTGCAAGGATATTATGGAAGAAGCCCATGGTGGTATTGCAGGTGGCCACTATCCACATGATGCAACTTCTCGGAAGATCCTACTTGATGGATTATGGTGGGAGGAGACACTTGTATAAAATTGTAATGCATATTGCAAGGTTGTGTGACCATTGTCAGCGCCTAGGTAAACTAGGGCAAAGAGAGATGAGATGCCCCAAGACCTGATTACCTTAGTGTTGAAACCATTTGAGAAATGGGCCATGACTTTGTAGGACCTTGTTCACTAGCTACGTGTAGGACTGGATCACGCTATATCATTACTTGCATAGATTATCTCACATGGTGGGTAGAAGCAGTACCTACAAAGGATTGTACAATGGCTACAACTATTAGGTTTCTCTGAGAGAATGTTCTGACAAGATATGGATGTCCTTTTAACTTGACAAGTGATAGGGGTACACATTTTTTTAATGAGACAATCAGGATCCTATTAGATGAGTTTATGGTTGTACACCATAAAACTACACCCTACCATCCTCAGGAAAATGGAACTGTTGAGGCTTTCAACAAGATTTTGAGCCAAACTTTGACAAAAAAATTTGATGTTGGGAGAAAGGATTGGGATGATAAAGTGTCAGTTGTTCTTTGGGCATATAGAATAACTTAAAAGAGATTAAACAAAGCCACACCATTTTAGTTAATGTTTGGCACAGAAGTCATTCTCCCTATAGAATTTATGTTACCTTCTTTACGCATTGTGCGTGCTGGAGGTCTAGTTGATGAGAAGAATTTAGAAGAACGTATTGAGAAGATGATTCAACTAGATAAGTGACTAGCCATAGTACGATGGAGTCAAAAGCAGGAAAAGGCAAGGCAGAAAGCATGGCATGATAGAAACATAAGGGATAAGAAGTTTGAGATTGGACAAATGGTACTTCTTTATAACTCTAAATTTTTGCACCATCTAGGCAAACTCAAAGTACATTGGTTGGGGCCGTATTTCATCACTCACATACTTGAAACAAGTTCTTTCCAATTAGAAGTACTTGATGGAACATGGCTACCCGGTTACTTCAACAGGAGTAGGTTGAAGCCCTACTATAAATAAGTCTTCTTGGTGTTTGTAATAAGGTAGTATTTCCATTTAAATTAGGTTTTCAATTATGTATTTCCTTCATTGTCATTATGCTTTGTCAATTTAGTTGTTTTGTGTAATAAGTGCACTTGTGCGCATGAAGCTAATTACTATGTGAAGAATGTTTATGAGCAGAGGACTGCACATACCTTTAGTGTGGGGTGGTTGTTTATATCTAAGTAAAAGAGTGTGGGAATTGAAAGGATAAAGGAATAAGTTGTTATGGGTGTGCTTTAATTCAAAAGAAGATTGCTTCTCAAAAGTGACCAATGATGGAGATGAAATAAGGAACAGTATAACACAAGGTAAGTAGAGGCCATGATAACTACCAGGAGAAGGTACAGTGACAAGGTACTCAGGTGCAAGGGTGCGCATGGAAGAGAATTCTATGACTTGAGGGTAGGGAGGCACGCTAGAAGGTTATAGCTGGGGCGTGAAGATGTACCGCGTGGAATGAACAAATTTGCTCAATGAATGAGAGGATATTTGGTAGGTGGAGGGGTAATAAATGCATCAAATTTTGAAAAATCTATATAAGGATGGGATGTGAATTAACTTTTACCAATGTGATTAATATTATTTGAAAGAATCCAAGTGCAAAGAGCCGAGTGATCATTTTAAGGTGTGAGATGTGTGTAACCAGTCGTGACAAAGATATATGTGTGTAGAAGAAGCTTGTGTCCCCGGTGGCGAAGGGTTTGAGCGAAGCGAGGTGACGTAGATGAGTTAGGGGCATGTAATTTCACCTAGGGCACGTTGAATCAAAATAGGGTTTGCTTTACACATTACAGAATTTGAATGACAAGGATCTACAATGCATTGCATTGTAAAAATGGCACACAAGAAGGCAGTTGCAACAGGAGTAAAAGGAAAGAAGAAGGTTGTCGTCAAGGAGGAAGAAATGGCTCCAAAAAGTAATTTTTCAGAGATGCAATATCTAGAGGGGGTTATTGTGGGCCAGGAGTGGGATTCTGACATAAGGAAAAGTAAAGTGAGTGAGTACAATCACCATACCATTGAGAATAAGAAGAAGCTTGACATGTTGTTGAACACAAAGACAAATAAACACACGGCGGAAGATATGTTGGTGTATGATGATGTTGGTGAGAAGATCTTGTAGAGGATAGGGGTTTACCAATTTTATGAGCTCCCTTATTTCAGGAAGTATGAGCCATTATACAATTGGATTATGAGTAGAGTGCACGAGGATTTTTTCTACTTTGCAGGGCGCATACTCAAAATTTCAGCCGCGCTCATCTCCACACTGAGAGGGTTAAAAGGCATGGGAGACAATTTGTGAGATGATCTAGCAGATAAAATCACAATATTAGAGACCGGGAAGGAATTGGGATATGCAAAGGGTCCATGCAGTATGGACATTGACAAACTAAAGAAGTATCCAGTTGTATAAGTAGTTGCACATCTCATTACACAGCTCAATGACCAAGAAAGGTGGTCACAAGTGAACACCATGTGGTTGCACATTACCAAAAAGATTTCTGAAAGAGTAGTCTACAACATTTCACAGTATATCATAGAGATAATCGTTGAAGAAGCGCGCGCAGGAGGAAATATTAGCTTTTGAGTTGTTCTATTATCACTAGTGCTCATGGAGATCGGAGTACCTAATGGACCGAAGGAGAAGGTATGGGAGAATCCGATGGAACACAAATCACTTACAGAATGCTTCAAGAAGTACCTATGTGAGGAATCCATGACAAATAAGGTTAAGCAATAGGTAGAGAAGTGGTATGATAGGCTTAGTGTGGCTTTTGAGGAAGAATGGTGTATCCCCAAGTACTTGCCTTCAGTAGTTGGAAAGGCAGTTCAATTTTCTGTATACCAGCATTTCTATATAGCACAGTTTGTAATGAAAGATGGGGAATGGAGTCCTTTGTTAAGTTTCCATATGAATTCACAATAAGGTACTTCCAGGCATCATTATACAAGTTTACAGATGTGTGGCAATTGATGTTCAACGTGGATAAGGTAGATTACGACTACCACACACTAAGGAAGAAATATGTGTATCCAAGATGGGGTGTTTATGTTGAAGGACTCATTTCTAATGTTTTGAGCATTAAACCAATAAGTTTGGTGGTAGGAGATATTGGAGCAGCACTGGTGTATCTCCAACTGAAGCCAAAGATGGAGATTCAGTAGTATGTGGAAGGTGATTTCACACTTCCAGCACCACCAAAGGGAAAGCATTTAATGGAGAACATCCCAGTGCCTAAGCCCACAGAGCCAATTGAAGTGGAGGATGAGGAGGAGGAGCACGAAGATAGTGGTGGTTTAGAGCATAGAGGTAGGAGACATTCTAAAAATAAGGGTGAAGCTGAGTGTGCCACTACACCACCTCATCCATAAGAGGGAGATGATGAGGAATTGAATGCAGACTAAGGGGAGCACATATTTAAGAGGGTGTTTAGGAGAACAAGGACCCAAGGTTCTACTCCAACCACGATGCGCAAATCACCCAGGATCTCTCCACAAAAGGAGAAAATTGTGTAAAGAAGGAGGAAACTGAAGTTAAATGAGGAGGCGAAAGAGTCAGAGGAAAGCACACCTAATTATCCTACACTTCTAGAGATCATAGAAGAACAAGGTGAGGAATCAAAGGAAAGAGGAGAGGATGAGAAGGGACTAGAGGAGATAGCTGTAGAGAGTGTTTAATCTATGGAGACACAAGTCCCAAATTTGGAAACTAAGGTCCCTAAGCAGCAAAGGTCTAGGATAACAAGTGGAGAGCACATTCCACTAGCCATGGGGTATGCAGAGGGCATATGTAAAATTATCTGCACCCTCTTCCAGAGCACAATAGCACAGAAGGATTTATTTGGTTGGGAGCTAATGGATGAGGATATGACAACTGTGCAAACTTGGAAGAAACTATCATGTTCAATGCACACCCATTTGGATAAGCCTGACTTTGATATATGTGAAGAGTCATGTGTTTCAAGACGGATGAAGAAGGCACCACAATCTAGACATATGATGGTAAATCCTACTGTCATGTTAGATGAGTAGGTTAGCAACACATTGGTGAAGGTTTCTACTGAAGTTGCAAAGAGAAACATGGACAAAGTTGTAACAATAAGAGTATTGCATGAAGAGCTAAAGATAAAGGATGCAGAGATAGCGAACATCACAAAAGAGAGAGACCTAGAATAGAAGAAGAATGAAGTATTTATCAGCTTCGCAGAGGAAATTGGGGACAATGTCATAAGATCTAGGCCACACTTGGAGGCCAAGGTACCACAGATGTTTCCTTCAGCGATACACTATGTAGGAAAGTTGGTGGACTTAGTACTTGAAGATGAACCTCTATGCATACCAGCGCTAAGGAATTTAGAGTAAGAGGAAGAATGAGAGAAAGCATCAGTGATGTAAAAGATTGCATCATATGAAGGGCTGGTGCAAGTGCTACAAGAAGTATTGAAGAAAGTAAACCAGGCTTTAAACATCTGCACAACTTCAGAGGCAATTATCAACATGAAGACCGTAGAATAAAACAACGACGTCCAGAGAGCAATGAAGGACGAAACAGTGGGCCACGTAGAAAGATTGTCAATGGTTAAGCAGAAGTGCAAGGCACTAGCAACAGCACAAGATCCACACAAGACTTGGCTAGAAGAGCTTGAGAAGCTCATTGCGTAGAAAATGGATCTTCTAGAAGGAAGAATGACATCAATGTCCAACGGTGCGTTGGTTCTGCAGAATGAAAAAGGAGAGATTGTGAGGGATGAGTTAGAATCCATTAATGTGGACATTCCAAAGAAAGCAGAACAAGCACTTGTTGAATGACAGACCTTAGAGGCCAAAATAAAGGAGGAGTATCTAGATTTAATCCTTCAAACTGATACAGAGGATATTGCTCTTTAAAACATTCTTTATTCATCTACGTTCTTTCTTATTCTTTCCGTTCCATATTCTTTACTACATTTTTTTTTAAATACCCATTCTCGAGGTGACAATGTGATTAGTGTGGGATAATGTTGATCAGAGAACACTTGATAGAACTCACACAAGAAGTCTGCGTGGGGAAGTAGGACAGGTTTAACGGCACGAATGGACAGGAAGAGCACGCGCGCGGAGGGCAAGTTCAACATTTGGGACTTAGCCTATTTTTGAGCACGAAGACCTATTTTTATAAGATTGCATGTGAAACACACCAAAAATGTAGGGATGTGCATGCAACCCATTATCTATCTTTAGAGCGTCGGATCGAAGCTTGTTTTGCATGGAGACGAGAGGAGAATAGGATTGTCACTTCAGCTAACTATAAGAAGTCTATAGATAGCACACTTGCATGTGTGGCTATGCCTGTAAAATGGAACGTGGCTATTAATAGCATGCGGCCTATTTCTAGAAATAGATAAGTGGTGAATGGAAAGTCCCCATTAATATATATATGATGTGAATCACATAATAGAGGGGTGTGTGATAGAGATATATAGAGAGAGATATACACAGAGAGAGATAGAGATAGAGAGGTCTACGACGGGATTATTATATCAGATCCATACGTGCATTGATATAGAATGCCATTATTATAAGGAGCTTTTGTGTTTATTAATAGATGGAAGGTATTGGCTAAATCTAGGTGTCATTCCTATGTGTAAACAAGTAGTGCATGTTCTTGATTCAATCATGATTATTGTTTAAAACTTGTTCTTTTATAGATCTAAATATGGTATGCATTGTAGAATGATGGATTAGTTATGGATATATATGTTTATTCCTTCATCATGCAAACATATTAGCTTCAACCTCACACAAAAACCATCAATTTTGGTACATGTATTTAAGATTATGAATATCTAACCTGCAAAACAATTTGCATGGGTATGAATTCCTCCACAAAATCTTTATGATTACAACATATCAATTTGATCTGCCAAACTATAAGATATACGTGCTAATCTAAATCATTGAAAGGTATGCCCCCTTAATGAAGTTTTCTAGAATTTCCCACTGTGCACAATGCCTTATCACAATGAGTATTAGCTTACAAAGTTCTACAAAATCCTTTTAACTAAAAAAAACTTAAATTAGTCCCTAGTAAGATACAAGGATTTGAAATGGCATCCACACAGTGATAAATCCCCTCAAATGCTATTCATCCTTACAACAAAGATTAAATAAGCTTCCATAGGCTGATGTTACCACTAGCAATATCAATGTCAAGAAAATGCCCATAATACCACTTTTTCATTATCAATGCCAACCACGGCCCACCTCAATCTCAAACTCAATCTCACAGCATTATGTACACATGGTCAGTAGAAAGAGGGGCTACACATTCTCCTTACTCTTAATAGTCCTCATGTAGACTATTCTACATATCTTCAATTATTGCAGGCTTGAATGCCCTTGCATATGGAAAACAAATCCATTCTTGCATCACTCACAAGGGTTTAGCATTTTCTACACGCACATTTTTCTTTAAAAAACCTTATCAACATGTATGTTAAGGGAAATAGTTTGGTGGATGCTTCAATTTTTTTTAGCTAATTGAAAGAACCATAACATCTGCTCATGGAATACCATAATTGTAGCTTATAGAAGACTTGGATGTCGGTATGAGGTATTGGCACTGTTTCACCAAATACAACATACAACCACCACACTCCCAGATTATTCCAAGATAACAACTCTCAAACAAGGTGTGCAAATCGATAAGAGCATAATGCAAAGGTGATGTTGTAGTTTCAAATGCCCTGGTAGACATGTATGCAAAATGTGGAAGAATACACAAGGCACGTGACCTATTTGACAAAATTCCTCAAACAAATGTGGTTTCATGGACTGTGATGATTGTAGGCTATGCACAAAATGATGTTCTTGATGACATTTTAAGGATTTTCAAATAAATGCCTCCACCAGATGTCATCTCATGTCATGCCATGGGTGCAAGATATGCACAAAATAGGATATGCCCAAAATGGGTTTGTTGAAAAAAATTTGGAAGCATTTATGAAAATGTAAATTACAGGCATAAAACCAAACTCGGCAACCTTTTCCAACATCCTCCTAACCTATGCCAAAATGAGATGTTTAGGACAAGGGTATGGATACCCATCGAAGCATAATCAAAAATAGATTTTATTCAGATGTCATAGTTGTAAATGCCCAGATAGACATATATCTAAAATTTGGAAGCATATAAAAGGCACATCAACTATTTGACAAAATTCCTAAGAGAGATGTGGTCTCGTGGACAGCAATAATAGGAAGATATGTACAAAATGGGATTTTTCAAAAAGACTTGGAAACCTCTAAGCAAATACGATTGGTAGCTATAAAGCTAGACTCCACAACCTTTGTAAGCATCCTCCAATCCTATAGCAAAATAGGAGCATTAACACAAGGTATGTACACCCATCATATTAATAAAAAATAGAGGAATAAAAAAGATACCTGGCTGTAGTTGGATTAAAAGCCCTAAAAAGGGTTTTTTTGGCATTAATGTAGTCAGATTTGGAAAGGAAAGGTCTTAGTTTTACTACTAATGGAAGCAGTGAGCTTCGTATCTACTGTCTTTTACTAAAGCATAATAAAAAACCTTGAGTTCATCAAGGGGAATATCCTTAATGACAAAGGAACCTGGATATCAAAAAATGGTGAATGTATATTTTCTACCTAATTATCAACATGTATTTTATTCCTATATTTTAGAACTCTTAATTATACACACATATAAAACCAATAAGAATAATTCAGTTGGGTTGTGTATCTACCAATTTCAACTACTTAAAATTATTTAAAACCCCATCACTTTGACCATTGAGAGCATGAATAACACCAATGAATTGCACAATCATGTTTCATTTCACATCTACCACTTCTAATACAAAATTTATTGGTTCTCATTGAAGTATAAGACCTAGGGAAACTATTACAACCCCGATTTCATGACTGTATAAAATGTAATCTAAGTTTTTATTAATCTTTCCATTAGTCTATAAGTTCTTGAAAACTAAATTAAGATATAACTATAAAGTTTAGATATGTTTACATTCCTTTTGCATAAAAAAATTTGTGGGCATCAGTAACTGGTTAAACAAATGATTTTCACAGTTGACTTCAATAGATAGTAAACCCACTTCTTTACACAAGTTCCTATTAAGCAAATGCATTAATAAATGTAATTGCATGCCTTATGTAGAAAGAGCTAACTGTATGAAAGTAAAGATAAAGGTGTAATTTTTTGTATCTCTAGAAGAACACAACAAAAACTGAAACATATGATCTAATATGATGTATGTAGCAATGTCCTTATTTGTAATGAATCCTTGTCTCTCCTTAATTAAAAAAACTCCCATTTAATCTATAGCATAGATCCGCACTACTTGAACAAATACCATTTTATTGGAGAACCTGTAGACCATGTTTGACGGTAAAATATATTAACAAAGAATAACAACACATTTATGAGCAAACCAAGGCAAGTGTTTTTTTGTACATTAAACTATAGTTTCTTTAAAACTATTTGTTCCATCAGTCATTCGAATTTACGAAGCTATGCCTCTAATACATTGTCTATCCACCTCCTTGCAGGCACTATGAAGATGACGAGAAAATTTGACGCCATAACAAACCGTATTGGAATTGATTGTACTTGCATACAACAACTACTATTTGAATGCGTACAAGAACACTATATGGACACCATGCCTATAAACAATGATATAATCTATGCAATGTTAGTTACACAATAGAAATTAGAACAATCACAAAAGACAATGCAGTAAACAACCATTGCCAACGAAGATACCATCCAAATCCTTAGGGAACAATTCTACATAGAATATTGTAACCCAATCCCCCATAACAAACAACCACAAATGTAAGACACTACCAGCCTCCACATGTACATACCACAAACTGTACAGTGAATACAAAAAAAAAAACACAAAACCAATATTGAAATGCCCCATATTTGAAATTACATTCACCTAATATACCAAATAAATACATGCGTGCACAAGATATTTGTATAAACATGAACAAATAAATAGGTGATTCAACATTAAAAAAATCAAGCATTTACAGATATAAACCATGAAACCTATTAATCTAATTCACAACCCTTCAGCTATTACATTTTATAGACTATAAGTCAATTTTTTGATCCAATTCAAAACATATTTTTTATCATTTCTAAACTTTCCTATATCATTGCTTTTATGATTGATCAAGACAATGAATGAAAACCACCAAAGAATAACAATTTAGTTTCATGAATTTAATTTTAATGAAAAAAACTTCATCACAATATAAAAAACAACTTTTGGACGCATTTAGAGAACCATTTCTAAGCTTCTAGAGCCTTGATACTAAGCTCTACCTTACTCGACGTGTTTCTAGAAAACCACGCCATTTGAAAACATAATACACAAAAAACAAAAAAAACCTAGAAAAGTTAGCCATAACAAGATGGTTAGACTATTAATAGTAGTTCATCTCCTACAATATCGGAAGTTATAAGTTTTGCTTGAATTTAAAAGAAACCTCATATTCAAATTCTTATGCAAGTTGCACGAATGCAAAGTTAATGTTGTTCATCTTTAAAGTGTTTTCCTATGAATTTTTTTATTTACCTATATGGCAAGGTTTCTTTTGAGAAACTCTCTTATTATCATGTAATACAACTTTATTTATTACTCTTCCCCACATATATCTACAACAGTACGCCCACCTGAAAACAAAGAGCCAACTAACAAAATCCTGGTAACACATGTAAACAAAAAAGAAAATCAAACACTTCAGCCACCAATATACAAACCCACAAACCCTCACATGTGCCTCCCTAAGCCTTTAAAAGCACTGAAAATTTTAATTGCTCATTAGCCCTTACACAAATGAAATACAAACACACTCATCCTTAGCTGAAACTGCACCCAGCGGGGAAAAAACTTTAAAAACCAATCCACAAAAAAACACCATACAACTAAACATCAAAATACACCAGCCTTATGTACAAACTAAACCTCCCCACAAAAACATACACACAAATAAACAAACCAAATACCACCTTCCAAACACTTACGGCATAATCTTGCTCCACTAGGAGCGACCACTAGTAGATAGTATTTGATGTGGTGGTCATTGATCCTTATTATAATTTAAGAGTTGAGTTTTAGTTAACTTATTTGTTGTTTATGTTTATTTAAGGTTTTTTTAAAACTTATTAAGATTTTTTGTGTGTATAAATGTTTGTAAGAATCCTAAATATGGGAATTAGAATATTTGTTTTAGCTTTGAAATCTAAGTTTGAGGAGGATAAATCTATGAAAAAGGTGTATAGTGAGTACAATATATCCCTACATTAAATAATTTTTATTTGTTTAGGTTCAAAGCTCAAATATACCAACTCCCTTCTTCATTTGTCTAGGTTATACCCTAGCCCACTAGAAACTTGTGGTTGAACAGAAAGCGTGCAAGTAATTTCACTACATACCCAAAAATTACAATATAAATGAATCAAGTTAGTAGTAAATTGTAAAAATCAGCAGAAGCAAACTGTACTAAATAATGTATATTTGCTTAGTGCCCAAACAAACAAGAGACAAGTTTGAATTACAATAAAATTTCAATAATATAATGTAAAATAATCCCACACGCATAGGTACACATGATTAGGCCATTTCTACAAATAGAAAATTATTTGATAATTGTAATTTTAGCATTATTTTGGATTTTGCTACTTTTTAACAAGTTTAATCTAGGTTTGTGTTGTATATATCTTCAACCAAGGGATGGTTGGGGATAGCCATGTGAATTTTGGTAAGTGTGTGATCCAACATCATATGGGGACCATTAGAGTCTTCATCTAATTTGCCTTGCAAGAGTCCTCCATCTTCTAGATTGTTGGTTAAAATAATTTTTCTATCTCTCAATTGAATAAAAGGTTTCAACTGATATTTGTAAACACATTGTTGGCACTCCTAACATTTAAAGAATTATTGGCCCTACATTTTGTGGGTCGAATCCGTGTCATTTTTTATTCTTAAAAAATTCCATTTAAATTTGGTGAACTTTGACAATATTTCTATCAAAGAAATCGCTAAATACTTTCACAAATATATAATACAACAAATGAATGAGTAGATTGAGTGACATGAAGCCTTTTTTTTACCATTAGAAATATGAATGAGATGAGCTATGGAATGGTTCTTTTATGAGGTAATAGTTCTTTTCAAAATATGACAATTAAACTCTTTGCATTTTTTTTCTACTTTCTTCATCATTAATTGTGTTGGTTATGAAATGTGCCATTTTGAAGTAAATCAAATGTTGAATTAGCATCGGATGTGGGTGGCATAACACAGGTGTAAATATAGTGTAAAAGTAGGATAATCAATTTTTTATGGCTCCTTTGTGTCTTTCTCCCCTAAAGCTTTTTGCTGCAAACCCTGGCACTGGAGATGCAGCATTTTTTGAGTGCAACGGCAAGGGTGGTTCTCCTTCTACTTATGCTATGGGCAGTGGTGGATCTGGTGTAGGCTATGGATCTGGAGTGGGTGGAAGCCCTCCCCCTTTTCCTCCTCTTCACCCAGATGTCACTAATGTTATCTTGGGCATGGTCTTCCATAATGGTGGTAAGGGAAATGTTCCATTTGGGGGGAAACAGACCTATGTTTCTAGTTTGATCTCCAGGCCCTTTTCTACTGCTAAAACAGCTCCCACGACCTCCCTTGGGGATTCGGTGCTGGAAGTTGAGAATTTTTTTTCCTCAAATTCTTTAATCTACTGTTTTAATGGACTCTGACCTGGTCTTCTGCTCCTGCATTCGTGGATCACATCAAACTGGTGCCCCCTCATTTCTAGTAGGATTGATATTTACCCTTGTGTAAGGAGTTATTTTATTGTGGCCTTTAGCTCAAATGATGCTAGAGATATAGTTCTTTCTAGGCTTTGGGAACTGTAGAATCATCATTTACTAATGAAACCATGGTTCCCAACTTTCAATCCACTCACAACCTCTTTCAACATTAAGTCAGTCTGGATTCATTTGCCCCATCTACCTTTGCAGTTTTAGGGAGATGACAGTTTAGTTGTTATTGGTGATGCTTTGGGTACTTTTTTATCCATTGACTCCAATACAGATACCTTCACACATACCACCTACACAAGGATATTGGTGGATCTGGACACTTTGGTCAATCTTTCTACTTCTATCGATCTCAAAGTGCGTGATAGGGTTTGGTCTCAACCGCTAGATTATGAAGGTCTTCCCTTTAGATGAAGAAAAAAAAATTAACATTGGGCATTTGGTTGTTGCTTGTCACATGGTCAAGCAGAAATCTAAAATTGATAAGGTCTCTTGGTGGAAGTATGCCCACCAAAATATTCTAGTTGTTGAGGAGGAAACTGAATCTATTGTTGATACCCAAGTCAGTGAAGAAAAGGTTTCCAATCCAACCCCATCAGTTGAACCTTCAGTGGGTGTTGTTGGAGCTTTTATGGTGGATCAAGTGCAGATGTTGGTTCCAGCTACAATTACAAAATGTGCTAAAATCAGTTTCACTATTGAGAAATCCATAGTTGATGTCTTGGATTCCTCAAAGTTTTGAATTCTAACTCCCTCAGATGAAAATAGAAATCCTAATAAGAGTGAGGATTGGACAGTCGTTAAACACAAAAAAGAGATCATTTTCTATGCATCTAAGATCACATGTAAAGGACTCTTCTAGGTAATATAGTTGTAGCTTGTGCTTTGGGTGCTTCTATTTGTTGTGTAATTCTCTTGGGTTTCTTCTTTTCTCCTTTTTCTTCCCTTTTGTTGTTGGGGTTTTCCTCTCTGTTATGCTTAAATGTTTTATTTTGCCTTGAGGGTTTGTTGTACTAGGATGTGGGTCCTCCCTTAACCCTCAACTTTTACCATATCCAAAAAATTGTGTTGGTTATGAAATTAAATATTTTTAGCCTGAAATCACTTTTAAACACCTTTTTCTAATTATATTATTGCTCGATGACTCTTTTTTAGAGGTCATTAAGAGTTAAACATTAAGAATTAAATTGATGGTCTTTTAGACCCTTTTTTTATGATGTTAGCCATAAAATATTTGTAAATATTTGAAATAGTCATCTTAAACAACTCACATATTAAAAATATAACCATCATTTTTATGTAAATTATATTGATACATACACATATATCAAAAATAATTAAATAAATATAAAAAAATCATTTATATATTTTATTAATAATATATAAAATAATAGTGTTTTGTACCTTTTTGAAGGGCAATTTTTAAAAATTGTTTAATAGGCATAGGTGCCCATCAAATTTAATCCTCGGAGGTCATCATGCGCTGAAGGCATACACCAGTTGAATGCTCCCTTGCTGATTTTGATAGTTGTCAGAAATGGTCGGTTGAGATTGCACATGTCAGAGGCATTGAAATCCAACGGCCCCTCCTCCACCGCATTTCCAACCTGTCACGCCCCTCCAGTTTCTTTTGCCTCGAGAATCATATTGCAAAGGTTACAGTGCATGTGGCACAGGTTCTCAGAAGCATTGAACCCGCTATAGATACAGATACAGATCAAGATCAATCAATGTGTATATAGTAAAATGAGGAGATATTAGGGTTACAGATTTATCTATCATTTATTTTGTTCCCACAGGTGCATCTGAAAATGCCCAAATAGTTTGTTGGTTGATTTTATTAATATCAATGCGCGTCTCTATTTTTTTCATTCGACAAAATAAGTGCAATCAGTTAACTAGCATTAAATCTCTTGGTTTTTGAACTATTATTTTCTATTCTATTTGGTTTTTTTGGGTTACCCTTTTCGTTCTTCCCAGTTTTAGGCTTTTACATCTTAAACAGTTGCATGACTGATAATTTTTTTTACTGCAGACATTTTAAAATAGATTTGAGTTGTGATTTGAGAGAGTTTTGTTCATTGTTGTCTTTTCACACTTTAAGCTAAAAGTGCATGTTTTTCTGCTTTTGATGACTGAATGTTCTACCATTTTTTATTCTTTTTGATAATATTATGGTCTGCAAATTTCTTTCGGAATTAGATTTGTATCGTATTGTCAAAAAATGGTGTACGAAGTCACTACAGTTTAGTTAAGGTACAATTTTCTGTTGTAATATTTTAATTTAGAAATCAAATAAACTTGTCTGATCTTTTAAGATGGTGTCAACTGTATTTAAGATTTGAGTTTCTCTTAGGTCTATAACTAGCCTGATTTTAATACATATCCAGCTAGCAATAATGGTGGCCAGTGAAACATTTATTTAACTATACTCATGATATGCACTCAGGTTTGTGATCAAGATGTCTTTAAGCCTACCATTTGATGAGGTTGCTCCATTGTTATGTGTTAAAATTACGGTTTACAGCCCCATTATGCATTTTGAAATGACATAGCCAGGGAACCGTCTTGATATGGTGGGACTCGGTGGTCTCGGTCACATGGCGGTTAAGTTTCGCAAATCCTTTGGCCTGTATGTGACCGTGATCAGTACATCTCCAAAGAAATAAAAGGAAGCTAAAAAGGTTTTGGGGCATATCATTTTCTAATCAGCAAGGATGAAAACTAGATGAAGGAGGCAGCCAAGTCGTTGGATTACATAATTGATACGGTTTCAGTTGATCACCCTCTGTCCCCTTTTATCAAGGTTAAAACATAATATTTAGAAAGAATCTTTTTTAGGAAGGTTGAAGATTTACAATGGTAAAAACTATCTATTTCTGTTAGCATATGGATTTGCATGCATGCAAATGACATGCAACAATATGGGAACAAAGTCCCTCCTTAATGAAGGTGAGGTTGTCTTTATTGAAAACCAAAACTGTATTTACATCTATACATTCAAAATTGTATGTGGGGGGTGTTTTGAAACATCAATGGAAAGAAAAGTGAATGAGAAAGATGGAATGGAATGAAGAAAAGGAATGGAAACGAATGAATAGAAAGAACATATAAGAGTTAGGTAAAAGCAAAGCCTAACATTGCACAAAGAAGAATGATGAATAACTAACACAAATAAAACGGAGTTTTAGTTAGCTAAAAAGGAATAAGAAAAAGGGAACACACATGAGCAAGTAAATAATTAGAGCTTGTTCATTGTGAACTAGAAAAACCTATTAATATAGTTGACAATAAGATCCAAGACAATATTTGCATGTAAGATTCAAACATTAACATATAATGAACATAAGAACGCCAAATGTTACAAGAGAATGAATGGGACACAAAGTTCATATTTCATTAACTCTAAAAGTTCTTCTCAAAAGATCAAAAAAATTCTTTCCTTGAAGTAAAACTTGCATACAAAAGTATTTTCTTCTCCTCTCTCAAATTCACCCTTACAAATGAGCCCCTAACTCCCTTTTATAACCCAAAAGTTGGTTACAAAGTACTTAGCATTTACATGCACATTAAATAGGCATCTTAAGTGACTTTAAATTTTCAACCAACTTTAAAACAAAGTAACCTGAAAATAGAAACCACTTAAGTTATCAAAAAATGTCAAAAGTGAGTTAAATAATAACATCACTTTATAAATAAAAGAAATGGGTACATGTGGACCCAACTTAAATGACTTGGTCACACACATAGACATCTCAGTCAGCAACATGCATCCTAGATCAAGACGCCTAGGATCGGTGCCTTATCCATTGGGCCAAGAGTCTGTCTATCCCGGTCGTACGGGAATGAACTCATCGACCGTGCTCCACAATCCTCCAAATAAAAAGAAAGCCGAGCTTGAAACTTAAGCAATTTATCCACCCCTCCATTTGAGAAACATCCTGGTATGAGCAATTTTGTCTTTATTCACATTCACATTAACAATTACACACAATTCTCCACATGCTCCTGTTGGGTTTTTAAATGAAACTTTAACAAACCACAGTCAGGGGACAACAAGTCCCTCCTCTTTAATGGGAGAGGTTCCCTTATTGAAAGCAAGCATCAAAAATTATGTACAAATATACAACTTTCAAAGCATGAATTCCCGATACTTTGAAACGTTTATGCCCAAAGATCATCAATACAAAAGAATATAAGAATTAAGGAGATGAGGGAGGAAGAACATAACAATACCTTCATGAAATATAGATAGCAGAGTATAACCTTATAAGTATTGAACTAGGGAGATGCGGAATAGAATCATTCACTTTCAAAACAGATATAATTTCACAGACACAAAGTTCCAGAAATTATAGAAACAAGAACACAAAGTTTCTTAGCATGCAAAGATGGATGATTCGTAAATTTTCAGACAATGAAGGAAGAAGTAACAGAGGAAGAAATGGGAAAACTTTTGTATTGACTACTTCAAATCTATTACATCTACAGAGTACCAATATCCAACCCTAACAACAGTGTGGAGAGGCCATTAAATAGCTTACAATAACGATTACATTCGGTTACAAAAATGATGGAACTGATTCAAGAAACTGACGTCTGAGCTTCTCCAATACCTCGGTCATTTCTATACCTGGGGGTAAAACTAGATGCATTGAATTGTAGTCATTTATCCTACCTTTTCAAACTTTAAATTTGAGTCGTCCACGTGGGAAAGATTCAAACTAAGAAGGGGTTGAGGACACCTTTTGTATTCTGTGCATCTTAAAGAAATGGCACTTTGGAACATTTTAGCCTACCCACCTACTTTTGATACGGGCTTGACACGTGGCCTTACTTAAGTGGTGACGGAGCCATGGGTCACTTTTATACTTTTACCTCTTTTCAACGCAGGCTCAAAAACTCAAATTACTCTGCCAGCCCACCTTCCTGCTTTGACCTTTGATGCGGGCTCAACATTTGAATTTATCCCTTGGCATGAGCGGGGCCGCGGATCACTTTTATAACTTTAAGCTCTTTATGGAAACAAAGCTCAAATTCCGAAATCACTCTGATGGCCCACTTTGACTTTTTAATGGCATCAAAACACAAAAAGGGCCCGCCTCCCCACTAACGCTTGAAACATGGCCACATGTCCCTTTGCGGGCCAGTTCAGTATTTTTTGTGTTTTTACTAAGTCCCTTTCATTTAGCGAGGCCAGATGTCTGACCCGTGACTCGTGGATGGCTAGTGCAAGTTTGGGACCTGTCTTTGGATTTTGCCTTTTAAAGCTGCACCAAGCTGACATGTGGAGGCTTCCGTAAATTCTTTTGTACTTAGCCAATTCAACAGTCAGCTCTACCCCTTCTTTGACTCTGACCACATGGTGAGCTTGCGTACATTTAGAGACCTGCTCTTTATTCTTCCTTTGAAGTTGCATCAAAGAGACACGTGGAGACTTACGCCGGCCCTTCATACTTAGCTGATTCAGGCCTACCACCCACTTGACTTTTTTTGAACCCTAGACACGTGGAGAGTTGACACTCATTTGAGTTTCTACTTTGGATTTTCCCCCTAAAAGGGTGCAAAGCTAACGTGTGGCTCCTTCTTCTGGTCTTGGACTCTCCTTTGACTCTGACCACGTGGTGAGCTGGCGCTCATTTGAAGACTGGCCCTTTGGTCTCACGTCTGAAGCTGCGTCATTGAGGCATGTGGAGGCGTCTGCCAACCCTCTCATACTTATTCAATTAAATGGTTAGTTATGCCCCCTTTTCAGACCTGGGACATGTGGAGAGCTGGCACAAGTTTGGGGAACCGCCTTTGGCTTCGACCCTTGAAGTTACACCGATGAGGCATGTGGCGTCGTTCACTTAACCTTCCATACTTAGCCGATTCGGGATTTTTCTATCTTCATTTTAGACCTGGGACACGTGGAAAGCCTGTGCCTATTTGAGGACTGTCCCTTGGGCCCTACCCTTGGAGTTACACCATTTGGACACATGGAGGCTTTTGCTATCACTTGAAACATGGTCATGCCACATCCAATCTGAGATTCCCACGTGCTACCCGTGGATGTTGGGGAAAAAATTCACAAGGAAGATATGCCCGTCATTCATGACTGTGGAGAAAAATAAAAAAGAAAGGGAAAACCCCACCTTTATGCCTGAATTTCAAATTGTTCTCCATGGAATGGAAAACTGTAAACAATACTAGGATCAACGCGACCCACAGCCAAAGAGAAATATTGACAACAACATGTGAGTGAAGGAAAATATTTTCAATAAAAAGCATGGATTACTCTAAGGTACCGACTCAAAATTTTCAAAACTTGGCTTCAAAAAGAGGGGGATTTTGAGGGCGAAAACAACTGGCCCTTTCTAGGGATGACTTGACAGAGGAACGAGGCAAGATCAAGGACCATAGAAAAACTCTTGGAAAGTAGACCAGTGCCTTATCCATTGGGTAAATAGATTCAAATGTAAAAACCAACACAGAAGACAAAACACACGAAAGGAAAACAAACCAAAAATAGAGACAAAAACAAAACACAAAGGAACGACCAAAAACCAAATCCCTGTACACAATATACAGAAGGATTGCCTAGTCACTTAGGACTTGAACAACTTCAAATACTGCCCACTATAAGGAAGTGTGAGAGGATATCCATCCAAATAATCCAAATAGAAATAATTTTCTCTAGAAAAGTGCCTGATTTTGAAAGGACCAAGCCAAAGGGAATCAAACTTACCATGGCTTCCTTGAGGTTTGTGTCTTTTCTCCACAGCAGAACAATGTCTCCCACTCGAAATTCTATGGTTTTAGCTTTCTTGTCAAAAAAAACTTTCACCCTTTGTTGATGAGCTTATATTCTATCAAAAACATGCAACCTTTCTTCATCTAGCTTCTGGAGATACATGATCCTCTTGTCCAAGGAACTGGCAAAAATTGAATCTTCGATAGCCTTCATTAAATGCAAGGCTTGTAATTCTACTATTACTGGTAACTGAGCTTCAACACCATACACCACTCAAAATGGAGACATCCCAATTACTCTTTTAGGTGTAATTATATCTGCCTAGAGAGCATCATAAAGTTTTTTATGCCAATTCCCCTGAGAGTTATTGACAAGCTTCCAAACAATGGTTTCCAGATTCTTATTTGTTGATTCTACTTGTCCATTCCCTTGGGGGTAGTATTCTAAAGAATGAGCAAGGGAAATTCCATAACCATAGTAGAAATCCATCATCTCATAAGAAGAAAAATTTGAAGCATTATCAGTCACAATCTTGTTTGGTACCCCAAACCTTATCAAGATGTTCTCTTTAATGAAACTACACACCACCTCAGAAGTAGTGCTTTTGACTAGAATGGCTTTTACCCACTTTGTGAAGAATTTTGTAGCAGTTAGCACGTGAGTATGCCTAGCACTGGAAGGTGGGTTAAGAGTTCCAATGAAATCCAATCCCCACTTTTGAAAAGGCTCATCAATCACTATTAGCTTTAGTGGCAAAGTAGACTTAGGTCTCCCAACAAAATTCTGACATACTTCACACTTACCTACCCATTTTGATGCATCTTTGAATAATGTAGGCCAATAGTACCCAGCGCAAAGGATTTTATGGGAAGTGACAGCAGAAGAGAAATGGCCTCCATAACTCTGATCATGAAAAGTTGAAAACAACTTCTTCTGTTTCTCTTTTTCTACACACTTCAAGAATCTTCCATCTATGCCTCACTTGAACAAAGCATTATCCCACAATACATACTATGAAAACCTTAGCTTAATAGCCCTATTTTCCTTGGCACTCAAGTGAGATGGAAACTCTCCATAAGTAAGAAAATGTGCAATATTAGCATACCATTCATCTGTTTAACTAAGGAAGAGGACATCAGGAACATCAACTACTTCTTTGGACAATTTTTCATCAGCTCCTTTAGCAATAAGCTCACACAAGCCTTTACCCCAAACTAGCTTAGTTGGCTTGATATCAAGGTCATATTCTTGGACTTTTTCTACCCAATTGCCTCTCTTAGTTCCAAACTCCTGTTGTGTAAGAATAGACTTGATGGTTGTATCAGGTACAAGCACAATAGAGTGAGAATTAAGAATATAAAAAAAAACTACTTGACAACTTTGACCACTGCAAAAGCATGTTTCTCCATCATAGTATATTTCGATTCATGAGCTTTTAGAACATAGCTTATGAAGGCAATTGGAATTTCATGATCCTTAGAATTATTCTAAGTTAGCACAGCATCCAAGGTATTCTCTATAGCATAACAATAGATGATAAAATCCTTGCTGAAATCAGAGCATGCTAAGATGGGAGTTTTAGCAATGGATTTCTTGATACCCTCAAATGCTTCCTTACCATTGAAATTCCAACCAAAGTTTTTCTTTCCCTTCATCATGTGAGAAATTATCATAGTCAGTTCTGTAAAATCAAGAATGAATATCCTCAGGAATTGTATCTCACCAAAGAAAGAGTGAACCCCCTTTTTATTTGTGGGAAGAGGAATCTGCTGAATTGCTTGAACTCTTTCTGGATCTATCTTGATTCCTTCTTTGGAGACAACATGCCCTAGCAAATTTCCTTCAGTGACATAAAATACATACTTCTTAGGATTAAGAGAAACTCCATGTTCTCTCCATTTTTGGAGGACCGCTTCAAGGTTTTGAAAGTGATCTGCCCTTGTTTTAGAGAAAACAGTCAAATCATCAAGGTACACAACAACACACTTTCCCTTTAGACTACAAAAAGCCAAGTCCATTTCCCTCTGAAAGGTGGAACCAACATTGATAAGACTAAAAGGCATTCTCTTGTAGGCAAAGGTGCCCCAAGGAGTAATGAAAGTAGTTTTGTGTTCATCTGGGGTACTGACTTCCATTTGATTATATCTAGAGAATCCATCAAGCATAGACAACATCTCAGAGCCTATGATAGCTTGAAAAACTTGATCCATCATGGGGAGAGGATAATTGTCCTTCAAAGAGGCCTGATTCAAATTCCTAAAATCCACACAAATGTGAATCTCACAATTCTTCTTCCTAACAGGAACAATGTTGGCAATGCATGTTGAATGATATATAAGGAAGATTATCCTAGCCTTTAGTGACTTCTGGATCTCCTGAAAAATAGTACCACCAACCTTGGGATTGTATTGCTTTTTTTTTTGCTTAAATGGTTTGATCCCAGGTTTCAGAGGAATAAAGTGTTGCACTTCCTTCAGTTGGAAAGCCTTGAGATCATTATATGAATAGGAAAGAACATCAGCGTACATTTTTAGTAGATTCACTACCTTCTTCTCCTCCTCTTAAGTACAGCATTTTCCAATGTTCACCATCTTTGGTTCATCAATACTCCCAATATTAATCTTTTCACATTTAGCAGACTGCCGAGCTCCGTGAGAAGCTTTAGACTTAATGTACATATCATGCTTATCAAACAGATCCTCCAAACTCACCAGCCCTTTATGGATCTTGTTACCTTTCAATTTGATGCAACCATCTTGATCCATCTCTTCCTTGATATCTCCTTCATTAGAGGATACACATTCCCTAAGAGAAGTCTCACTTCCTTCAAAATACAACTGGTCAAAATTAACTTAAGCTCCAAGAATGAGAACAAGTGTTTGTCATCATTGAAAACTTGCCAGTTATTTTCATTATCTGGTATGCTAGGCATATGAATCATTTTAATGGTAAATTTCTCCTGAGAGAAATCTAGTGTGAGGAATCAGTAAAGATCCTGAGATAGCTAGAGAATCAACTCTAGCGTTCCTTTCTCTTGGCACAACTTTAATGGAGAAAGCATTAAGAAACTCAATCAAATCCCAAACAAGATTTCTATAATGCTTAAATCTCTTATTCTTCACTTGAAAAATATCTCTGAAATGTTTCACAATCAGCTCGACATCACCACGAGTGTGAAGATTCTTCACTCCCATTTCTTTTGCCATGTTCAATCCAAGTATGAGGGCCTCTTATTCAGCTGTATTGTTTGTATTTTCAAAAAAAAACTTGAAAGAAAAAGGATGAATGTTCCCTTCTGGAGAGGTCAACACCACTCCAGCTCTAGAACCAGCTGAAGAGTAGCTTCCATCAAACTCCAAAGTCCAAATTCCATTGGGGTCAAGAATCACTCCCTTAGGAAGCTTTTCCTTATCTTGTGACATGATCATGTAGTTACCATGCCCTATATCTGCATAGAGTATTGTTATCTAAATTTTTCCCCCAGAAAAATTGATCAAACATGACCCCATGCAGGAAGAAATCCAAGGGATGGTTTTGTCGCACGAGTCCACATTTCAAATCCAACAAACAAGTTACAGGAGGGATATACAATGGAGTAGCAGGGTCGAGGAAGAGAAAATGGTGCCAAAGAAACCAGAGGCTCAAAAGAAAAGAAATGGAGAAAAACCCGAAGTCTTTGGTCTCAACGAATGATTCAGAATGACCCCAAAATCGGCTAAGTATGGAAGAATCAGTGAAAGCCTCCACATGCCTCAATGGCGCATCTCTAAAGATTAAACTCCAAAAGTAGACTTGAACAAGTTCCAGGCTTCCACATGTCCCAGAGACAAAAAAGGGACAGAGCAGGCCCAAAATGATTAAGTATAGAGGACCAGCAGAAGCCTCCATGTGTTCAAATGGTGCACCTTCAAGGGTTAAAGTAAAAGCTGATTCCTAGATGAGCGCGGAGCTTCCATGTATCTCAAGCCCGAAAAAGGATAGATTCGACCATTGAAAAATCCAAAAAAAAGCAAGGGTACCACATTTCACCTCTGCATAATTTCAAGATGGGAGCCCAAGGCAGGAACTCAAACTTGCGCCAGCCCTCCACATGGCCAGGGGTCAACAGAGGTCAAATCTAAAAGCAGGCCCAAATCGGTTAAGTCTAAGAGTGTAGGAAGAAGGTGCCACATGTCTTAATGGAACACATTCAAAGTCGTAGCCCAAATCAGACACTCAAATGATCACAAGGCTTCCACGTGTCAACCCAACGCATCTTCAAATATAAATCTAAAAGCGGGTCCTTAGAGAAGTGCCAAGCCTCCATGTGTCCCAGGTCAAATATACAACCCCGCCAAGAAAAAGGACTTAGTAAAAATATAAATGAATAAAGCAAAGCTGTAGAAGAAGCCACATGTCATCCTGACGTAACTTCAAAAAAAAATCCAAAAGCAGTCCCCAGATGAGTGCCAGCCCTCCATGTGGCCATATTCCAATTCAAATCGGGATGGCGGGTCACCGAGGGTAATTTTAACTTTTTGGCTTCGTTTCCAAAAGTCATAGAGTATAAAATTGAGCCACATCTCCACTAATGCCCAAGGAGCCATGTGTCAGGCCTATATTAAATGCGGGTCAGTGGGCCTTGGAGTGATTTTTTCCCAAATGGAAAATGCGGACCTTCAAGGGTCAAAGCAAAAGGTGATTCCCAAATGAGCGCGGAGCTTCCATGTGACTCAGACCTGAAAAAGGATAGAGTCAGTCATTAAAAATTCCAAACAAGCCCAAGGCTACCACGTTTCAGCTCGACACAATTTCAAGATGGGAGCCCAAGGCAGAAACTCAAACTTGCGCCAGCCCTCCATGTGGTCAGGAGTCAACAGAGGTCAAATCTAAAAGTGGGCCCAAATCGGTTAAGTATAAGAGTGAAGGTGGAAGGTGCCACATGTCTTAATGGCACACATTCAAAGGTGCGGCCCAAAGAGGAGACTCAAATGAGCTCAAGGCTTCCACGTGTTAGCTCGGCGCATATTCAAAGATAAATCTAAAAGTGGGTCATTAGAAAATAACCAAGCCTCCACGTGTCCCAAGTCAGATATACATCCCCACCAAGCAAAAGGACTTAGTAAAAGACATAAAGGAACAAATCAAAGGCATGGAAGAAGCCATGTGTCAACTTGGTGCAACTTCAAAAGAAAAATCCAAAAGTAGTCCCCAGATGAGCGTCAGACCTCCACGTGGCCATATTCCAAGTCAAAGGGGGATGGCGGGTCACCGGAGCTAATTTTAAATTTTTGGCTTCGTTTCCAAAAGGCATAGAGTATAAAATTGAGTCACACCTCTGTTGATGCCCAAGGAGCCATGTGTCAGGCCTATATTAAATGTGGTCCAGTGGGCCTTAGAGTGATTTTTTGCCCAAATGGAAAATGTCGACCGATGGACCCGAAGATGGTTTTTTGGCAAAAGGTAAATTTCGGGTCCGTAGATCCATTTTGCCAACTGGTTTGTTCCATTTTTGTACGGACCCGATCCAAACATTCAAATGGACATATCTTCCTACCCAGTGCCAAAAATTTGACGAATTTCGCACCATTGGAAAGGTCTCGACCTCATCTACGCCAAGGAAAATTTACTTGGATTTACGACAATTTAATCAACTCATAACCGTCATAATTGCATTTTATCTTTAACTCTAGGTCTTTTCCAATTTGATAATTAAAGAAGCAACACCTAATATGCCTTTGTGGAAACCTGAAACTTTAATTTTGGTGAGGTTAGGTGGGTGAAAAATGGGAAAACATCTTCATGCCATTAATACATGATCTGATCGCTCCAACAACTAGATCAAATTGGATTTGATCCACTGTTCTTCTTTCTTCAAAGCACTGAGCAAACATGGAGTGGTGGATTCGATAGATTGTGGGTGGATTTGCAGGAGCATTAATGGTCGGTGGCTGAGCTTCAAATCAAGTTTCCCACCTCTTTTCTTCTTCTCTCTTCATTGCATCTATAAAAGAAGAATTTTGGCTCTTTGTAAAGGGTTGGACATTTCTATTTTGCACTCTCCCTTCTTCCCTTGTCTATAAGAAAATTTGTGGAGTTTCCAAACCTCCCATTCAAGTTGCAATCCAATATTTTGCCTCTTAGCCACTGTAATGAACTATATCAATTTTTGGAGCAATAATATATGTCTTTAGATGATTCTCAACCCTCTCACGTGTTTATTTTACCTTTTGATCTCTCATTGTAGTTTGGTTATCTGTGCATGGAGTTTTCATTGCATTTATATGGTTTGTGTTAGCTTGCAAAAAGAGTGTTTAACATTCCTTTGGTGCATCACCTTGTTAGCTTAGATTTATTTTCTTGCATTTTCTTGACCTTTTCTCCTTGGTAAGATAGAGTAGGTTTAGAGTAGATCCTATGTAATTTATTTGTGTGCACCTAAACAGAGGAATAGGAACCGGCCTTAATTCGGAGAGCTCTCTCAACTCACAAGGTCCCACACTTTGAGAGATGCTCTATGTTGTGTAATCACACTAAGGGTTTCAACTCATCTAATTGCAGGCATTTAGGGGTGATTTGATTCTGAAATAACATTTTTGGCATACCCGGTGGGACCAGAGGTCTTCATCCTTATTGTAGCAAGATTGATGTGCACTTGCTGTGAGTTTTAAGCTTTTAAGAAGCTCAGAAATTACACATCTGGCGACTCTAAAAGGATCAGAATCCACTGGTTTCAGCAGTCCAAGTTTGTCAAGTTCATGAGAAGGATACAAACAAGGTCAAGAACTAGAGAGGAGGGACTATTTGTCTATCTGCACTTGTCCCCAGACAGAGGGAGAAGGGGGAGAAGAGCCCAGAGGTCTCCATCTCCACCAAACAGAACCTTGTCAACACCTCCTTCTGGTAGGTCATTCATTCAATCAACAAGGGTTCTCAGGCCAATCAGAATGGCACAACCACCCAACCCTTATGTCAAATTCACTAATAGTAGCCCACTCACTCTCAATGCACAAAATCTAGTCACAGTAGTAGAATTAAAGAGCATTCCCCATTTCATTGGAGAGAACCAGAATTCTCCTAGTGACCACATTCAAGACATTACAAATGTCTGTGTAATTCATGAGATCACTGAGATGGACATTGCAGTCAAATTATTAGCTTCTTCACTCAAGGGTAAAGCTTCATGATGGTTCAGGAGTCTAACAACATGATCTATTCAGACTTGGGACCACCTGTGTACAGCTATTCACAACCAATTTGGATAAAAGGGAGATAATCTATCCTTCTTGGAGCATTTGACAACCATCAAGAGGGCTTGTAATGAGTAGCTGATAGATTTCAACTCTAGATTCCAAAGGAAATGGGACAGGATTCCATTGGTTGTAAGGCCCACAGATGAAGGTGTTTTCTTATACTTTCTTAGAGCTCTAAATTCTAACATTGCTTTAATGATTCAATCAATGGGAGGGACCACCTTACTTACAGCCTATAGCATCTCCATTAGCACTTAAAATTGTTTGATTCAAGATGGAAAGCTTGATCCTATGCCACCCATGCCTCTATACCCAGAACTAGGAGATCCAAACACTAGTCAAACACCCACATTAGCTCCTATAACTACTCCTAGGAATCAGAGTTCAGATGATGCCTCCACCTCGTCTTCTAGCACTTCAAAATATCTTCAAGAAGTTATGAAATAGTTGCAAAACCTAGGGAATGAGCTAGTGACTATCAAAAGGCAGCAAGCTCAGAGCTCTAGGCCATATCATCCTCAAGCTCAATATCAGGCTAGACCCCCATATCAGCAAAATAGACCACCAGTCAGGTTACAAATCAGAACCAAAACCAAGGACAACATCAAGTTGTTAGGCCTTTCCAATCATAATATCCAAACACAGCGTCAACATCAAGGGCTTTGGTCCTAGCACACAAAAAAATGGCATAAGAATCTGATTGGTGTTTCCCATGCAATCAGCCCCATAACCAATCAATGTGTTTTAATGGTGCACTAAACCAAGCCTTGATGGTATAGACCATTGGTGTGTCACAAGAGTCTAGTCAAGAGGAAAATCAATAGTAAGGAGCTCAACAAGAGGCATCTATAAGTGAAACTATTCTTAATAATTGGCAGGATGAAGATTTATGTGGTATGAACCAAGTATCTTCTCAAAGTGTATCTGCCAATACACAGTCCAAGAAAATTAATATTAGAGAGGTAAAGTCATCAAACTCAGGTAATCCTCAACTCTCCATTACTCCACAAGGTATTGGCACTCAGAATGCAACTCCCAATATGCAGAGTCAACCCAAGCCACCTTCCAAACCCACTCATGCACCAGTTGCAACAACCCATGTGTAAGAGAAAAATGTACCAGGAAAGGGGCAACAAAAGGATAGCTCATTTAACATCATTGAAAAAATGAAGAAGACAAATGTGAACATTTCAATGTGGGAGTCATTGGCCATTCCAGGACAGAGAGATCTGTTGCAGACTGCTATGGCCAATTGGTCAAGCCCAAATCATCCCCTAACCAACAAGAGAAAGTGCTTACCAATGTTATTTGGCCTATGGGAAACCATGGAGGAAAATAAGGTAAGAATATGAAGTCACCTCTATTCTATGTTTCATTGATCATTGGAGATAAACTGGTACATAATTACATGATTGATTCAGGGGCAAGTAGCTTTGTAATTCCAAAACAAATAGTTGATCAGTTGGGACTTCAATACGAAGTCATCTCTAGGGTCATAGTGTAATTAGATGGGATAGTGGTAATGACAGTTGGAGTCATCAAAGATTTAAGCCTCACACTGCATGCCTACCCCAATGTGTCTGTATTGCAAAATGTATCAGTAATAGACTTACCACCACATTTTTCATTGTGTTCGTCGAGAGACTTCACTACTAATATTGGAGGCTATCTGTCTATTGATTGGTCACACATGCTTTTTAGAACAAGGTACAGAGCTAAGGCTACAATCATATCTGAGCCCATTGTAGATTACCATATTGAGTCTTATATACCTAGCCTGATCAATGCCAAGTGTTCGGCCTTTGATCAAGAGGATATCCCAAGCACTTGTGAAGTGGATACCAAAGTGGGGTGTATCCTAGACTTGACCCTCGATGAGTGGGAAAACAAGAGGCATGCTTTTGACCCTTATAAAGAGATGGAGAAATCTGAGCTAGGAGTCTACTGTTTACATGAGGAGAATCATCCTCTTCCTGACATCATTAAGCTAGACCACAAGGACAATAATGAGGTATGGTAGTTATTCTTTGATGGCTCAAGAAGTAGATAAGGAGCCGGAGGAGGGGCTATGATTTTTTCTCCCCAAGGTATGAAATACTACTCAACTTTTCGTTTCCAATTTGATTTCTCAAACAACACAATAGGGTATGAGGCCTTGGTCCATGGACTGCATTGGGTAAGGAAAAGAGGAATCAAGAACTTGCAAGTGTTTGGCGATAATGAACTAGTTACTAATCAGGTCCAAGGACAAAATTATACCAAGAACAACCTGTTAAAGAGCTACAAGAACTGGGTATGGGACCTCATCAAGGACTTTGAAGCATTCAACATCAATTCCATTCCGAGGAAGAAGAATGAAGCAGCAGACAAATTGGCATCAATTGGGGCAGCATTTGATGTTGTAGAGAGTATCAAGAGTGATAAATATCAGCCCCATATCAAAGTGGTTGTGAAACCAGCTATCCCTGATAATACCACAAGTTGGTAGGTATTCGAGAATGATCAGCACATTGTCAACTTTCTACAAGAAGAAGGTGCTACAGCAGAGAAAGAATTGAGTTCTCCTCCAAGAATCAAGACAAACTGGAGTACCAATTTTGTGTGATTTTGTTGAGTAGTATGGCCTTCTGATCAAGTGGTGACAGCTGAGGACCAACAAACTACCAAAGGGTCTTGTCACTTTGGAATCAATCTTCAACCCAAATCACCACGTTCCGAAACTGTCCCAGAGAAGGTGAATATTCAGGTAAAGGGTGAAGATTCAGAGCCCATTTTCATTTTCGGCCGGTTTCGCGTAGAAGAAGGAAGCTGAAAAATGTTGCAGATTTGCAAGGTAAGCACTCAGCACAAAAAATCTAAGTTTATCCAACTTTTTCAAGAATTCCCATAGGTCTTTTCCTAGACTTACAAAGATTTAAAGGGATTCAACCCAAAGTTGGCACAGCACACTATCGAGCTGGATCCAGGATCTAAGCCTTTCAGACAAAAGCAAAGGCCAGTGAACCCTCACATAGAGCCTCTCATGAGAAAAGAGTTGAATAAGCTTATTGAGGCCAGCATCAGCTTCCCTATCAAGAACTCAAGTTGGGTTGAAAACTTGGTGCCTGTGAGGAAAGAAGTGGAGAGATCAAACTGTGTGTGGAATTTTGTGATCTAAACAGAGCATCACTCAAATATCACTATCCACTCCCATCAATGGAACAAATCTTACATGTTGTAGCTGGCTCAGAGAGGTTTTCATTGCTAGATGGATAGTCAGGCTATAACCAGATAATGGTGAAAGAGGAAGATCAGTTCAAGACATCCTTCACCACCAAATGGGGTACATATGCTTACAAGAAGATGTCATTTGGACTATCAAATGTTGGAGCAACATTTCAGTGAGCTATGGACATGGCATTCAAAGGCTTAATCAACAATATTGTCCTGGTGTATCTAGATGATATCATTGTCTTCTCAAAGAATGTTGCAGACCATCTCTTCCACCTCAGACAGGTATTCCAAAGATGTAGAAGGTTTGGAGTGTCCTTAAACCCAAAGAAATGTGTATTCTTGGCACATGAGGGTAAATTATTGGGCCACATTGTCTCTAGAGAAGGGTTAGCAATTGATCCTGAAAGAGTTGAAGCCATCCGAACACTTCCATTGCCACAACACAAAAATTCTCTCCAAAACTTCTTGGGGAGGATAAACTTTGTTTACAGGTTTTTACCTGATTTTTCCACTCTTATGAAGCCTTTAACAATGATGTTAAATAAGATTCTTGCATTTAAATGGACACTAGAAGGAAAAGATATTTTTGAGACCATCAAGCTTGCAATATCACAAGCCCCAACTCTCATTAACCCAAACTTCTCAAAAGACTTCATGTTGTATACTTTTAGAGGGACAGACACCATCACAGCCATCTTGGCACATCCCAACAAGGAAGGTTTAGAACAACTCATATCCTTCTTCAGTTAGAGCTTGGAGGACTACAAGGTAAAGTACTCTTTCATTAAGAAGCATGTCCTTATTGTTATTAGGATCTTGAAGAAGTTCATACATTTGGTCTCAAACAATAAGATTCAACTACTAGTATCTCATGTTGGTGTCAAATATTTTATCTTGAACAAGGACTTGAATGAGAAGAGAGCAAGTTGGATCACTCGAGTAATGGAATATGACATTGAGATCAAGGTGACCAAACTAGTTTGTGGCAAGGGTCTGTGTGAGTAGTTAGCTTCCAAGCAACAAGCTGAGTCAGTGGATGAAAAAGAGGCTATCCTATTACTATAGAATGATCAAGAATAACCAGCTAATGATGCACCTATTCCATGTTGGACCCAATCCTTGGTGCATTATCTCCAAATAGGCTTGTGCCCTCTAGAATGGGACAAAGCAAAAAGGAGATACTTCAAACTACAAGCCATCCCATATGTGCTTGTTGGTGGTGTCTTGTTTAAAAATGATATCAATAGTGTCCTATTGAGGTGCATTGGGACAGGCCAAATTGAGAAAGTGTTGCATGAGTTCCATGATGGAGAAGCAAGAGGCCACTTTGCTCTTTGTATAACAGCTCTTAAGATCATGAAAGCTAGTTATTACTGGCCTACAGTATTTAGGGACTGTTACTCATGGATCAAGAAGTGCAAGAAGTGTGTGTTCTTTACAGAAAAGTAGAAGTTAGCATCCCTACCCCTTCATTCAATTTCGGTGGATCAGCCATTCTTGCAATGGGGACTAGACTTCATTTGATTGATCAACCCAAACTCAAGCTAGGGCCATAAGCGGATACTTACAGCAACAGACTATTTCACCAAGTGGAATGAAGCACTGGCTCTTAAGGAAGTAAATGAATCCAACATCTTGAATTTCTATGAAGGAATAGCTACCAGGTTTGGAGTCCCTACCAATATTATATCAGATAATGCATTAGCATTCCTTGGTACAAGGATCACTGAATGGATAGTCAGGAATGGTGTGTACCTTAACACTTTATCAAACTATTACTGTCAAGGTAATGGCCAAGCAGAGTCCACAAAGAAGAACCTATTAAGGATTATCAGAAGGACTCTTGATGAAAATCAGAGAACTTAGCATACAAAGCTCAAATCAGCTCTATAGGCTGATAGGATCACATCCAAAAGATCCATAGGCAGCTCCCCATACAAGCTTGTATATGGGAAATAGGAATTATTACCCATATCATTGAAGTTGCCCACTCTAGAGTTCATGAAACAGTTAGAGCTAGCCGATTTTGAACCCATGGCAATCAGGTATGCATAGCTAATAGAAGTAGGAGAATCAAGAGAGCATGCAATGCAGAGCATGGAAAAGGATCAAGCATTGATCAAGAAGAGTTTTGACAAGAAAGAAAGAACAAATACCTTTTAAGAAGGGGACTTAGTTCTAAAGTGGGATGCAGATCAAGAAAAATCAGGAAAGCATTCCAAATTTGACGCCATTTGGAGTGGCCCTTACATGATCACAAGGTGCAAAAGTAGCAATACCTTCCATCTAGCTAAATTGGATGGCAAAGAATTGTAGATCCCAGTGAATGGGATCCATCTCAAACATTTCTACTGAAAAAGGAAGGTTCCACCCTTGTAAATATTAGCATAGAGTTTTAATTTCCCTAAGTGTGTATGCACATTATTTTGTTGTATCTTAGGTTTTGTTTCCCTAAGTGCTATGACACAAGTTTTTTTTTTCTCCAAGTTTGCGTTGTTATAAAGTTCAATGTGCCTCCAAATGAATGCACCAAGATCTTCAGCGTTGTAACAGGGAGACCCATAGTTTCTGCAACAATTGCTCATTTTCTAATAGAACAAATACAAAGCAACTAAAATCGGGTCCTAGAGTGTTAATTTCCAGAAGAAATAGACTAGCACCAGGCCACCAACCATGACTCCACACCCAATGAATACAACAAGGAAACTGGTCTATTCATCTAGTAGGTAGACGTCCCCACGAGTCACCAAATTGTTATCTCAATTTTTTCCCCAGAAAAATTGATCAAACACGACCTGTCATCACCAATCCGGCACTATGATAATTCTTCACCGGGAACTCCTCGTGCTATGATTATTTACTAATGCACAGCCTTTAGTTTGGTGGATGTAATCTGGAAACAGAACAACAACATAACACAAGAATACCATCGACTATGATAAGACAGAATGATGACAAATCAGAAATATCAAAGGAAATAATAATATTAACATGAAATTGTTACAATCTCACCCATGAGGTACTT
The DNA here is from genome assembly GCA_019776745.2 of Taxus chinensis. Taxonomy (NCBI): domain Eukaryota; kingdom Viridiplantae; phylum Streptophyta; class Pinopsida; order Cupressales; family Taxaceae; genus Taxus; species Taxus chinensis. The sequence goes on from CM034150.1 coordinate 194,103,075, forward strand.
CAACAAGACTATGGGAGAAACTTTACAATTACGCCTCTTGATGGCTTCTTCAACACACCTTTAACTGATGGCTTCCTTCGTACACTTCCTACAATATTTCTCACTACTTCTTTCTATGCTAAATGAGGGGGGTAGCCTCTCTATTTATAGAACTTACAGGCTTATCCATCTTATCTCTAAGATAGGATAAGAAATCCACTCTGACGAATCATATTCCATACCTTAACTCTTATCTGTACATGTAAGCTTATCTCTTAAGATAAGATAAACCTTATCATTTTACATGGGTTCCACATTTTTAGAATTTTTACAAATAAAATACACAAAATATTTATGACCTCACTCCTTGTCCTTATTACTAATATAATATTCTAATTCCTAATCATGTAGACCCTACTTCTCTAATTACCCAAACTTTGACATTTTAACATTACCGGACCACTTACGACAAATATTTACTTTTTACAACATTCCTATTGTACTTTGACTGTTACCGTACTCCACATTATTTGCGGCGTCGTACTGGCAGCGCCGTTATCTTCTATCGGACGCTACTACTAATTACACTTAACAACATTCTATTCCTAATACATACATTAATGAAATAGAAATTATGGAGGAAAATTTTAGTGTCGACATCTTCCCCCTTCCTAGCTTCTACTCCGTCCTCGGAGTAGACTCTTCTGGTGCGTGGAAAATCTTCAACTTGTCGTGGTTGACCCATTTCGTAATGGGAGTGCCATCCAATTCCTCCAGTCGGTACGTACCATTTTCATGCACAGCTACTATTTTGTAGGGCCCCATCCATTTTGGAAGAAATTTCCTCTGTCTTCTTTTTTTGTATCTGGAATCATATACTAGAACCAAGTCATTCACCTGAAATGGAGACCAAAGGATCTTTTGATCAAAGTATTCCTTCTGCTTCATTTTCTTCTTATGGCTTGTATCCTTTGCTATTTCCCTCATTTCCTCTAGCAAATGAAGATGTACCAACCTTTCTTTTACTGAATCACTTTCATCCATCCTTTCATTTTTCATAACTCTCACAGTAGGAATATCAAACTCAATAGGAAGAACTGGATCAATGCCATAGGCCAACTGAAATGGAGAGTATCCTGTTGCTGACTTTGATGTTGCCCTATATGCCCACAATGCTGCATGAATCCTCTTATCCCATTTATGTACCTGCAAGGCTGCATCTTTTGCTAGAATTTGACACAACACAAAATTTGTTCGTTCCACCTGTCCATTTGTGCTTGGTTTGTATGTTGTTGCCTTCCTATGCTTAATAGAAAACTTATTGACTAGGGCTTCTACCACCTCATTAATGAAGTGGCTTCCTTGATCTGTTACAATTTCTAATGGACAACCAAATCTGGTGACAATGCGTTCATATATGAACCTTGCCACTTCATCCATGGAAGCTGTTTTCAATGGCCTAGCTTCAACCCACTTGGTTAAATAATCTGTGGCAACTACAATATACTTATTTTGACGTGATGTAGTTGGAAGTGGACCTACAATGTCTATTCCCCACTTTTCAAAGGGACCAAGTGGAAGAATAGGACATAATGGAGCTGATGAAGTCTTACGGTTACCATGTGTTTGACAAATATCACATGTCTTACAATAATTATAACAATCTTTAAAAAGAGTGGGCCAGTGATAACCTGCATCCAAGATCCTTCTTGCTGTAAGTTGTCCAGAGAAGTGCCCTCCACATGTACCATTATGGAATTCTTCTAGCAGCTCCTTTCCTTGATCACGTCCAACTGCCTTCTTGTACTGTCCATCAGGTCCTATTCGAAATAATGCTCCATGCAGAATAGAATATGGACGACTGGCTTGAGTAATCTTTCTCTTAGTCTTTGCATTGGCACCATCAGGAAACTTGAATTCATTCAGATAATTCCAAATATCTATGTATTCACTAGGGATTGTGTCAAGGGAGAACAATGCTGCATCGGGAAAATCATCATCATCACAAGATGATCCTAAACCATCATAGGCTCGAGAGAGTGCATCTGCATTGACATGCTTCTTTCCTGGCCTATCTATAATATCAAATTCAAATTCTTGTAGCAAAATTATCCATCTTGCTATCCTCCCTGATGGGTTAGGCTTATTGACAATATATTTCAGAGCCTGATGATCTGTTACAACTATAAATTTCTGCCCTAGCAAGTAATTTCTAAACTTCTTTACAGCAAAAATGATAGCCAGAGCCTCTTTTTCAGTTACAGTATAGTTTACCTCAGCACTGCTCATTTGTCTGCTCCCAAAGTAAATTGGATGTTCATTCCCATTTTCATCCTTTTGGCTCAAAGTACTTCCTAGTGCTGCATCTGAGGCATCAGTGTACACAATGAATGGCTTGCTCCATTCTGGATTCTTCAAAACAGGTGAAGACACCAGGGCTTCCTTCAGTTGTTCAAAAGCTTCATGTGCCTTATTTCCTGGTTCATAAGTAACATCCTTCTTCAAGAACTGGGTTAGTGGCTGTGCAATCTTTGAGAAATTCTTGATGAACCTTCTATAGTAACCCACATGGCCTAAAAATGATCTCAACTTACTTCTATTCATAGGAAATGGTAAATCTTTGATTTTTGAAACTTTATCAGGATCAGTACCAATACCATCTCTGGATACAACATGCCCTAACAAGACGCCTTTAGAACATCCAAAGACACACTTTGTAGGGTTTAGTGAGGCTTGTGCTTCATCTAACCTTTGAAATGTTGTCTCCATCTGGTGCAAGTGGTCCAACTTGCTCCCATAGATGCAAAAATCATCCAGAAATACTCTGATGAAGGTCCCAATGTAGGGTTCGAACACCCTATTCATCAAACGCTGGAATGTTGCTGGAGCATTACACAACCCAAAAGGCATAACTCTATAAGCAAACGTTCCCCAAGGAGTGGTGAACGTGGTCTTCAGCTGATCTTTCTCTGCTATACGAACTTGGTTGTAGCCGCTATATCCATCAGCAAAACTATAGCATTCCTGGCCAGCTACTTCATCCAAGATCTGATCTGAAAATGGAAGAGGGTAATGATCCTTCTTTGTTGCCTTATTGAGCTTCCTGTAATCAACACAAATGCGTAGCTTCCCATTCTTTTTTATTGAGATCACAATGGGAGAAACCCATTCTGAATTCTCCACAGCAAATATGAATCCTGCATCAAGCAACTTATCTATTTCTTCTTTTACAGTCTTGGAAAAATTAGGATTCATTCTATATGGCATTTGCTTTATGGGCTTAGCACCATCTACCAGCTCAATACAATGTTCTACCCAACTTACTTGACGGAGTTCCTTGTAATCAAAAGTGAATAGGTGTATGTACCTTCGAAAGAGCTGGAGGTAGGATTCCTTCTCACTCTCCATCACAGCATCACCAATCTTTATTTGTTGGAGACGATCATCAACTTCTTCTTCAGAGAATTTTATGGGGTCATGAGTTGGTGTGACTGGCAGGATATCCATGACTGAAACATCCACCTCACTTTCTTCATCTTCAGTGTCCACTTCACTGGTACTAGAGTAATCAGAGGATGTCCAATCATCAGTTTCATCACTTGAATCCACAGGTTCTGCTTTATGATGCCGAGGGATCACATTTATTTTCACCCTCTCTCTACCACGTCCAAGTGTCATGAAACCTTCATTCCAGTAGTTTCTTGCATGAACTCTCCTTAGCCATGGTCTTCCCAGCAGCATTGGGTATGCAACAGTACCATTTTTCATCACCTGAAAGTCTACCACACATACAACACCCATAACAGATATTGCCACATTTGAAACTACACCTTCTGGTTTAGTTTTTCCCTTATTTACTGACCTTAACATAAGTGTTGAAGGGCGATCAATTTTTAAACCCAACATATTCATTACCGACTCGGTCATTACATTAACTGCAGCACCTCCATCAACTAAGACATCATGAATTGAAATACCATTACATAATACCTCAGCTTGTGGAGCATAGGGATCTGCCTCTGCCTCCAAAACAGGGACCTCAACCTCCTTCTTTCTTCGAGCATTGAGTCCACCTCGCAACTCCCGCCTCTTCTCAGAAGACATAGCCAAGAGTTGACCATATGTAATATTTGCAGGCCTTTTGGACAGATCTTCCAAGATGGAGTATGGTCCTTGCCCCTGTGAAATCAGAAAATCCTGCACACCCAACTTTCTTCTCCTATGTTTCTTACTAGTTTCTCCTTTCATCTTCTTAGGATCAGTTCCATCTTGATTATCTTTTTCTTTCTTTCTTTTTGTTACAAACACATCTACTTCATTATTTCTGCTCTTATCTACTACATCAAAAGAATTCACAGGTGCTTTTCCTTTATCATTATCTTTTGTACCAGATGTAGAAGCTCTATCTGGACAATTATACTTATAATGACCCTTTTTATAACAACCATAACAAACTACTTCAGAAATATTTCTTTTTGGACCTCTATCTCCTCCCTGAGAACTAAATTCCTTTCCTTGAAGAAGATTAATAGTTAACTGACCCATCTTTTTGAGCAGATCTTCATACTCAGTAGATGTACTAGGAGAAATATTTGTGCTCACCAGGAGTGGTTGTGGATTCTGGACCAAAGGTGCTGGTGTAGGCTCTACTTTAGCAACAATTTCTTTGGGCTCCTCTTCCATGCTTTCTTCTTGCCTTCTTGCAATCTCCTTTGCTTGTTCAATGGTAGCTGGGCGGTCATACTTCACTCGTTGTCTGATCTCTGGCTTCATCCCAAGAATGAAGTGCTTACATAGGAGATTATCCACGCCATTCATCAACCCATCCGCTAATCCTTCCTTCCGGATCTGGGCATCGAGCTTCCTCCTTAGCTCTAGAACACGAGCATGATAATCCCTTATCTTCTCCTTCTCTCCTTGGGTTAGCTTTGTGATATCGATCATGAGATCTGCATATCTCTGTTGTTCACCAAATTCTTCAAGAAAACTTTCAGTTAATAAATCCCATGAATTTTTCACATTATCACCTAGTGTTTCAAACCACCTAAGTGCTGAACCATCCAAAAAGGTAGGAAAAAATTCAGTCCATTGTTCCCTTCTTATAAGGCCGTTACAAATACAAGATCGCTTAAACTCTTGAATGAAAGAAGAAGCATCTTCATTAGATTGAGCTGAAAAAACAGGAATCTTTCCCATTTTCAAAAGTAACCACCGTGAAATACCAACTCACAAGTACAATCAACAAGACTTATGTGCACAAATAATTGGAATCACTATACTAGAAAGTGACTTTACACCTTTCTACAGTAAAATAGAAATGACCATGGTAACTATGGTAAAACTTGACTTACTGCGGTAAAAACTGACTTTACTGTGGTAAACACTATTCACGGTAAAAAGTGAAATTACTGCGGTAAATACTATTCACGGTAAAAAGTGAAGTTACTGCGGTAAATTATTATTCACAGTAAAAAGTGACTTTACTGTGATAAATACTATTCCAGCAAAAATGACTTTGTCATGGTAACTACTATTCACGGTAAAATGAGTTTACCATGGTAACTACTATGCACAGTAAAAACAAGGTTACCCTCTAATTGATTTTTGACTAATTGGGAATATCTCTCCAGAAAATCCACCAACGAGGAATGGTCCCGGCAACGGAACCAAAATGTCATCACCAATCCGGCACTATGATAATTCTTCACCGGGAACTCCTCGTGCTATGATTATTTACTAATGCACAGCCTTTAGTTTGGTGGATGTAATCTGGAAACAGAACAACAACATAACACAAGAATACCATCGACTATGATAAGACAGAATGATGACAAATCAGAAATATCAAAGGAAATAATAATATTAACATGAAATTGTTACAATCTCACCCATGAGGTACTTCAACAAGACTATGGGAGAAACTTTACAATTACGCCTCTTGATGGCTTCTTCAACACACCTTTAACTGATGGCTTCCTTCGTACACTTCCTACAATATTTCTCACTACTTCTTTCTATGCTAAATGAGGGGGGTAGCCTCTCTATTTATAGAACTTACAGGCTTATCCATCTTATCTCTAAGATAGGATAAGAAATCCACTCTGACGAATCATATTCCATACCTTAACTCTTATCTGTACATGTAAGCTTATCTCTTAAGATAAGATAAACCTTATCATTTTACATGGGTTCCACATTTTTAGAATTTTTACAAATAAAATACACAAAATATTTATGACCTCACTCCTTGTCCTTATTACTAATATAATATTCTAATTCCTAATCATGTAGACCCTACTTCTCTAATTACCCAAACTTTGACATTTTAACATTACCGGACCACTTACGACAAATATTTACTTTTTACAACATTCCTATTGTACTTTGACTGTTACCGTACTCCACATTATTTGCGGCGTCGTACTGGCAGCGCCGTTATCTTCTATCGGACGCTACTACTAATTACACTTAACAACATTCTATTCCTAATACATACATTAATGAAATAGAAATTATGGAGGAAAATTTTAGTGTCGACAGACCCCTACAGATCTTAAAACCTCGAGACGGTTTTGCATCATATGTTTTGAGATTTTATACTCCAACAAATAGGTTACAGGATGATATATAATGAAGTAGCTTGAATCCAAAAAATGGAACGGTACCAAATTTGAAACTCCAGGCTTGCATAAATTCATGAAATGAGTTGATATCACCCGAAGTCATCCATTGGGAAACAAATAATTGAGTAATGATGCCCAAAAAACTTATGAACAAAACTAAATCCTTGAAGGTACCCTTGAAAACTGGTGGAACTCTAACCTAGATTAGAACTCAAGAATGCACTAGCTCCCTGTGGGGAGTAAGCGTCATTTTTCTTGACATTAGACCTAGAGACAGAAGAAGATGACAGAGAGAGACTTCTGAAAACATTAAGTATAGAGGACCATGATGGAAATTCATTTCTTGAATGGATTTTTTAAGATTCAAAGAAACTTTAAGATGACTTCCCAAACATAATTTGACGGAGAATATCTTTTCAGGCCTTAACAAGATAACAGTTGACTTATCATAACAAATTTTCACACAAACTCTAAAAGTAAAGGCTACCGCATTTCAGATTGCAACCATAATTTCTTTATGGAAGCCAAAAATCAGAACTTAAACTTGTGCCAAGAAGCTCATGAAAATAAGGCCAGGAGTCACTTCCAGATTCCTTACAAATTTTAAAGTATCCCAAGGAAAAATTACGGTTAAGTCTTATCTTGTAGGAAGATGGACGCCATTTAATCATATGTTCTCATTTTGAACTTGGCAAACATTCAAAGGTTGGCCCAAAGCGAGCACTCAAAGAATGCTTGTCTTCTATCGTGGTATCTCTGACGTATCCTCAAATGATAAATTTAAAATTACTTATGGTGGGTTGACAATCACTCCTCATTAACCTTATGATTATTTATGGAAATAAATCTCCCTTTGTTTTGAAAAAATATTGCAATGTGACCAGATTGTTAGAAATTGCTCAGTAAATAAATTGTTCTTCCTTCTACACTAAAAACACTTCAAATTCCATCCGCAATAATTTTATCTATGAAAATTCTTACAACATGAATAATCCATTCACCTTTGAAGTGCATATCTCTAGTCACTCCTAGGAAGCCTCTTTTTACCAATATCTAACTCTATGAAAAAAACAGTCATGGCAAACAAAGCAATAACCATTAAATGAACGACCATACCTCGAGGCATTTAGTTGTCTAACTGAGTTAGACCTTCTTGGATATTTCATTTTGATCACCTTCTTAACTGATTTAGTACTTGGCCCAACTTCATTACACTTCTTTCCTTTAAACCCTAGGCCTTTTATGGCATCTATGGCCTTTTTAAATTCTAAAACACCATCAAGATATTTGGAGCTCTTCTCAAGCTTCTCATACATCCTCAATCTCTTAGAAGCATCCTATAGATATGATTCAAGATATTTCAACTTGAATTCATAACTAGAACATGCATCTTCCTTCTCTATTAGGGATTTTGTCACAATTACGCCTCTTGATGGCTTCTTCAACACACCTTTAACTGATGGCTTCCTTCGTACACTTCCTACAATATTTCTCACTACTTCTTTCTATGCTAAATGAGGGGGGTAGCCTCTCTATTTATAGAACTTACAGGCTTATCCATCTTATCTCTAAGATAGGATAAGAAATCCACTCTGACGAATCATATTCCATACCTTAACTCTTATCTGTACATGTAAGCTTATCTCTTAAGATAAGATAAACCTTATCATTTTACATGGGTTCCACATTTTTAGAATTTTTACAAATAAAATACACAAAATATTTATGACCTCACTCCTTGTCCTTATTACTAATATAATATTCTAATTCCTAATCATGTAGACCCTACTTCTCTAATTACCCAAACTTTGACATTTTAACATTACCGGACCACTTACGACAAATATTTACTTTTTACAACATTCCTATTGTACTTTGATTGTTACCGTACTCCACATTATTTGCGGCGTCGTACTGGCAGCGCCGTTATCTTCTATCGGACGCTACTACTAATTACACTTAACAACATTCTATTCCTAATACATACATTAATGAAATAGAAATTATGGAGGAAAATTTTAGTGTCGACAGACCCCGTGTAAGAATAAATCCAAGGGACGGTTTTGTCACACGATTCCACATTTTAAATCCAACAAATAGGTTACAGGAGGGATATATAATGGAGTAGCAGGGTCGGGCAAGAGAAAACGGTGCCAAAGAAACTAGAGGCTCAAAAGAAAAGAAATGGAGAAAAACCCGAAGTCTTCAAGCTCAACAAATGATTCAGAATGAGCCCAAAATCAACTAAGTATGGAAGAATTAGCGAAATCCTCCACATGCCTTAGTGGTGCATCTCTAAAGATTAAACTCAAAAAGCACACTCGAATAAGCGTCAGGATTCCACATTGCCTAGAGACAGAAAAGGGACAGAGCGGGCCCAAAATTATTAAGTATAGAGGACCAGTGGAAGCCTCCATTTGTTGAAATGGTGTAACTTCAAGGGTCAAAGAAAAAGGTGATTCCCAAACAACCGCGGAGCTTCCATCTATCTCAGGCCTGAAAAAGGATAGAGTTGGCCATTAAAAATTCCAAACAAAAGCAAGGCTACCGCATTTCATCTCAGCGTAATTTCAAGATGGAAGCCCAAGGTGGGAACTCAAACTTGTGCCAGCCCTCCACATGGCCAGGGGTCAACAGAGGTCAAATCTAAAAGCAAGCCAAAATCGGTTAAGTCTAAGAGTGTAGGAAGAAGGTGCCACATGTCTTAATGGCACACATTCAAAGGCGTGGCCCAAAGCGAGCACTCAAATGAGTGCAAGGCTTCCACGTGTCATCTTGACGCATCTTCAAATATAAATCTAAAAGTGGGTCCTTAGAGAAGTGCCAAGCCTCCACATGTCCCAGGTCAGATATACAGCCCCGCAAAGAAAAATGACTTAGTAAAAAATATAAAGGAATGAAGCAAAGCCACAGAAGAAGCCATGTGTCAACCTAACATAACTTCAAAATAAAAATCCAAAAGCAGTCCCCAGACAAGCACTAGACCTCCACGTGGCCATATTCTAAGTCAATGCGTGATGGCGGGTCACCGGGGGTAATTTTAAATTTTTGGATTCATTTCCAAATGACATAGAGTATAAAATTGAGCCGCACCTCCACTGATGCCCAAGGAGCCACGTGTCAGGCCTATATTAAATACAGGCCAACGGGCCTTGAGTGATTTTTTTGCCAAATGAAAAATGCAGACCGGTGGACCCGAAGATGGTTTTTTGGCAAAAGGAAAATTTTGGGTCCACGGATCTGTTGTGCTAATTGGTTTTTGCCTTTTTTTTATGGACCCGACCTAAACATTCAAATGGGCATATCTTTCAACCCAGTGCATGAAATTCGAAAAATTTGGCACCATTGGAAAGGTCTCAACCTCGTCTATGCCATGGAAACCTGAAACTTTAATTTTGGCAAGGTTATATGGGTAAAAAATGGGAAAACATATTCGTGCCATTAATACATGATCCAATCACTCCAACAACCAAATCAAATTGGATTTGATCCACCATTCTTCTTTCTTCAAAGTGTCGAGTAGACATGGAGCGGCAGATTCGACAGATTATGGGTAGATTTGTAGGAGCATTAACGGTCGATAGTTGAGCTTCAAATCAAGTTTCCCACATCTTTTCTTCTTCTCTCTTCGTTGCATCTATAAAAGAAGAATTTTGGCTCTTTATAAAGGGTTGGACATTTCTGTTTTGCACTCTCCCTTCTTCCCTTGTCTATAAGTAAATTTGTGGAGTTTCCAAACCTCCCATTCAAGTTGTAATGCAAGATTTTGCCTCTTGGCCACTGTAATGCACTGTATCAATTTTTGGAGCAATAATATATGTATGTGGATGATTCTTGACCCTCTCATGTGTTTATTGTTTCCTTCTTATCTCTCATTGTAGTTTGGTTATCTATGCATGGAATTTGCATTGCATTTCTATGGTCTGTGTAGCTTGCAAAATGAGTGTTTAACATTCCTTTGGTGCATCACCTTGTTATCTTAGATTTATTTTCTTGAATTTTTTCAACCCTGTCTCCTTGGTAAGATAGAGTAGGTTTAGATTAGATCTTCTATAATTTATTCATGTCCACCTGAACAAAGGAATATGAACTGGTCTTAATCCGGAGAGCTCTCTCAACTTGTAAGGTCCCACACTTTGAGAGATGCTCCATGTTATACAATCACACTTAGGGTCTTTACTCATCTAGTTGCAGGCATTAAGGGGTGCTATGATTCTGCACTAACAAGTATCTGTGCTTTTGTATCATTAGTATTTTTCACAATATACTCAGTCTATTTCTTAGGTAACAACTTCTTAATTTTTTCATTAACAGGGATCAAAGCCTATGACCAATCCATCTAAATTTTACCTCCTACCTCCTTACAAAAATTTCTACTCAATAACATCCCATATGAGGGAGGAATATCAGCTACCAAAATGGTGGCTAAGACACTCTTCTCTGGAAAACCAGCAAAAGCTACTTGTGCATCTTTAATTCTTCCAACCAACGGAACTTTTTTACTCTCCATGGAATAGTAGGAACTAAAGGCAAGTGTTAGAGTCAGGGCCAAAGCATGAGCTACTTTTGCAGGCATTACATTGTCTCATGCTTCTAAGTCTATAACACAATTACTGAGTTTATGGCCAGATATGAGAAAAGCCACATAGAATGGTTCAATTTTCTCATTAGGGGAAGTGACTGTAGCCACAAGGCTTGATTGAGGTGAGGAAGAGGGAGTGGAAAAAATACATTTAGAAGTACTAGATGAGGCTTTGGATTTGGAATTGACAATGTTTACCATTTTAGCAAAATATTTTGGGTGGGTTTAGTAAAACTCGGCCTCTGAGATTTGGATTTTGGTTTTTGAGGTGATCAATAATATCAAAAGATCTAGAGGTAGATGGGTCATCATTGCTAGGAACTTGAGAGACTTCTGATCTATCAATGTTAGGATTTGAAGGACAAGAAGCTTTGGAAACACAAGTAGAAGAAGGGGAATTAGAATTACTCACCTTTTGTGTGGGGGCGGTGGGAATAGGAGCTCATGTTAACCAAAACAAGCTCCCTCTTATTTTGGGTTAACTAGCTTCCTTTTGTGCCTCAGTCAAATTTTTACACATGTTAGGAACTCAAAATTTTTTGAGTATTACCTCATCAAATAGAGAATTTTTTCCCCTTTCTAGAAAGGTAAGGAAGTCCTCATAACTCCTTGTATTTTGCAAGTTATGGCTTGGTAGAGTTTGGAGGGAAAATTTTCCAAGGCGGACCCGCGGGAAAAATTTTGGCACTTAGCCTTTTGGCTAAAAAACTCAAGGGAAAATTTCGGCCTAAAATCCCATAGAGGAAAACAAATTGTTTGAGGCCCGCAACTAAGAAAAAGATGCCACGTGTTAAGGTAGAGCGGTGGGGGTGGAAAGACTTTAAAGTTTTTGGCGTTTGGTCAAAATACGTCAAAGGCAAAAAAAAGAAGCGCATCCCCGCCGAGCAATAAAATGATACCATGTGTCCAGTTAGCAGCGGGAGTCGGGGTGTCGGGAGGATTTTGGAAAATTTGCCAAAGTGGTTAAAATCACAAAGGCAAAAGTTAAACTGCATCTCTGCACAGAATCAAATGGGACCATGTGTCTACATCAACAATGGAGTGGCGGGGACATGGAGAATTTTGGGAAAATTTCACATTTTCACGAAAGGGGAAAAATGTTGCTTTGAAGCCATGGATCAACCAGAGGGTGGTACATGTCATCGGAGGAGTGGGGCATGGAGATTTTTTGGGAAATTTTACTAATTTGAAAAAAGAGGGAAAAGGTTCAAATTTCGGCCCATGAACCCAATTTTTGCCCTAATTTTGCTAGTTTTTCCCTAAATCTTCAAGGGGCCATATCTTTCAATCTAGAGCTCAAATTTTTGCTATTTTGGTATCATTGGAAATTTGGTGAAATTATCCACATGATGGACTATTCAATTTTGATTTTTTATGGGGTTTGGTGGGAGAAAAATGAAGAAATGTCTCTAGCATGAGAAAAAATACATAACCGACCCCCAACCACCAAACTTGATGAACATCTTGGCCTCATCTACGCCATGGAGAAACATCTTCAGGCCATTAATGCAGGATATATTTTTCCCCAACGACCATATCAGATTCAATCTGATCCATTGTTTCCTCCTTTTTTCAAGGCGCCAAATAAAAAAATGATGCAGTCAAAACAGATTTGGGGGCAGATTTTGTGGGAGGCATTTAATAAGCGGTTGTTGAGCTTCAAATGGTTTTCTCACTTCTCTCTCTATCTCCCCTTCATGTTGAATCTATAAAATAGGGTCGAAACTCATTGTAAAGGGGTTGGATAATTTTTTTTGTTTTACAAACTCCCCTCTTCCCTTTGGCAAGTGAATTTGTGGATTTTATCAGAGCTTCCATTAAAATTGCATGTATTTCTGCCTTGTGGCCATTTCTAACACGATGTATCCATCTGTAGGGCAATAATACATGCCTGTGGGTGATTTCTACCCCTTTTTTCCTTCATTGTTCTCAGTTGATCTTCTATTACAAGATTGGTTATCTTTTTTTGGCTATTGCTTGCAAATTTCTGGTTTGTGTTTACCAGCAAAACAATTTTTCATCACTCCTTTGGTGTATGCTCATTTTTTACTTAGTTTTGTTTCCTTTTGCATCTTTTAACTCTATCTCCTTGGAATCTAGATTAGGATTTAGCATTGAACCTCTGTAAAATTCATGCATACACCTAAATAGAGGGGTAAGAACCAACTTTCTATGGAGAGTTTTCTCACCTTGCAAGGTCCCACACCTTGGAGAAAACTCAATGTTGTGCAATCACACTAAATGTCCCAATTCTGGACTGCAGATCTGAAAGTCATTTCGGGGCTGCTGTAGATTTACACTAATATTTTTGGCACACCCGGTGGAACCTTATAGGTCTTCATCTTCATTACAACAAATTTGATTTGTAATTTTTGTAAGTTTCTTGCTTGAAAGAGCCCTGATTTACACATCTGGTGACTCCAAAAGGATAGAATCAACTGGTTTCAACAGTCCAAGCTTGAAGATTCATGAAAAGGATCCAAACAAGGTCAAGGACCAGAGAAGAGGGATCATTTAACTATCTGTAATTATCCCTAGAAAGAGGAGAAAGAGGAAGAAGGATTCAAAGGTCTCCATCTCCACCAAACAAAACTCTATCAACTCCTCCACCTGGTAGACCTTTCATCCAATCAACAAGGGTTCTCATGCCAATCAGAATGGCACAACCCAATTCTTATGTTAACTTTACTGGAAGTAGCCCACTTGCTCTGAATGCACAAAACCCAGTTCCAATTGTAGCATTGAAGAACATCCCATACTTTACTGGAGAAAATCAGACCACTCTTGGTGATCATGTTAAATACATTCCTAATTTTTGTGCAATCCATGAGATTGTTGAGATGGAAATTACTATCAAATTATTGGCATCTTCATTCAAAGGGAAATACTTGCAGTGGTTCAGGAGCCTTGAGGCGGGCTCTATCCAAAAATTAGAACCAGTTGTGCACAGCCCTCCATAACCAATTTGGAGAGAAAGGGGACGACTTGTCTCTATTGGAGCAACTGAAAACTATCAAGAGAGCTCCTAATGAGCAACTAACAGACTTTAATTTCAGATTTCAAAGAACATGGAATAGAATCCCATTGGCAGTGAGGCCAACAGCTCAAGGTGCTTTCTTATACTTTCTCAAAGCTTTAAATTTTGACATTTCTATGTTGATCCAATCCATGGGAGGTGAAACTCTACCTGTAGCTTACAACATTTTCATTAGGGATGAGAATTATTTCATCCAAGCTCGTAAACTTGAACCTAGGCCTACTATGCCCTTATATCCAGAGTTAGGATGCCCAAGTACTAGTCAAGCACCTACTTTAGCTCTTATTCCCACTCCTAGAAATGATAGTTCAAATGAAACTTCTACTTCATCATCTAGTGCCTCAAATGAGCTTCAAGAAGTTATGAAACAATTGCAAAATTTGGGCAATGAGCTAGTTACGCTCAAGAGGCAATAAGCTCAAAGTTTTAGGCCTTCTTATCAGCCTCAAACTCAGCCTAATAGACAACCATATTAGTCTAATAGGCCACCTAACCCAGCTGCAAATCAAAATCAAGTAAGGCCTCCTACCAATAGACCATTTCAGCCCTATAACCCCAATGTTGCATCTACCTCTAAAGCCTTAGTGCCAGTGCAAAATAATATAGCTCAAGAGTATGACTGGTGTTTCCCATGCAATGAACCTCACAACCAATCTATGTGCTTCAATGGTGCTTTGAACCAAGCTTTGATGGTGACAACAACTAGTGTAGAGAGTGAAGTGTGTCGAGAGACAAACCAACAACAAGGGACATCTCAACAAGATACAACTCCAAATGAGACTACACTTGTGAATTGGCAGGCTAAATATTTTTGTGGTATGAATCAAACACCTTCTTAGAGTGTCACACGATCAAAGAAGAGGAATATTAGTGAAGGTAAGTCATTAGATCCAATTGATTCACAACCTTCCATCACTCCATAAGGTGTTGGCAAGCAAAATACAATTCCGAATGTGCAAGGACAGCCCAAGCCACCTTTTAGACCAGCTCAAATGCTAGTTGTTGTAACCCATGTACAATAAAATAATGTGTAGACTAAAGGGTGGCAAAGAGATGGTTCATCCCCATTTAACATCATTGAACAAATGAAGAAGACCAATGTGAACATATCTATTTGGGAGTCACTATCCATCCCAGGACAAAGGGATCTATTACAAGCTGCCATGAAGAATTGGTCAACCTCAAATCAGCTAGCTCATATACAAGAGAAGGTATTCACAAATGTTACTCAACCTGAGGGGAATCATGGAGGAAAACAAGGTAAAATTTTGAAGCCACCTCTATTCTATGTTTCATTGATCATTGGGGATAAACTAGTACATAATTGTATGATTAATATTGGGGCAAGTAGTTTCATGATGCCCAAGCAAATAGCTGATCAGTTGGGCCTTCAATATAAAATCGCCTCCAAGGGGGTGGTACAATTAGATGGGATAGTAGTAGCAATAGCTGGGATGATTAAATATTTGAGCCTTACTTTGCATGCATGCCCCAATGTCACTATTTTGCAAGATGTGTCGGTGATAGATTTTCCACCACTCTTTGCCATTTGTTTGTTAAGGGATTTCACAACTAGAATTGGAGGCTACCTATATGTTTATTGGTCACACATGTTGTTTAGGACAAGGTATGGAGCCAAGGCCACAATCATGTCCGAACCTATTGCAAAATTTCACATTGAGCCTCATACTCCAAGCCCAATCAATGCCAACTGTTCAGTGTTTGATCAAGAAAATTATCCAAGCACACATGAAGATGACACCAAAGTTAGAAGCATTCCAGATTTGAATCTTGACGAATGGGAAAGCAAGGTACATGATTTTGATCCCTACAAGGAAATAAAGGAATCTGAACTAGGATTCTATTACATGCATGAAGAAAATTAGCCTCTTCCTAGCATCACCAAGCCAGATCATAAAGATGACAATGAGGTATGGTAGTTGTTCTTTGATGGATCAAGAAGTAGACAAGGTGTGGGAGGAGGAGCTATGCTTGTTTCACCTCAAGGCATTAAGTATTATTCAGCTTTTAGATTTCAGTTTACATGTTCTAACAACATTGTTGAATATGAAGATTTGATACATGGATTGCATTGGTCAAGGAAGAGAGGCATCAAAAACTTACAAGTCTTTGGTGATAGTGAGCTGATTATTAATCAAGTTAAAGGACAGCATGCTTCCAAGAATGACCTGCTCAAAATTTATAAGAATAGGGTGTGGGATCTCATTAAGGATTTTGAGGGCTTTGGCATTAACTCCATCCCTAGGAAAGAGAACCAAGCTACTAATAGGCTTGTAGCAGTTGGAGAAACTTTTGATGTTGTGGAGAGTATCAAAAGAGATCAAATGCATCCAAACATATATGTGATTGTGAGGCCATCAGTGCTAGACAATAATTCAAGTTGGCAAGTGTTTAAGAGTGACCAACAAATCATCAATTTCTTGTAAGAGGAAGCTGAGTTCTCGGCCAAAAATTAGGAAAAGTTAGAACAGCAGTATGGTGATCAAGTGGTATAGCTGAGAACCAACAAACTGCCAAAAGGACTTGTGACTTTAGATTTTATCCTCAATCCTAATGATCAATTTAGGAAGGAGAAAGAAAACATCCAAGTCAAGGGAGAGGATTCAGAGCCCATCTCAGTTGGAGAAGGAAATTCACTTCAAATTGGTAAAGTGGCAACCGATCAAGAAAGGTATGAAATCATGCAACTTTACCAAGAGTTCCTGAATGTATTTTCTTAGATCTATGAAGAGTTGAGAGGTTTCAATCCCAAGCTAGCTCAACACACAATTAAACTAAATCCAAGTGCTAAACCCATTAGGAAAAAATAGAGACCGGTCAATCCACACATTGAGCCTCTCATGAAGAAGGAATTGAATAAGTTAATAGAGGCAAGTATCATATTCCCCATCATGCATTCAAACTGGGTTGTAAACTCGGTTCTAGTTAGAAAGAAGAGTGGAGAAATCAGGTTGTGTGTAGACTTTAGAGATTTTTATAGAGGATCCCTGAAGGATCACTACCCACATCCTTCTATGGAGCAGAATTTGTAATTTATTGCTGGCTCTGAGAGGTTTTCATTGCTAGATGGTTATTCAGGGTATAATCAGATCATGATAAATGAAGATGATCAGTTCAAAACAGCCTTCGCCACCAAATGGGGAACCTATGCATATAGCAAAATGCCATTTGGGTTGTCTAACATAGGAGCTACTTTCCAAAGGGAAATGGATATGGCATTTAAGGGATTGATCAACAAAATAGTGTTGATATACCTAGATGATATTATTGTATTTTCTAAAAGTGTGGCAAACCATCTCTTTTATTTGAGACAAGTGTTCCAAAGATGTAGAAGATTTGGAGTATCCTTGAATCCCAAAAGATGCATGTTCCTAGCTCATGAAGGCAAGCTCCTAGGCCACATTGTTTCTAAAGAAGGGTTAGCAATTGATCCAGAGAGGGTTGAAGCAATAAGAGCACTACCATTACCAAGTCATAAGAAGGCTCTTCAAATTTTCTTGGGAAGAATCAATTTTGTTTGAAGGTTTGTTCCAAACTTTGCATCCCTTGTCAAGCCAATAACTATGATGTTGAAGAAAATTATGGCATTCAAATGGATAGCTGAAGGTAAGGAAAGTTTTGAGGCAATCAAAGAAGCTATCTCATGGGCTCCAACTCTCATTAACCCATATTTCTCCAAAGACTTCATCCTTTATACATTTGGCGGTGGTGATACAATTTCTACAATTTTAGTGTAGTAGAACAAAGAAAATGCAGAGCAGTTAATTGCCTTCTTTAGCCAAAGCTTGGAGGACTATGAAGTAAGGTATTCCTTCATTGAGAAGCATGTTATTGCAGTGATTAGGATCTTAAAGAAATTTAAGCATCTAATTTCAAACAACAAGGTTTAACTGTTGGTTTCTCATGTGGGAGTTAAAGACTTCCTCCTCAACAAAGATCTAAATGAAAAACGTGCAGGGTGGATTACTTGTGTCATGGAGTATGACATTGAGATCAAAGTCACCAAGCTAGTCTAAGGAAAGGGATTCTATGATAAATTTTCCTTGAGTCAACCAATTGAAGTAAGCAAAGAGAAGAATGTTGTTTTGGTGCTACAAGACAACCAAGAACAAAGAGATGTTCAAGAAGAAAATGGTGGTGTTCTCACTCCTTGCTAGACCCAAGAAATAATGCACATATTACAAACAGGCATATGCCCTCCAAAGATGAAAAAATCCAAAAGAAGACACTTTAGATTGCAAGCTATTCCATATGCACTTGTTGATGGCATCTTGTTTAAAAAGGATATCAATGGAGTGTTGCTGAGATGCATTGGGACAAATTCGATTGAGAAAATGTTAGAAGAGTTCCATAATGGATCAGTTGGGGGTCATTTTTCTCCAAGAGTGATAGCTCTCAAGATCATGAAAGCTGGTTATTATTGGCACAAAACGTTTAGTGATTGTTATGCATGGATCAAGAGGTGCAAGAATTGTGCATTCTTCATAGGCAAATAGAGGTTAGCAACACTTCCATTGCACCCAATCTCTATTGACAAGCTATTCATGCAATGGGGTTTGGATTGCATTGGAGTCATTAATCCAAACTCAAGCCAAGGGCACAAATGGATTCTAATAGCAACAGACTACTTCACCAAATGGACTGAGGCGATGGCACTCAAAGAGGCAAATGAATCTAGCATTCTAAACTTATATGAGGGGATAGCAACCAGATTTGGTATACCTGCCACTATAATATCAGATAGTGCATTGGCATTCATAGGATCGAAGGTAACTGAATGGGCTATTAGAAATGGGATCTATTTGAGCACTTCATCAAATTATTACCCTCAAGGTAATGGCCAAGCTGAGTCCACAAACAAGAATCTATTAAGGATCATCAAGAGGAATCTTGATGAAAATCAGAGGACTTGGCACACTAAGCTCAAATCATCTCTATGGGATAATAGGATAACTCCCAAGAGATCCACAAGTAACTCTCCATTCAGACTTTTTTATGGGAAGCAGGCAATCTTGCCTGTATCACTTGATTTTCCAGCATTGAAACTCAAGAAGCAATTGGAATTGTTAGAGTGTGAACCCATGGAGGTTAGATATGCAGAATTGATGGAACTCTAAGAAATCAGAGAGCATGCAGCTCAAACAATGGAAAAGGACCAAGCATTGATCAAGAGAAGCTTTGATAGGAAAGCTAAGGCTAGAACTTTCCAAGTTAGAGATTTAGTGTTGAAATGGGATGCAGACCGAGAAAATCCAAGAAGGCATTCAAAATTTGATGCCATTTGGAGTGGCCCCTACATGGTCACAAAATGCAAAAAATAGCAATTCCTTCCAATTGTCTACATTGGATGGTGAGGAATTATAGATTCTAGTTAATGGAATCCATCTAAAGCATTATTACTAGAAGGGAAACTTATCACCTTGTACATATTAGCTTAGATTTTTTCATTCCTCCAAGTGCTTATGCACATTGTTTTGTTGTAGCTTAGATTTACATTTCCCTAATTGCTTTAGCACAGGTTTTGTTTCCCTAAGGATGCATATTTTGCAGATCATGTTCCAGGTCAAAGCAGCTAGTCACTTCATCTAGCAGGCAAATGACCCCTGAGAGTCACAAAATTGTTAACCAAAATAAGCTCCCTCTTATTTTGGGTTAACTAGCTTCCTTTTGTGCCTCAGTCAAATTTTTACACATTTTAGGCACTCAAAATTTTCTAGGTATTACTTCATCATATAGAGAATTCTTTCCGCTTTCCAGAAAGGTAAGGAAGTCCTCCTAACTCCTTGTATTTTGCAATTTATGGCTCGGTGAAGTTTGGAGGGAAAATTTTCCAAGGCGGACCCGCGGGAAAAATTTTGGCACTTAGCCTTTTGGCTAATAAACTCAAGGGAAAATTTCAGCCCAAAAGCACACAGAGGAAAAAAAATTGTTTGAGGCCCGAGAATAAACAAAATATGCCATGTGTCAAGGTGAAGCGGCGGGGGCGGAAGTACTTCAAAGTTTTTGGCCTTTGGCCAAAATGCGTTAAAGGCAAAAAATAGAAGCGCATCCCCTCCGAGCAATAAAATGATGCCACGTGTCTAGTCAGCAGTGGGAGTCGGGGTATTGAGAGAATTTTGGAAAATTTTCCAAAGTGGTTAAAAGTGCAAAGGAAAAAGTTTAACCACATCTCCGCACAAAATCAGATGGTGCCACTTGTCCACATCAGTAGCAAAGCGGCGGGGACACGGAGAATTTTGGGAAAATTTCCCATTTTCGTGAAAGGGACAAAAAATTGTTTTGAAGCCGTGGATCAACTAAAGGGTGCCACATGTCATTGAAGAAGTGGGGTGTGGAGATTTTTTGGGAAATTTTCCCAATTTGAAAAAAGAGAAAAAAAGTTCAGATTTCGGCCCGCGAACCTGATTTTTGCCATTTTTTGCCCTAAATCTTCAGAGGGCCATATCTTTCGATCCAAAGCTCAGATTTTCACGATTTTGGTATCATTGGAAAGATGGTGAAATTATCCACACAATGGACTATTCAATTTTGATTTTTTATGGGGTTTAGTGGGAGAAAAATGAATAAATGTCTCTAGCATGAGAAAAAATGTAGAACTGGCCCCCAACCACCAAAATTGATGAAGATCTCGGCCTTATCTACGCCATGGAGAAACATCTTTGGGCCATTAATGCAGGATCTATTTTTCCCCAAAAACCAGATTGGATTCGATCTGATTTTTCATTTCCTCATTTCTTTGAGGTGTTGAATAAAAAAATGATGCAGTTAAGACAGATTTGGGGGCAGATTTTGTGGGAGGCATTTAATAAGCAGTTGTTGAGCTTCGAACAGTTTTCCCGCTTCTCTCTCTGTCTCCCCTCCATGTTGAATCTATAAAACAGGGTTAAAACTCATTATAAAGGGGTTGGACAATTATTTCTTGTTTTGCAGACTCCCCTCTTCCCTTTGGCAAGTGAATTCATGGACTTTATCATACCTTCCATTAAAATTACTTGTATTTCTGACTTGTGGATGTTTGTAACACATTGTATCGATCTGAAGGGAAAAAATACATGCCTGTGGGTGATTTCTACCCCTTTTTTGTTTTCATTGTTCTCAGTTGATCTTCTATTACAAGATTGGTTATCTGTGTTTGGCTATTGCATGCAAATTTCTGGTTTGTGTTTACCAGTAAAACAATTGTTCATCACTCCTTTAGTGTATCACCGTTTTTACTTAGTTTTGTTTATTTTTGCATCTTTTAACTCTATCTCCTTGGAATCTAGAGTAGGATTTAGCATTGAACCTCTACAAAATTCATGCATACACCTAAACAGAGGGGTAAGAACCATATTTCTCTAGAGATTTTTCTCACCTTGCAAGGTCCCACACCTTGCAGAAAAATCAATGTTGTGCAATCACACTAAATGACCCAATTCTAGACTACAAATCTTAAGGTCATTTAGGGGGTGCTATAGATTTGCACTAACAGCTCATCTTCTTACAACCACTGGAATAGTTATAGGAAAATCCTTGGACTTCTTAGCAGGTTGCACCACTTTTTCTTTTATGTTCATTTTCTCCCGAGTCATAATAGCATATGACTCACTATTCATATATGCCACTCTTTCATCATATTCATCTTCATCATCCATACCTTCAGTGGTGAGGAAATGAACTTGAGATCCACCAAGCTCCTCTAGTTCTTCATCAACCTTTTCTTCTGGTTCTTTACAGAGTTCATTAAACTCCTCATCATCAAGTTCTTCAACTTTGGAAAAATTGACTTAAGGGGAACTGAAACACCAGCAAGTATCAAAGCAGAAGAGGAAAAAGAAGAAGCTTTAGATTTGGAGCTTAGAACTAATATGTTCCTGAGGAATGTTATCCTTGGAATTTATATCTTTAACAGGAGGTGTACTTGTAGAACGAGTTCCTCTGTTCCTTCTTACTGGAAGAGAGAAGTTTTGTTGCTCCAAAAGTTGAAAATGGGAATCCTAGACGAACCTTCAACCCTAAGAGATTTCTTCCCACATGTATACCATAGAGTCACCAAACCAACAATGATCTTGAAGTTGGTCTTTTCGAAAGGGATACGTTTGAAATGGAATCCCTAGCGGAGTCACCAAAAATTGTTGGGTTTTTAAATGAAACTTTAACAAACCATGATCAGGGGATAGCAAGTCCCTCCTCTTTAATGGGAGAGGTTCCCTTATTGAAAGCAAGCAGCAAAACTTATGTACAAATATACAACTTTCAAAGCATGGATTCATAATACTTTGAAAACGTTTATGCCCAAAGATCATCAATACGAAAGAATAGAAGAATTAAGGAGATGAGGAGGAACAACATAACAATACCTTCAGGAAATATAGATGACAGAGTATAACCTTATAAGTATTGAGTCAGAGAGATGCAGAATAGAATCATTCACTTTAAAAATAGATATAATTTCATAGACACAAAGTTCCAGAAATTACAAAAACAAGAACACAAAGTTTCTTAGCATGCAAAGATGGATGATTCAAAAAATTTCAGATAATGAAGGAAGGAGTAATAGAGGAAAAAATGGGAAAAATTTTGTATTAACTACTTCGAATCTATTACATCTACATAGTACAAGGATCCAGCCCTAACAACGGCATGGATAAGTCATTAAATAGCTTACAAGAATGGTTACATTCGGTTACAAAAATGATGGAACTAATTCAGGAAACCGACGTTTGAGCTTCTCCAATGCCTTGTCCATTTCCATACCTCGCGGAAAAACCAGATGCATTGAATTGCAGTCGTTCATCCTGCCTTTACAAACTTTAAATCTGAGCCATCCGCGTGGGAAATATTTAAATTGAGGTGGGCCTAGGGACACCTTTTTTATTTTGTGCCTCTTAGAGAAATGGCACTTTAGAACATTTTGGCCCGCCCACCCACTTTTGATATGGGCTTGACACGTGGCCTTACTTGAGTGGCGACGGCGCCACGGGTCACTTTTATACTTTTACCTCTTTTTAACGTGGGCTCAAAAACTCAAATTGCTCCACCGGCCTGCCTTCCCGCTTTGACCTTTGATGCGGGCTCAACATTTGACTTTATCCCTTGGCATGAGTAGGGCCGTGGGTCACTCTTATAAATTTAAGTTCTTTATAGAAACAAAGCTCAAATTCCCAAATCACTCCGATGGCCCGTTTTGACTTTTCAATGGCATCAAAATACAAAAATGGCTCACCTCCCAGCGAACGCTTGAAACATGGCCACATGTCCCTTTGCGGGCTAGTTCAGTAGTTTTTGTATTTTTTACTAAGTCCCTTTCATTTGGTGGGGCCATACATCTGACCAGGGACACGTGGAGGGCTGGTACAAGTTTGGGACCTACCTCTAGATTTTTCCTTTTGAATTTGAGCTGAGATGACACATGGAGGCTTTCGCAAACTCTTTCGTACTTAGCTAATTCAACGACCGGCTCTGCCCCTTCTTTGACTCTGACCATGTGGTGAGCTCGTGTATATTTGGAGACCCACTCTTGATTCTTCCTTTGAAGTGGCACCGAAGAGACACGTGGAGACTTATGCCGGTCCTTCATACTTAGCTGATTTGGGCATGCCGCCCACTTGAATTCTGTTGAACCCTAGACATGTGGAGAGTTGGTGCTCATTTGAGTTTCTAATTTAGATTCGCCCCCTGAAATGGTGCCGAGCTGACGTGTGGCTCCTTTCACCAGTCCCAGACTCTCCTTTGACTCTGACCACATGGCGAGTTGGCGCTCATTTGAAGACTAGCCCTTTGGTCTCACTTCTGAAGTTACGTCGTTGAGGCACGTGGAGGCTTCTGCTAACCCTATCATACTTAGTCGATTAAATGTCTAGCTTTGTCCCCTTTTCATACCTGGGACACGTGGAGAGCTGGCACAAGTACCTTTGGCTTCGACCCTTAAAGTTGTGTGGATGAGGCACGTGGCATCCTCTGTTGAACCTTCCATACTTAGCCGATTCCGGCTTGTTCTGTCTTCATTTCGGACTTGGGACACTTGGAAAGCCTGCACTTGTTTGAGGATTGTCCCTTGGGCCCTACCCTTGGAATTACGCTATTTGGACGCATGGAGGCTTCCGCTATCACTTGAAACATGGTCATGCCACATCCAATCTGAGATGTCCACGTACTACCCATGGATGTTGGGGCAAAAATTGACAGGGAAGATACGCCCGTCATTCACGACTGTGGAGAAAAATAAAAAGAAAGGGAAAACCCCACCTTTATGCCTGACTTTCAAATTTTTCTCCATGGAATGGAAAACTGCAAACAATACCAGGCTCGACGTGACCCACAGCCAAAGAGAAAGATTGACAACGACATCCGAGTGAAGGAAAATATTTTCAAGCAAAAGCATGGATTACTTCAAGGTACCGACTCAAAATTTTCAAAACTTGGCTTCAAAAAGAGGGGGATTTTGAGGGATAAAATAGATCCAAACAACTTTCCACGATGAATTATTCTTTTTTTGCGAGACCATAGTCGGTACGCCACTTTGGCTTGTCTGAATCTAGCTCCTAATCTTTTTCCATTGAGAAGATCTTCCAAGAGTCAAGATTGCAATTCACTTCCTGGAGTTGTTGGAGTTGAATTGCCACACTATTAAGGTGTCTTAGTGCATCCATGTAAGTGATGACCAATTCGGAAGAAGCATTAGGAAAATTGTCACTTGTCTTCAGTTGATATGCGATCACTGAACCGACTTACGTCAGTATGTCCCAATTTGGTATCGGCGATGTTCATACTCTGAATGGATCATCAAGGTGGGTAGAATGCCCTAAACCCATACCACAACATCCTTTTTTTTAAGATGACATGATTATGATAAAAGCGTGATTTTAGGCTATTGCTTCCTTCTTACAAAACTGAACAAATCACCTTTGGAACTGCCCTAGGAAAAATAGCAAATCTTGTTCTGAGAATCTCTCACTAGATAAGGGAGTATATTAAGGTACCACAAGTCTACATGTTAGAGGGTTTTTTCCCAAATCAAATTTTTTAATCAAATATTAAAGGTCAAAGTTGACTCTTTTGAAACTGCTAGGAAAATGCAGGTGTAAAGCTACAAAAACCCCGTTTGGTTTTAGCTTAGGAAAAATATCAAACGTCACCTTGGGCATCCACAAATATGCAAGGGAGCATATGAAGGTGGGGAGAATTCAAAAAAAAAAAAATTTCTCTTGAAGATCATTTGAGTTCAAAATATTGACTCTCAAAGTCAGTCTCCTTGACAGGCTGAAAATTGTGCAATCAGCAAAATCAAGCAAACTGCAATTTATTTGGCTCCATGAAAAATATCAAACAACATGATGTAAATTTTGAATTTGGTAAAGGAGTACATAAATTTGGGGATAATTCAGTGAATTAAACCATTCTTCTCGAAAATACCTAGGCTCAAAATATAAATTCTCAAAGTAGGGTTTCCGATAAGCTGAAACAGTGCGCGCGGCGAAAATCAAATGAATTGTGTTTTATTTGGTTTCATGAAAAATACAAAATGAGGTGTTGTGAATTTTTAAATGTGTATGGAAGCACCTGAACATGAGTAAAATCATGGGAAATGATTGGTTTTTCAAGAAAATCTTTCAGCTTCGAGATATCAAGCTCCAAAGTTGATTACTTTGATAGATACAAACCGCGGCAGCCTTTGTTCCGCATCAATTGTTTTCTTCCTTAATT
The DNA here is from genome assembly GCA_019776745.2 of Taxus chinensis. NCBI lineage: Eukaryota > Viridiplantae > Streptophyta > Pinopsida > Cupressales > Taxaceae > Taxus > Taxus chinensis. The sequence goes on from CM034150.1 coordinate 194,129,002, forward strand.
TCATTTTTCTTGTGCTGATATATATTTCGTTTGAAATTTCATGTTATCTCTCTTCACGCACACTCCTCCTCTTCTTGCAATTGCATGGCTCTTTTTTGTATGGCGTGGATAAGTTTTCCTGCAGCAAACATGGGCTCTCCTTTGTTTGGCTAAGTTATTTTATTTAAACAATGTGTGAACTGTTATTTGCTTCAGATTTTAATCTTTCCTCTTGCTTGGCATGGGCAACTACGAATTCATTTTAATTCCTTCCTTGTTGGCAACGTGGATTGGCTTTGAATTCTTTCTTGGCGTGGGAAGCCTCTCCTTTTCTTCTTTGGCAAGTTGTAAATCTCTCTCCCACATGACCATCTTCTCTAGTTTTGGCATGGGAAGCTTAATTTAAGGGAAAAAAAGTGTGGCAGTCTTGTCTTGGCATGGAAACTTTAAACTTTGCCATTATTCTTTTTTTTTGGCTTTTCTCTATTTGCATGCACGTGTGGACTGTTTGCTTTCTTTTATTTTTTTAATGTTGCATGTTGAAAACTTGTTCCAAACCAATGCGTTGATTTCTTCTTCTTCTTTTGGCTTACTTTGCTGAAAAAAAATGCGTGGATACTTGGTTATTTATGCATGAATCTTTATTCTTCATGTTTCCTATGTGTTGAATTTCTCCTTCTCCATTTAGATTATAAATGCGTGGATATGTGAACTTTTCTTCTTTGTTGTGTGCTATTTCATCTTCCTTGGCAACGTGGGCTCTCTTTTTCATTGGCGTGGGCAGATTACAGGTAAGTGTGTGACCAATGATCTCCTTGTTGTCTTGGAATTGTTGGATAGCTAATGAAATCAAAACTCAAATGTGCGGCTCTCTTCCGGATTACCCAGTGAATACATGGAGGATCCTTGTCTTCTTTGGTAGCATGAAATTTTATTCTTCCCTCCCTTGCAAATGTGTGGATAGCTGATGCCTTTTCTTTGAACCTACGTTGGAATTTGCTTTTTTCTCCTGTGGCCACCTCTTTTCTTGCAAAGGCATGGAAAATCCTTCTTGTCTATGGTTGTGCTGAAAACTTATGAACTTTTATTCCTTTCACACGTGAATGCACTGCCTCTTCTTCAAGTGTGTGGATCTACAACTTCAATCACCTTTTCATTAAAACCTTATTTACTTCTAGTGTATTGCCTGAGAGATGTGAAAAAAATATTTCTCTGAAACGTTGCTTTAGAAGAAATAAGAAGAAATCGGAAAGCTTTACATGACTTCTTCCAACATAATTTCACGGAGAATTGGTTATGTAGATTAAAGAAGCTTCATATATCGATTTGTTTTTTCTCGTTGAAATAACCAGTTTCCCTTTCTTCGGGTAGTGGGCATTAATTGCCAGGAAAATATGGGAAAAAACTCAATCGTTTGCCCATGGCAATGGCAAATCAAGCTGGAATTCCTATTAATTTCCCCATGTGGGAAATTGGGAGATATTTTTCCAGTTTTCCAACCAGTTGGGTTGGCAATCAGCAGGAGAAATTCCACAAACATGAAAAAAATAAGATTTTTCCAGGGAAAGGAAATTCGAGAGCGGAAAGCCAACTTGGTATTCTCAGCAATTAGAAGTGGAATTTTAATATCCCCTAATAATAATAAGAAACTTGTCGATTGATTTTCAATAAATATTAAATTAATATTCATTTAATTAAAAACCCCCAAAATTTATTAAAATTAATATTATTAAATAAACTGGTAAGAAATTAATTAATTAATTATTAACGCAATTTGTGACCTGGTGGGAGGTGTTCTCACCCAAAATGAATGAAACAAAGACCGGAATGATCATAAGAAAAATACAATCACGATGGGGATGAGAAATCAAATGAAAGAACACTTTTGAAAAAATTTAAAATTTTCATACTTAGTAATTTTTGTGAAGTCAAAATTAGTTGATAACAGCTGGCTCTAATTGGGGAAAAGGACTTCACGGACGCAGCAACGGACCCAGACCTAACAATTTAATGAACATGATCCCAAAAAATGATGATGCACAAAAAATGATGACAAAAGAGAGGAAACCAAGAAAAAGGAAAAGAAAAAACCAAAATCCTAATTACCTATGTATAGACGGGGGACAACCTATTTTCAATTTTGATAGTGCTTGAGATGTTTCCCATTGTAGAGTAGAGGCAAATGAGATCCATCAGTATTTGTCAAGTAATAGGTGTTATCTCCATAGAAATGCATGATTTTGAAAGGGCTCAGCCATAGTGAATCAAACTTCTCATGTTTTCCTTTCGGTTCACGTCTCTTGTCCCAAAGAAGAAATAAGTCATTGATTTGAAATTGTCTCTCCTTAGTTTTTTTGTCAAACAATTTCTTCACTTTTGATTGGTGTTCTTCGATCATTTTCCACTTGACTTCTATGTTCTTCAAGCTTGCTTAGGAACATGATCCTTTTATCGAATGCATTGGCAAAGCATTCATCGCCAACTACTTGAGTCAATCGTAATATCCGTAACTCCAAAGTGATGGGAATTTGATCATCAATTATATAAGAGATGGAATGGAGACATTTTTATTTCCCTTTTAGGAGTTATATGACTAGCCCATAATGCATCATATAACTTTTTATGCCAAGTTCTTTGATTTTCTTTGACTAACTTGTGCACGATAGTAATGATGTTTTTTGTTACTGGATTCTATTTGATCATTTCCCTTAGGGTAGTAATCTGATGAATGAGATAAATATATCCCATATCCATAACAAAAACCTATCATCTCTGCAGAAGAAAAATTGGTGGCATTGTACATCATGATCTTTTATGGAATTCTGTAACGAATCAATATATTCTCTTTGATGAATTCACATATTACCGTAGTAGATGTTTGTTTCACTGGAATGGCTTCTACCCACTTCATAAAGTGTTCAGTTTCCATGAGTACATGAGTATGACTAGCACTAGAATTTTGATTCATAACTCTGATGATATCTAACCCCCATTGTTGAAAGGGTTATACAATGACAACTGGCATTAAAGGCAAAGCTGCCAATTTAGGTCTTCCAAAAAAATATTGACAAGATTCACATTTGGCTACCCATTTTTAGGAGTCAGAAAACATACTGGGCCTGTAATAATGTGCTCACAAAATCTATTGAGCTATCACTGGTCTAGAGAAATTACCACTGCAAGCATGATTTTGAAAGGCTTCAAGCAACCTGGGTTGTTGTTATTTATCAACACATTTGAGGAACATGCCATCAATACCTTTATTGAATAAGGTGTTGTCCCAAATGACGTACCTAGAAGCTCTCAATTTTATATCCCTTTTTTCTTTAGTTGTCATATTCTCAGGACATTCACCAGATGTGAGAAAATAAGTGATATCAGAATACCATTCATCTGTGGTACTGACAAAAACTACCAGTGGTAAACTTTTTTCAACCGGTTCTTCTTCAGAGTCACCTCGTGGCTCGTTCTCTGCGATGAGTTGGCATATTCCCCTTCCTCAAACTAACTTGGTAGGATTAATGTCCAAGTCATATTCCTGGATCTTGGAGACCCAATTACCTCTTTTAGATCCTAGTTCCTGTTGTGTCAACATTGATTTAACTACGGTGTCTGGCACTAAGACTTTGGTGTGAGAATTCAATACATAGTACCTGAAATGTTTCAAGGATATAATTACCATGTATGCATGCCTCTTAAGGGGAGTGTGATTCAATTCATGTTTCTTGAATCCAAAACTCATGAATGCAATAGGAGATTCAATTCCCTCTTGATTGTGTTGAGTCAAGATGGAAAAGATCGTGTGTGGAGAAGCATAACAATAGACTATGAAATCCTTTTTAAAATCAAGACACACCAATGTAGGAGCTTTTGTAATAGCATCCTTGATTTTTTCAAATGCTTCTCTACCTTCCTTCAACCATTTGAAGGATTATTTTCCTTTCATCATATCAGAAATTTCTTTGGTTAGCTCAACGAAATCTAGCACGAACCTTCTCAAAAATTTCACCTTCCCAAAGAATGAGTGGACTTCAGGCTTACTTGTAGGTAAGAAAATATTCTTGATAGCTTGAACTCATTCAGGGTCGATCTTTGTTCCTTCTTTAGAAACAATATGACCTAGGATTTTCCCTTCTGTAACTCCAAACAATGACTTCTTTTGATTCGGGGAGATCTTATGAAGTTTGCACCTTTTCAATATTTTCTCCAAATCTCTTAGGTGGTCTTCTCGCTTCTCTTGAGAAAATTGTCAAGTCATCTAGGTATATTATGATGATCTTGTCTTTATAATCTATGAATTCCATATCCATAGCCCTTTGAAAAGTCACACTGGCATTGATCAAACCAAAAGGCATTCTTCTATATGTGAATGTACCCCAAGGGTAGTGAACGTTGTTTTATGTTGGTCTTCTCTAGCCACTTTAATGTGATTATAACTAGAGAAACCATCTACCATGGATAGCATCTCTGATCCAGTTATTGCCTATAGAATATGGTCCATGACTAGCAGTGGATAATTATCCTTTAAGGAAGCTTGATTAAGATTGTGGAAATCCACACAAATCATAATTTCTCCATTTTTCTTGCGAACCGGTACAATATTAGCTATCTAAGTTAAATGTCGAATAGGCAAAACTATTCATATATCTAACTTCCTTTGAACCTCATGGAATATTGTCCCTATTATCTTGGAATATTTTAGGTCATTCCTGCTCTTTCTCTTTGATAAACCTATCATGTTTATCAAAAAATTCTTCAAGTGAAACCAATCGTTTTGGAATTTTATTTCCTTTGAGATGAATGATTCCATCGCCAGTATCCTCATTCTCAACTCCTTCTTGAATGGGTGAGGTTGTCGATTCACGAAATGTAGAATCACTTCCTTCAAAGTACAATAGTTCAAAATTATCTCTCTTTTCCAAGAAGGAAATAATTTGGTGATCATCATTGAAGACTTGCCAATTTTCTGAATTGTCAGGAACACTTGGCCTAAACACCATTTCAATGGTGTATCTGTCTTGATCAAACTCTACATGAGGGATCATCAATGAAGTTTATACTGCTAGATAATTTGCTTTGTCATTATTTTCACGAGGGACAAATTCTATGGAAAAAACATTGAAGGTTTCTATCGCATCCCACACTTTATTTTTGTAGTGTCTCAAACAATTATTCTTTACCTGAAATTGATTTTTAACTTACTTCACAATCAATTCTGCATCTCCAAAGACTTTCAAAAAAATTATTCCTTTCTCTTCTATAACTTGGAGGCTAAGGATTAATGCCTCATATTCTATAGTGTTATTAGTATTTGAAAATTGGAGTTTATAAGAAAAAGGAAATATTTTACCATTTGGATATATAAGTACCACTCCTGTACCGGAACCTATTGAGCAACAACTTCCATCAAACTCAAGAGTCCAGATCTCATTGGGATCTTGGAAAGTGACCTCATTTGCATTAACCTCTATATTCATAATATAATTACCCATACTTGAGTTTTTACATAGGACATGTGCGTGGTGATCATCGGTTTTCGTTACGGTGAAATTTTCCTGAGTCTATGGCATTAGCTTCTTCATTTCTCCACTGATAGGGATCATAGCATGAAACCAGTCCATTTGAATCTCACCACCCATATCTTTGCAAAATTTCCTTCTTAACAACATACCATATGAAGCAGGAATGTCAGAAACTAGAATGGTTACCTTGACTCTCTTTTGAGGAAATTGAGCTAAAACCATTTGAGCGTCTTTAATCTACCCAATCAAAGGAACTTGTCTTGTCTCCATGGAGTAACAAGATCTGAATGTTCTCATACAAGTCAACCCAAGAGCATGTGCTAATTTTTTAGGCATCACATTATCCAAGGCTCCAGAATCTATAATGCAATTAGTTAATTTGCATCTGTTGATCAGAAATGACACAAAGAAAGGTTCAATATTTTTATTCGAAGGTGTAGTGGCCACCACAATATTTTGAGTCTTCCCATCTTTTGGAGTTTTCAGAATTCCTTTACAAGAATGAACAATAGAGTCATCTTTGATAAACTAGACCAATTTCTCGAGTTGATCCTTATTGGACTTCAAGTACTCTTCATGTGACATGGAAATTTTTGTTTTATTGATGTGATCAATGATATCAAATTTGGGGAAAATGACTGTACTTGATGTCTCAAATACTAGTTCTTTGAACTTGATGATGGCACACTTTTGGCCTTTTCTTCGGGCTTGGTTGATATTGATGTGGAAGAAGAAATTTTCTTCGTAGTTTATTTATCAACTGATTGAATTGACAAAAGTCCTCATTTCTTTAAGATAGTTTTGACCTTAGAAACCTCAGTCACCTTGGATTCTTTAGGAGTCTCAGTTGTCTTGGATTCTTTGGAAGCTTCTTTAGTTTTAGTTTCTTTAGGAACTTCCTTGAAGCTCTTTTTATCTTCCACCTTAGTGGTACTCTGCTCCTTTTTCTGAGAGCATGTGAAGACCGCGAAGGATTGACTATTCATGTCTTCCACAATTTCTTCATATTTGTCTTCTTCTTTTTAATGGTACTCAAATAAATGATTATTACTTTCTCCTTCAATTTCTTTGACTTTAGGTTCAGATGTCCCAGAATCTGGTTCTTCTTTGTCAACTTCAACGACCTTAACTTCATCATCACTTTCTTCAATGACATCACACTTTGAGTTAGTTGCAGGAGCCGCTTCAATAGCAAGCCTCATTAGAGCGCCTGTAATTCTAGATTTTTTGGGAACGTAGCCTTTTCTTGGGATGTCTCTATAAGGAGCAAGTTTACTACTTTGAGCAACTTGCTTTTTCAAATCTAGCACATCATTAGCCAACTTAGTGAGTATGGTCTCAAAAGCGTTGGGGGTTTCTTGACTCTTTCCCTTGAGGGAATTTTTATTGAATTTTACCACCATGATTAAGTCATCATCAATTTCTATTGTCAGGAATTGAGCAATTTCCAAAGTAACTACTCTAACTCTTCTCAGTTGATAGCACACTTCTAGTTGTGAATTAATAAAGAAACATTTTTGTCTATTAGGGTTCGAGCGAATTCTGGTAGGAACTTTGTTAACCATTTTTTTGAACTTCGCCACAAAATTCCTCATGGTTTATGTTGGTTCATTCTTCTCCTGAGATAGATGGGAAAGAAGGGCATGTTCGTCTTCTATCGTTTTGAAATGGTCTTCAAACTTAGTTTTCATATCATTCTAGTTTGTAATGCATCCATTTGGCAGATGATGAAACCAATCCATGGCAATGTCTTGCAATGTTTCAATGAAGAGGTGAACAATGACATCTTCATATTCTACTGAAAAAATTACACATACAGCAAAGAAGGCGGAAATGTGGTCATCAGGTGATGTCCTCCCATCTCCATCGAACTTGGGAAGAATCTATCTTGACCCTCGTGGGAGGTAATGTTGAGCTTGTAATTCCAATGGGCTTATGGTATTTCCCCAAGGTATGTTAACTACCATCTTGGAAAAGGTGGTATGCAGAGGTAAAACAACATGTGTAAGAACAATTTCTTGACTTGTAGTGATTCCTCCCTTACTTGCTCTTTCAGGACTTGATGCAAGGCTTATGGATTTTTGGGGAGTGTTCCTCCTTGGAGGAGATAACTTGAAATAAAACTTTCCTTAAAAATCAAAAATGGGATCAGATCGACCTTTAGCTTTCTCTCCTCATGTAAACCTCTTTCCTGTCAATTTGAAATATTTACTGTGAATGGGTCACTGGCACATTTTGATCAGCTCTAGCCTTTTCTCTTTGCTATCTACCTCGATCTCTTTATGCCTGAATGATTCTAGAAATGCTAGTAGCTTGATCTTCTTCATTATCTAGTACTGATGTGGCAAGATGAAAATGATAGTTGCTCATGCACTTTTCCCAAATAGTTTGTCTTAGATCCGATGATATGTCTTCTTGTGTATCTACAAAAATAATATTTGTTTGCAAGATATGTGGGATACATGTATAGTCATAAAAATTATTACCTTGGTGGAAGAGAGCTGCGTTGATGCACTACGATCAATATGTGTCCAAGAGGTCTTCTGGCCACTAGTGTGGGTGCTCTTCTTCTAAGGTCATCATTGTAGATTTCTCTGCCAATGGATTTTTCAACAACCACAAATTTATGCAAGCTTTAGCAGTTTTCCCAAGATACTATTCAAACATTGGCAACAACGTCTCCTTGAAAATATTTGTTGGGCATAAGATTCATTTGAAGAACTGGAGCTTGTGCAGAGGGGATAGTCATAAATATTTAATGAATCACTGGTTAAATATTCCTTAATCCCCAATAGAGTCACCAAAAACTGTTAGCATATGGATTTTCATGCATGCAAATGACATGCACCAGTATCGGAATGAAGTCCCTCCTCAATGAAGGTGAGGTTGCCTTTATTGAAAACTAAAACTGTATTTACATATGCACATTCAAAATTGTATGTGGGGGGTGTTTTGAAACATCAATGGAAAGAAAAATGAATAAGGGAGATGGAATGGAATGAATAAAAGCAATGGAAACGAATGAATGGAAGGAACATGCAAGAGTTAGGTAAAAGCATAGCCTAATATTGCACGAAGAAAAATGATGAATAACTAACACAAATAAAACATAGTTTGAGTTAGCTAAACAAGAATGAGTAAAAGGGAACACACATGAGAAAGTAGATAATCAAAGCTTGTTCATTGTGAACTAGAACAACATATTAATATAGTTGAAAATAAGATCCAAGACAATATTTTCATACAAGATTCAACGCTAACATCTAATGAACATAAGAACACTAAATGTTACAAGAGACAATGAATATTTCATTAACTCTAAAATATCTTCTCAAAAGATCACAAATTTTCTTTCCTTGAATTAAATCTTGCATACAAATTTTTTTTTTTTTCCTCTCTCAAAATCACCCTTACAAATGAGCCCCTAAGTCCCTTTTATAACCCAAAAGTTGGTTACACAGTAGTTAGGTTTTACATGCACATTAAATAGGCATCTTAAGTGACTTTGACTTTTCAACCAAATTTAAAACAAAGTAACTTGAAAATAGAAACCACTTAAGTTATCAAAAAATGCCAAAAGTGAGTTAAACAATAACATCACTTCATAAATAAAAGCAATGGAAAAATGTGGACCCCACTTAAATGACTTGGGCACACACATAGACATCTTAGTCAGCAATGTACCACCTAGATAAATACACCTACGATCAGTACCTTATCCATTGGGCCAAGAGTCTGCATATCCTGGTTGTACGGGAATGAACTCATCGAACGTGCTCTGTGATCCTCCAAATGACAAGAGAGCTGAGCTTGAAACTTGAGAGCAATTCATCCACCCCTCTGTTTGAGCAACATCCTAGTGTGAGTAATTTTTTCTTTATTTGCATTCACATTCACAATTACACACAATCATCCACATGCTTCAAATAACTTTCCACGATGAATTATTCATTTGTCGTGAGACCGTAGTCATTACGCCACCTTGGCTTGTCAGAATCAAGCTCCTAATCTTTAACCATTGAGAAGATCTTTCAAGGGTTGAGATTGCAATTCACTTCCTAGAGTTTTTGGAGTTAAATCACCACACTATACATGTGTCATAGTGCATCCATGCAAGTGATGACTAATTCAAAACAAGCGTTGGGAAAATTGTGACTCGTCTTCAGTTGATATGCGGTCACAAAACCGACCTACATTGACTTGTCCCAAGTTGGTATCGGTGATGTTTTCATCCTCTGAATGGAGCATCAAGGTGGGTAGAATGCCCTAGAACCCATATTGTAACATCGTTTTGTTTGAAGATGACATGATTGTGACAGAAGCATGATTTCAGGTTATTGCTTCCTTCTTACAAAATTGAACAAATCACCTCTAAAACTACCCTAGGAAAAATAGTAAATATTGTTCTAAGAAGCTCTCACAAGATGAGGGATTCTATTAAGGTACCAAAATTCTACGTGTCATAGGGTTTTTTCCCAAATCAAATTCTTCAGTCAAATATTAAAAGTCAAAGTTGACTCTTTTGAAACTGCAAGGAAAATCAGGTGTAAAACTGTGAAAATCTCGTTTCATTTTAGCCTGGGAAAAATACCAAATGTAACCCTGGGCATCTAAAACCTGAAAAGGGTTCATATGAAAGTGGGAATAATTCAAGGAAATAATAAATTTCTCTTGACGATCATCCGAATTAAAATTATCAACTCTCAAATTCAATCTCTTTGAAGTCTGAAAACTGTGCGAGCAGTGAAATCAAGCAAACTAAATTTTATTTGGCTCCATGAAAAATATAAAATGAGGTGTTGTGAATTTGAAATTTGTAAGAGTACATGAATTTGGGTGGAATTCAAAGAACCAAACTGTTCTTCAAGAAAATCACCTAGGCACGAACTACAAATTCTCAAAGTAGGCCTTCCGACAAGGTGAAACAGTGCACGTGGCGAAAATCAAATGAACTGTGTTTTATTTGGCTTCGTGAAAAATACCATATGAGGTGTTGTGAATCTATAAATGAGTATGGAAGCACCTTAACATGATTAAAATCATGGGAAATGATTGGTTTTTCAAGAAAATCATTCAGCTTCGAGATATCGAGCTCCGAAGTTGATTACTTTGACAGATACAAACCGCGGAAGCCTTCATTGCACATCAATTGTTTTCTTCCTTAATTTCATTTTTCTTGTGCTGATATATATTTTGTTTGAAATTTAATGTTATCTCTCTTCATGCACACTCCTCTTCTTGCAATTGCGTGGCTCTTTTTTGTATGGCGTGGATAAGTTTTCCTGCGGCAAACATGGGCTCTCCTTTGTTTGGCTAAGTTGTTTTATTTAAACAATGTGTGGATTGTTATTTGCTTTGGATTTTAACCTTTCCTCTTGCTTGGCGTGGGTAGCTGTGAATGCATTTTAATTCCTTCCTTGTTGGCAACGTGGATTGGCTTTGAACTCTTTCTTGGTGTGGGAAGCCTTCTCCTTTTCTTCTTTGGCAAGTTGTAAATTTCTCTCTCACATGACCATCTTCTCTGGTTTTGGCATAGGAAGCTTAATTTGCGGAAAAAAAGTGTGGCAGTCTTGTCTTGGCATGGAAACTTTAAACTTTGCAATTATTCTTTTATTTTTTGGATTTTCTCTACTTGTTTAAACGTGTGGACTACTTGTTTTCTTTTATTTTTTTCTATTGCATGTTGAAAACTTGTTCCAAACCAATGCATTGATTTCTTCTTCTTTTTTGCTTACTTTGCTATAAAAAATGTTTGGATACTTGGTTATTTATGAATGAATCTTTATTCTTCATGTTTCCTATGTGTTGAATTTCTCCTCCTCATTTTAGACTATGAATGTGTGGATCTGTGAACTTGTCTTATTTTTTTGTGTTATTTCATCATCCTTAGCAACGTGGGCTCTCTTTTTTATTGGCATGGGTAGATTGCAGGTAAGTGTGTGACCAATGATCTCCTTGTTGTCTTGGAATTGTTGGACAGCTGATGAAATCAAAAATCAGATGTGTGGCTCTCTTCCGGATTACACAATGAATGCATGGAGGATCTTTGTCTTCTTTGGCAACATGAAATCTTATTCTTCCCTCCCTTCCAAATATGTGGACAGTTGATGCCTTTTCTTTGAACCTGCGTTGGAATTTTCTTCTTTCTCTTGTGGCCGCCTCTTTTCTTGCATATGCATGGAAAATCCTTCTTGTCTATGGTTGTGCTGAAAACTTATGAATTTTTATTCCTTTCCCACGTGAATGCACTGCCTCTTCTTCAGGTGTGTAGATCTACAACTTCAATCACCTTTTCATTGAAACCTTATTTACTTATGGTGTATTGTCTAAGGGTTGTGATAAAAATATTTCTCTGAAACGTTCCTTCAGAAGAAATAAAAAGAAATTGGAAATCTTTACACGGCTTCTTCCAACATAATTTCATAGAGAAATTGTTATGCAGATTAAAGAAGCTTCGCTTAACCATTTCTTTCTTCCCATTGAAATAACCAATTTCCCTTTCTTCGGGTAGTGGCCATTAATTGCTATTGAAATATGGGGAAAAACTCAATTGTTTTCCCGTGGCAATGGCAAAGCAGGAAGGCAATTCCCATTTATTTCCCCATGTGGGAAATTGGGAGATCTTTTGCCAATTTTCCAACCGGTTGAGTTAGCAATCAGCAGGAGAAATTCCACAAGTAGGGGAAAAAGAAGATTTTTCCAGAGAAGGGAAATATGGGAGCGGAAAGTCAATTTGGCATTCTTGACAACTAGAAGTGGAATTTTAATTTCCCCCAACAGTAAGTAAAAAAAATTTGATTGATTTTCAATAAATATTCATTTAATTAAAAAAAACCCAAAATTTAATAAAATTAATTTTATTAAATAAATGGGTAAGAAATTAATTAATTAATTATTAACGTAGTTTCCGACCTGGTGGGAGTTCTCACCTGAAATGAATGAAACGAAGACCGGAATGATCATAAGAACAATACGATCACAATGGGGATGAGAAATCGTGTGAAAGAACACTTTTGAAAATAAATAAATTTCATCCTTAGTCATTTTTGTGAAGTCAAAATTAGTTGATAATAGCTTCTTAAAAAAATCGCTACAAGCATTCTCTTCCACAAGACTATGAGAAAGGTTTTCTTTAATTAATCAAACCTGTTTCGTGGGCTTTTTAACATTGTACAAGCAAATTGCAAGATGCACTAAATATTTTTAGAGGCTTTTGAATGAAAGTTTGGGTATCCCATAAGCATGTTTTTGTTGTAGTTCCATTTAGGAGGGCTACTTGATTTTCTTCTACAGATGTTACCTATAAAATGTTGTTACGTAAAAAAAATTATAGTTGAGAAAATCTAGGTGATATGTCAAATATCGATTTGTTATTGACAATATGGAGAGTTTTAGTATTGCTTAAAGGTTAGAATTCTAAGTGGTGAGATATTTTTGTGGCATTGATATTTATTTATTGGCATATGTAGCTTCATTTTAGGAAAATTTGCATTTTTGCTTTGGTAATGTATGATGAAAAGATCTAGGAATGTTTTAGTGTCTGACTCCAAAAATTATTAACAATCAAGTGGGAAATTTCAGAGTGTCTACAATGATCTTGATTTATATAATGCGGGTTGGACCATATTTAACGGCACGTGATCATTATATGTTGTTAGAAGCAAGGTTTTCTATTTTCCACAAGGTCATAGTGAGCAAGTAAGCTTGTGGCTTTATAGACCTGAAATATTCAATCGAATGTAGCTGGCAGGTGTAAATCCAGACTCCAAAAAATGTTTGAAAGATTTTTTAGGTGTTGTAGTTATAGGTTCCTTATTGTTTATGTATGTAAAATGTAGAAGCATACACACAGCTTTTGAACTATTTGAAAAAATGCCCTATAATCATTTCATGGAATGTAGTGATCTCAATATTTAACCCCTATTATTATGCTTTTAGTATTTATAAATTTGGAAATCTTCACTATCATGATTCATTAATGTTTTTTTAGAAAATCCCTATTTTGTTATGTTTTTTACCACAAAAATAATTGATTCATTATGCCTAAGGTTATCACTCATGGTATTGAAAGTTGATAGATCACACATTTAATATTAGAGAGAAATAAACAGTTCTTGTGAGATCTTCAATGGTTTTTTTGGTGTCGTTAACCAGACACACAGATGAGGCTTGGAGAGAATGTAACATGTCATAGTTGGATAAGGGATTGTTTCCATCTTAGCAATGACATTATTAGTTATTAGCTCAAAACCCTCGAATGCACAACTTTACCACCCTCCCTTAGAATGCTTAGATTATCTGATTATTTTATGGGGCTTGTTTACTTGAACAGGTGCAATTGGACTGAATTTCAGAAAGATCCTACAATAGATCAAGCCAATTTTATCAAATTTGTTATCATGTTATGTGGGTGTCATGTATATTGAATTGGACCATGAGGAATTTGAGCCTATGAAAATCAAGAACCAATTACAACATTACATTCCATCTCACCTAAACTTGTCGCCGAAGGAGCTTGATGTATTCAACTACCTCGTTTAGCATGTTTGCAATGTTTGTTTGTTGCATGTGGTAAACATTGTAGGACCAAAAAAGGTCAGTGTAACTTGTTGGAATATAAAATCAAGCATTAGTAACCAGAGAGCCTAACAACCTTATTAAATAAGAGGTCTAGTTTATACCACTTTATGATGATAATATTTCTCATAAGGGACAGAGTATAACATACAGTGGTATCAGATATCAAAAAATAGAGAAATAATATCCATCCTTACAAGTATTAAACTTATAATCTATTGAATATAAATTTCTCAAATCCTATATCTCAACACATCTTTAAAATATTTGAGAATTATCTACCTTAAAGGAAAACAACCTAATGGATTAACATGTGTTTGAGCTAAGTTGCCAATCCCACATCTAACAACCAATGGAATGGCTAAATGACCAGTAAAACAATTCAAAATATAATATGTTGCATAAAAATTAAGCTTTCAAGCTTGATATGGAATGCAAGTGCTTTGTCTTTCACATCCATTTAGTTTGTTTCATTGTTTAGGGAAAAAATGAACCTTCATGAACTCAAGACAAAAACCATGGAACCTTGTAATTTTTCATTTGCATAAACGCTTACCAAGGACTCTGTCATACTCAAAGGTGGAAAACTTTTCCCATTCATATCTCTAGCTTGCTTTCTTGTGGAAAAGGATGTCCTATTTTTCATGTCTAAAAATCTCTCAAAAACAATTACTACTTCATCTCAGGACGCAACTTGAAAACTTAGGATATAAGGTTGGAATCCACTCCCATTGCCTAGATTACCATCGTCTAAGCTACTCCGACCCAAGCTCTCAGCCAAACATCCCACATGCATGTTGATGTTTTCAACAACTTTTGGCATGCTCATATCACTCAGCTAAGATGAAATCCCTGCAGTAGAACTACCTTGCTTCATAAAACTCATCTAAGTTTCTAGTACTTGGGCCAACCATATCACCACCTACTTAGATGAAAGGTTGGTCATATTCCTTACTGCCCCTAGGAAACCTAAAAGACAGAGATTCAGTAGGTGAATAAGGAAACCGACAAAGACCAAGGTTAGCATAAAGACATAAGACATGGAAAAAGAATAAAAATTACAAGCCTATTATTTACTGATATATTTGATGTAGTGTTCTTATAATCTATAAAAAGTAAAAGAATAAGTTGGGTAAGATAAGTTAGAAGTTAGAACACCACAAAGAAACATAGGACATTTGAGCTTAGATCGTTCAGTTTGTAACCATAGTTTCACAATAAAAGGGAGTTAAATGGTCAGAATATATTTCCAAGCATTTGAATTTTTCATTAACTTGCCACCAATTTTTACCATTAAATCATAGGTAGATTGCACATCATAGCGGAACATTAGGGGGAAAGAAAATATCTGGGAAAATGGCTTCTAATGAACATTGACCCAAATCTGATAGTTTCCTCCAATAAGCCTTATTACTATCAAATCACGACATTGGTCCCAGGGACCCACTTCTGGTCATCAGGTGAGATCGCTCATTTTTTTGGTATGCGAGCCATCGAGGAATTCAATAAGCTTATCTCACTCGGTCGAGCTAAAACAATGTCAAATCGGGAATAAAGAGACGAGTCATCAGAGGAGTTCGTGCCTTGTCCTAACTCGGTCATAACTCAGATCACAAGCCTTGGATGAGTTCATGAGTAGGAAATGTAAGTTCAGTAACCGAGTTTGGCTTGTCATAAAAGATTCTCGATAGGAGCGGAGGATGTTTCGATGGTTGGCTCATTGAGGCAAAGAAATGACGAGCTCGACTTGATTTAATTCAACATGGAGAGATTGATGCTTCCTTGTTGGAATATGAATTCAGTTTTAATGACTTGATGGAGACAATAGTTGCCTCAAGATTTGGTCAAGCTTCTTCCATGGAAGAGAATTTCCAAAATGAAAAGGCGAGACAACTCAACTAAAACTTTATCTCGTTCTTCTACTACAGCGGAAAGATTTTACAACTGATCACGACTATGGTCGCATGCAACTAGAACATCAAGACCAACACCAATGGTTCCTTGGGATCACCCTGTGGTAGCTGTCGCAATTAACTCTCTCTGGAGGCGATTGATTTTCTGAGATAAAGTTTACTTCTCTAGCCTGTAGCTGCTGCGTATAGCCAATTATTATAGTGTCATGGCAAGAGAACGATATTTCCGCGCATGGGAAATATTTCGCTTGATTTCCAAGTGGATTTTTATGAATGGCAGGCCAAGCTGAAAATCCCGCGCGCTGGAGGGAATTGTGGAGATAAAGAACAAACTTGCCAAGTTTGTGTGGCGAAGCTGAGGCTGGGGCCCGTGGATTAATTTGGCCGAGCCGTTATGTGGGGATTCGGAGCTGTAATGCCAAGTGGGTTTTTCATGGATGGCAAGCCATTGAAAAGATTCTGGGCGTGGGAGAAGTTTGAGTCTACTACCAAAAAATGGGAGAAATCCGATCAAACTGCCAAGCGTGGAGATTTTACAATGGCTATCCAACATGATACTTTCGCGCGGGCTGTGTAAACAGGATCGAAGCACGTTGTGTGAGTCACAAGGAGAGTTAAAGTGGCAATTGCAAATTGGGCAGCGAGTAATCCTCCAAGCGATAAGGGAGGATGATGGCGAGATGGTTGAAGATGGGTCGACGTTGAAAAAGTATCTAGTTTCAGGCTCACAAGAAAGAAACGCCTTCTCATGGAATATTGTAATTGTAACTTACAGAAGACACAGGTTTCCTCACGAAGCAACAAACAAATGTCTGACCTGATCAGTTCACCTTTGCCAGCATACTTCTCCCAACTCTCGTTTGGGATCTGAGCATTCGGTGGTTGCGAGAAACTCCCATGCATAGGCAGCAGGCATGTTGCAGTACAGTAGAGGCCTTTCTTTTGAGCACTTTCAGCAAGCAGGTTGTCCAACTGGCTTATCCTTATTCTAAACTCGGATCTATAGCAGCTGCAGGAAACAAATATTCACTGCCGTGTATGATGGATTGGAGTCACGTTGTTCAAGGCTTCATAAAATTTCCCTGAATCAGGAGATGAAGGTTTATTATGGTGCAGAATGAAACGATTCATATTGCTCAGCATTTTTTCTCTGAGAAATGAATTGAATGTGAATGTCAACTCTGAAATACCTGGTTGGCCGTTTTGTATGCTACATCCTTGTTACTCGTAAATGGTCTCTTTGAGAAACTCTGAGTGCAATAAGCAATTTATACCCTTCCATTATGTACGTCCAATCAGACAATAAAAAAGTATTTTGTTACCAGGTTCAAAGAACCTTGTTTTTTACAATGGACGATTATACTGCAGTTTCAAGCTAATTTTATCTAGCTTATTTCTATTAGCCTTGATCCACGACTAAGGAAGAATTCATATGGTTGTTACCTGTACATTTTTCCAAGGTCCTCTTGGTTGCCCCAGTTGTTCAATATATTCTTTGAAGGGCTTCTTTTATGTGTTGTAGATTGTAACATAAAGATCTTTTTAGTTTCTGAAAAAATGAGTATATTGTGTAGCTCATAGCTACCTATGCCATACTAAGATCCCAATAGTGGCATAATTGTTGATTGGAGCCGAGATTGCCGAGTGCACTGCCAAAATACCGAAGGGTTATTTGACCAAAAACCAGTCTTAAGGGTGTCTATCGACATGTTACGGGCATGAGCCTGGGTCATCATCATGGCAGCACTAGGTCTTTATTGATAATGGCATTTTCTCATCGTTTGGAGGGTGCAAATTGTGCTTATTATGGCAAAGCCAAAACATTCTTACTACAAGTGTTATATGATAAGGAAGAACTGTGAGCATTGTGGTAAAACCATTCTTTTTAGAAATATTGGGTTAAGCTCGGTATTCAAGTGAATTTGAGCCCAGAAAAGGTAAGATCGTTTGCTGGATGAAGAGCTCGGTGACTTCGCAGGGAGCTCGTGGTGATGTTTCATGAAGTTTTAACGTGGAATGCATAAATGGCCTCGAGTTAACCAGAGGAAAATGATAAGAATCGAGTTTGATAGCTCGCCATTCGAAGGACTCAATGTAAAAGAGTGCAATTACCAAAGCAAGGAAAGAGTTAGTGTGGGGTTCAAAATCGATTGCAACACCGAGTTAGAGGATTCAAAGCTCATCGAGTTTGGCTATGTGCAGACTCTATCCACATGGACCCCCCTCCTCTTCAATTCAAATAGGTCAACGGGGGGTCCCAACATAATGTTATTTAAATTAATATTTTTATTTAAATATTTTAATAATAATATTTATTATTATTATTTAAATATTCTTTTAATTAATTGAGAAGACTAGGTCATCGGGTAATTAATGACCCATGATGGAACCTTCTCAAGTGGTTCAACTAACTGAAATAAATACATCATGAGCCTTCAATTTAGGAATGTAATTATGACCATTTCCTCTTCTTTCTCACATATTCTTCTATAAATGTAAGTTGGAAGCTCATTTCAAAGGTTCCAATAGTTCAGACAAGTTGGACAGTTAGATATCTCAGGAAAGTGTATACTTTTCAAGAATCCTCTCTCTTCTGTAAGTTGTTCTTGTGTGTTGAGAGAACTTTCAAGCCTCCTCTTCAAGACTGTAATGGCAACTTTTTCCTCTTCTGAATGTATGATGCATTGTGCATGTTATTGAAGCAATAAAAGTGTGTGTTTTTGTGACTAATCTCGGTCCTTTCATCCTTCTGTGCTTCTTTGTGCCTTTCTCATACTTGCTGGTACACTGTGCAAGTTTAAGTTCTATTACAGGTTCTTGGAGTTCTGTGCTTATCGAGTGGTGAAGTATTGCATGCAGTTGAGTTGTGGTGTCTGTTCACCCTTCTTGAGTTCATCCTTCTTCACTGGGAAACTGGTATATTCTCGGTCTGATAAAGTTTAACAAAGGGAACGCGTGTCTCTTTGTTTGTGGTATCATGTACCCTCTCTAAGTTGCAGTAGGTGAAGTTGACCTGTGGTGCACACACCCTCTTCAAATTAACCCTTCCTGAGTCTGAAGACACCCTTTATTTGGTGCATCACCATCCCTAGTATAGTTTCATTTCTGTAAATCTCTCTCCCTAAAACCCCATGAAAATGTTAGCGTAGGATTAGATAATCATTTTTGTTACACTAGGAGTAGTACAGCACTTAGTTTAGGAAGAGGAAGTCAGCCTTCTCCGGAGGTTCACCTCGAGCCCAAGTCCCACAGCTTGAGAGGTGATCCCATGTGTCCCAATCACACCGAACATCCTATTCACATCCTGGCCATTCGGAGGGTGCAGTGATTTGGTGACAACATGAACATTGACCCAAATCTAATAGTTTCCCCCAATAAGATGGCTTCATGAGACCTTTCAAACAAAATGGGAAGTTGAAAACCATAGTATGTGCTAGAAATTAATCCTAGCTACCTCATTTAAATGCTTTCATGTTCATCCTATAGATCTTTATTTCCCAACATGGCTTCCTTGTCCCAAATTTAATAGATTTTACACTTTAGTTCATTTAAAATTTTGCAGGAAGTATTGTCAGATTGGAGGTATGGTCCAGCATGTTCTAAGTATGGCTCACGGAAGATTTTTGTTTGATATCTAATATCATTATTGACTCTTTTTGGACAATTATTTTTTAATATAAAAAAAGGAATAAGTTGGTATTTGTATGGTGGTATGAAAGGTAGAAAAAAGGAAAAAAAAGTACTCTTTGTTTTAATGTTTATGTGGATCTAAGAACAACATCTCTAGTTTTAGAAAATATATGTATTGTCATTTTCTCAATGAGGAAAAAATGAGGAAGTTTTAATGTATGATTGCAACTGATTAAATGTTCTAATATGATTTCATTTTCTCTTAATTTGTTTTGTTCAAAAAAATTATTTGTATGACAAAGAGATAAAGCTCTATTTTTTTTAATGGAGAAAAATCTTCTTCTTTCTCCTTCAACTGGTATCAGAGCAGGTTATAAGCTAAGGTTTTATTAGAGCTAAGGGTATATTCAAAAAGAGGTTTTATAGCAAGGTTTTCAAGGTAGGTTTATCACAGCAAAGGGCATTTCAAGAAAAGGTTTTTCAAGAAGACAAAAGTTATTTTTCAAAGTCAACAATAACAGCAAGCACAAGCTTGACAAACCCACAAATTCCATAGTTTAATGGCAAGAATTATGACTACTAGGAAATCACCATGAAAATTTTGTTTTGTTCTCAAGATATTTGGGAGCTTGTTGAGAATGGATTTTCAAAGCCAGCTGATGGAGCAACATACAATGCATTTACACAAGCAGAGAAAGACTTGTTGAGGGATAATAGGAAGAAGGATTCAAAAGCTCTATTCCACATCTTTCAAGAAGTGCATGAGAGCATATTTCCAAGGATTGCAATAGCAACTAAGTCCAAACAGCATACCAAGGAATGAAAAAGGTAAAAACAACAAAGCTACAAATTTTAAGAAGGGATTTTGAAGCAATATTCGATAAGGATTTGTATTCAATCGAATCTTTCTTCCCACAAGTGATGGACTTAGTTAATCAAATTAGATCTCATGATGAGACACTTGAAGATAGAAGAATTGTTGAAAATATTTTAAGGAGTTTACCCACTAGGTTTGAATCTATAGTTGTGGCCATAGAGGAGACAAATAATCTCTCACAATTTTTAGTTGATGAGTTCCATGCATCTCTCATTTATCATGAGCAGAGGCTTAGCAATTCAGCAAACTCATCATCAGAGCATGCATTCAAGACACAATCTTCAATTAGCCATGGAAGAGGTAGAGGAAGAACATATTTCAGAGGTAGAGGAAGAATATTTTTATAGAGTTGGAAGAACAAGCCCATCAAACTCAAGTGGAAGAGGTAGCACCACATACCCAAGTCACAATGTAACTCAAAATCAGCCTCAAGGCCAAAGGTATGACAGATTTCAAGTTCAATGTAATTATTACAAAAAGTATGGCCACTATTCAAATGAATGTAGGAAGAAGCAATATGATTTCAGTAAACAAAAATGAAAATTTCATAAAAGAAAATCAAAACCAAAAATCAGATTAAAGCACTATGTTTTTGGCATGCAATGAAGCACAAGAAAATGAAAAAGATGTATGGTTTTTAGACTTTGGTTGTAGCAACCACATGATAGGGAATTTAGAAATGTTTTCAAGCCTGGATGAAGATATAAAATCATATGTTACTTTAGGAAATGACAATAAGGTAGCAGCCAAAGGAAAAGGTAACATCAACATTCTAACCAAGAATGGGGAGAAGAAGCATATCCCTTACATTTATTTTGTTCCTGGTTTAAAACAAAATTTGATGAGCATTGGGTAGCTTGTTCAAAAATGGTATAGAATATCTTTCAAAAATGGAGAGTGTACAATTTTAGAAAAAATTCCATGCAATCAGCTCATTGCCAAGGTTCAAATGACCAACAATAAGATTTTTCCCCTAAGGTTGAAACTAGATTTGAGTGTAGATTATGCTCAAGAACACCACTCAATGGCTCCACAAGTGAGTAAACAAGAAACTACAATCGTCATGCAAACAATATTTTGAGCAGAAATAAAAGATATAAATTTTCTTTGGCATCTAAGATTTGGGCATTTTAACTTTGGAGCTCTAAACTTGCTTCATAGGAAAAGCATAGTTAAGGGATTGCCTCTAATAGAGAAACCGGAAAGAGTATGTGAAGGGTGCATCTTGGGAAAGCAACATAGAGAATCATTTCTAGCAGGAAATTCAATCAGCATAAAATCACCTTTAGAAATTGTTCATTCGGATTTGTGTGGACCAATGCAAACACCTTCAATTGGTGGAAGATTCTACTTTTTAACATTCATTGATGACTACTCAAGAAAAAAAAGGTTTTACTTTTTAAATCACAAGAGCGAAGTGTTTGAATACTTTTACCATTTCAAGGCTCTTGTTGAGAAGAAAAGTGGTCATTATATAAAAACATTGAGAACGGATAGAGGTGGTGAATACATCTCAAATGACTTTCCAAGATTTTGAAAATTTCAAGGAATTCACAACTAGATATGCACCTCAACAAAATGGGGTAGCTAAAAGAAAAAATAGAACAATTGTGGAAATGGCTAGAAGCATGTTGAAAGTAAAATATTTGTCAAATTGATATTGGGTTGAAGTTATTTCCTGTGTAACTTATATAATGAATAGATGTCCAAAAAAAAGTGTTAGGAATATGATTCCGGAAGAAACCGGGAGTGGAAGAAAACATAGTGTTTCTCATATGAGATTTTTTGGATGTGTTGCATATGCACATGTGCCAGATGAACTAAGAATAAAATTAGACAGCAAAGGAGAAAAATGCATATTTGTTGGATATAGTTTTGAATCAAAGGCTTATAAGTTACATAATCCAATAACAAATAAGGTTATAATCAGCAGGGATGTGCAGTTCATAGAAGAGGAAGCATGGGATAAAAGTGTAGAAAAACAGTCAACATATCAGCAAGCATACCACAAGAGGAAAATGAAGTTTTAATACCAGAAAATACTCCTTCAAATGTGACTCCTTCCACACCCATTCAAGCTCAAGAAAGTGGTCCACAAGTGACACCATCAAGTGTAAGGGCAGCCTCACGCATACAAGAAAGCACTCTAACAAGTGGACAAAAAACACCATCTACGACAGGGATTTTTAGTGCAAGACCAGCAATTCCACATTCCACAAGTTCTAGTTCAAGTGATATGTCAAATCCTACATTGGCAAGCTTAAGGAAACAAAAAATCAGAAGTATTAGAGACATTTATGAGCAAACTGAAGGTGAAAACAATGCATGTCTGATTTCTCTTTATGTTTTATATTCACAAATAGATTATCCAATTCATTTTGAAGATGCAATTAAAGATGAAAAATGGGTTTATGTAATGGATGAAGAAATAGACTCCATTGAATAGAATCATACATGGGAGTTAGTGATCCCTCCAAAAGGAAAATATGTCATGGGAGTGAAGTTGGTTTACAAAGCCAAAGTAGATGCAAATGGTGATGTGCAAAAGAATAAAGCAAGACTAGTGGCAAAAGAATAATCACAACAGCCCAGGGTTGATTACAATGAGACATTTAGTCCAGTAGCTCGATTAAACACCGTGAGAACTATACTTGCAATAACGGCTCCAAAAAAGTGACCAGTTCACCAAATGGATGTGAAATCAGAATTTTTGAATGGCTATCTTGAAGAAGGAGTTTATGTGGAGCATCCACCTAGGAATGAGATTTTTGGTCAAGAAGACAAAGTTTACAAACTGAAAAAGGCATTGTGTGGACTCAAGCAAGCCCCAAGAGCTTAGTATAGTAGAATTGACTCTTATATTTTGCAAAATGGCTTCAATAGGTGCAGCAGTGAGCCTACATTGTATACCAAGATGAATGAATAAGGTGAGATAATAATTATTTTCTTGTATGTTGATGATTTGATATTCACGGGTGATTTGGACCCTTTAAACCCCAAGTGTGTTGGCCTATCACCCAAAATTAGTTGGGCACTCACCTGAGGTGCATGTAGGTGCTAATCCCCTCATTTATGTGAGCTTGTAAGAATGTCTACCATTAATGGAGGAATGGTTGCAGAAACAAAAAATACATATCCATTCTAGCAAAGAAGTAAAAACACTGAATCTAAGCATAAATGAATCATAAAAAGGATGTATACATTATAACAATATAAAGGAATCAAATCTGAGCCATGAGTAATATAAAGGACACAAGGGGTTTGTACCCATGAGCATATATATTTAGAACAAAGTGTCATATATTGATTTATAACCATTTACAGTAGCCATATTACATCAAAGAGGGTCATATCAGACTGAGTACATCAAGGAATGACACTCTAACCCTACAAAATGACTCTGCACAGAGAGCCCTAACTATATTCTTCCATGCACCTAAATATTTCTTGACTAGGTCTCTCACACCATCTCTTCTCTCTCTGCATGCTATCTCCCTTCTACACGCATCTCTCCACACACATCCAATGCACCCCCTTATTTTTATCCACACACAACCTCTTTTTAGATCCAAATGCATCCTTAAATAGAATAGGATCTCTCCTTCACTGCCTCAGCTTCCCTCATGAGTAGGTCATATGCTAGGTGGAATCATGCTCCTCCATGATCGAGTGCCTATGCCAGCTCGCAAAAACCCTGATTAGCCTCCACTAACCTGTAATGATTCCCTCTGGAATATTCCTTTCGTGGAATATTATTTCCTTGAGCTCCAAGACTCCAAGTTGTAACCTTATCCACTTGTCACGCCTACTCATGTCTTCACATGTTTTCCATGTAATACCATATCCAATGATGTGGCTAAGTCTTCAAACCCTATCCTGCTTCTGTGTGCCAACCTTTGTGCACTCCATGTTTACTTTTTCCTTTTGTTGCAACTCCTTGAACTTCCCACGTGCACTCTTGTTCTCCCCCATGCCATTCCTTGAGCACTTTTTCCCTTACTTTCCTTGCATGCACTGATTCTCTACTCTGGGACTTAGTCACTTTTCTGGGCTCAACATTACCCCACACTAGACATGTTTTCCATCCTCATAAACAATCTAATCTTCCACAAAGAATAAAGAATGGAAGGAAAGAATAACCTTTATCTTGCTTACACCAAGGAATAAAATAATTTTTTCACTTATTGAACAAGGATTGGGAAGTCTTTATTCAAGGACACTTCAATCTTATTCCAAGCATCTACCTCATTTTGTGCTTGTTGAAATAAATCCCCTATCAGTGCGCTAACTTCATCAAATGATAACTCTTCACCCTTAGCCTTCAGTGTATCAACAATATTTTCCATTTGCTTGCTAAGGTCACTCAGTGTGTCCATCCTTCATGTAACCTGGGGATATAATTCCTTCACTTTATTTTTAATCGAGACCCTTAAGCCTTCAATCACCTCAGACTTCTTCTCAACTTATGCTATGATCTTGTCCCATTCCTCCCTATTACCCTTGTTCTTTTCCTAGAACTCCTTTAGGTCCACCTCATGGGTAGCAACCAATACACTTGCCACCCTGTCCCTATCTCCACAGTTTTCATAGACAACTTCGGCCATGTGCACTATGGTTTTTACAGAGGCAAGGAGCTCAGAGTACTGAGTTATGGTCTCCCCAATTTTCAACTTCTCATGTTCTCTTTGTCATGCCAAAACTTCCTCCACTGACTCCAATGCAAGTGGTTGCCTCTCCATCATGATTATGCATGTCAAGTCCTCTAGGCAGTGGAAATCTGACTCATACTTCTACTCAAGAGGGGCCAAATCTGGGTGCTTTAAGATAATGGAGTCTGAGATAGTCTCTGCCTTCTTGTAGGCTTCACACACTCTCACCTTCTCTTCCCTCAACTCAAGCCTTAAATTGTGAAATGATCAACTCTTCCTGTTTGATCTCTCTATCTCTCTCAATTATCTCCTTATTCTTTTCCTCCAATTCTTCCTCCAAGGCTTTGATTTTGTTATTCCTCCCGAATAACCTTGCCTCTACTTCCACCGATACCTTGTTGAGTGTGTTACAATCCTTCTCATTATTAGCCATTGGGCATCCACAATAGGATTCACCTCATTGGGGTTCTACATTTCTATCAATGCATCCACATTAACTTTGAATTTGGGCTTGTCGACATGGGACTCGAAGGTCCATGACAACATGTTCCTTGTCCACATGTACACACTACCTCTATCAAACGATGACCAAAAAAAGATTTGGTCTGTGGGCACCGTGCTCTAGAATTATGCGCGTAGGACCTTGTTTGGATCACTAACTTAAGTCATTATGGGTCCTTGTGCCACTGTCACGCCCTTGCCACCGGTGTGCACACTGCCTTCAGGAAGCCTACCGCTAGACTCTTATCCTTTTCTATGCTGTCTTTCATCTCTTTTAACACCTCTTTAGCGTTGTGCTCCACCTTGTGCTCTACCAAGTTCTATATGATATCTACCACCTCCTTTTCCACAGTATCATCCAACTATCCTCTGGCCAGGTGCGGGGTCTTCTGTGCATTCATATCCACCTCTTCACTTCCTCCCATATCCTGAGCACCCTCCTCATATTCATTCTGCTCCTCATCAGATTCATGTACATCATACACAGGGGGATTCTCACCTTCCTCATGCTCCTCATTCTCCTCCTCGGACTCGTCACCCTTCATGCTCTCTATCTCCTCAGAGTCTGAACTTTGTGTCATCTTTTACTTCTTCTTTACTAGTGACTCTTTTATCATAGGGGTCATTTCCTGCTTAGGAACTTATCCTTTATGGGGGATTTCTTCCTTTGAGTGTAAGTACTTGGGCCCATGCCTGACTCCTGTGCCCCTGCGGTTTGAACTGTACACGCACTCGGTGCCCTGCTTGCTGTAGTTTCCTCTCTTTCTCTCTTCATCCCTTTCTTCTTTTTCGTAGGGTCTTCTGGGATGGATACATCATCCTCAATGTACGTGCCCTTCTCAAACTTGGGCCTCAGCTGTATATACACCCTAGTTGTCATTTTTCCTGAAATAGGTAATGACACGGGTTTTAACATACATATGTCATGGGAGACATACTTCTCCACATATGTGTGTTTCTTAGGATACACCGACATTCTACACAGTGTGCGGTGCTCCTGATCTACCTCACTTAGATCAAATCTAAGTTTCTTGGCTTCCTTAAATTTGTTAACCGCACTCTGAAAATATTACATTGTGAAGGAAAATGGTAACTTACACCATGGCATTTTTGTGACATCTGTCAATGTGAATCTGCTTATGTAGAGGTGTTGGTATACCAAAAACTCAGCCTCACCATCCACCAAGGTTGGCAGTTGTTCAGGGATTCTCCATTCTTCCCCAAATGCATCACGCATTCACTTGTACCACTTCTCCAAGAGCGCTTTATATGTAACAGTCATTGTATCACAAGTGTATGCTTTGAACCTCTTAGCAAGGGAAGGGTCCTCATCAGGGTATTCCCAGACATAGCTATTTGGCCCATCGGGCACTCCAATCTCTAAAAATACAATAGTAAGAAGGATGTTACCATACATGATTTTATCCCCATCACATGTGGACATCTATGATATCCTCCGCAATGAAGGCTGAGAGGTTGTAGATCATTCCCTCTGAAATATTCCTGCAAATGTTCAACCATCTCTTGTTCACTTGTGTCCATCGCTCTTGTCCATTCAACTTGGTGAGAAGGTGCACCATCTTCATGGTTGGGTTGGTGATCTTGGTGATATCAAAATAGCACGAGCCCTTCTTGTATTCATATGTTGTGGTTGTTTCCTTGGCAGAGTCCTTATCACCCAATTCATCATCCATCGATTCTCCTATGTAGATAAGCCCAATGTATTTGGAGATCAACTGAGAAGTTAAGCACATTCTCCTCCCTACGAAGTAAAAATAATCTTTGTGCACATGTGACATCAGCCACTAGTATAACCTTTCTGGTTTTCCAAAATATGGTAACTCATAGAGTTGCAAAATTCCAGCCTTCTCCAATGTGGTCTTCATAGAGTCATCATACACAAGTTTTTCATCTTGTGTCCTTTCTCCTGTAGGGTGAACTAGCTCCAATGCCATCTCTTTCTCAATGGTGCTCATCCTATGGTTATAATCACTTATAGCCATCTTTACGTACATGAGACACCAATCCATCCCCAATAGAACATCATCTGGGTACTGCATCTCCACGTACCACTCCTCGTTAAAACTGGTTGATACGACTGGTTTTCCCTTGCCCTTGCCCTTCTTCTTTGGTGAAGTGTTTGATCCTTTCCTTGGTGCCATTTTTCTCATCAAGCCCTTGTAAATTCTTCCTTGTGTCTTAATTTAACACTGCTTAATCCCTCGGCTCCACTCCTCTTGTAAAATTTCTTCAAAACCCATGCCCTAGCTCTGCAAACCCTAACCTGGAAAACTCTTCTTCCATAAGACAGTGTAAATACTCATGGGAATCAACCAAAAAATCTCCTTCATGCATGCCCATGTACTCCATTCCACTCTGGTTCACAAATCTATCAAATTCTCTACTTCACACATAACTCTTCACAAATTCTCTTGCAAGGATGCCCTAGTTTGCAAGAGCTCTTCAACAAACAAACGCAAGGTAAAAAGAATAACTTACCCCAACCTTCTATTTATAGCTTTTTGCTTTTTCCCGCATTAACTCCCATGTCACCTACCACCATACAATCACATTAAATTTTTCCTTTTCCAATGCTATCCTCCCACACGTTTTTGTCTAGTGCTTTTCCTTCACGTGTAAACTCGTGCATGAAACTCCCACAACCTTCTGGCGCGTAAAACTGCATTGACCACAGAACCTTACATGTGCTCATAGCGCTGAAGTCAATCTTCCTCTGTGTCTTAAGCCTAGTTCTTGTCACCACCTACCTCATGTTGCTCTACTGCTTTTATCACTGTACGTGGTTTTCATAAAGCTTTTGACACCAATATCCACCTATAATCACTTCTACTATGCGTGCTCTTCTAAACCCATGCTGTTTTGATTTTCTCATTTGGGTCTCAATCAACATCACTCCCAACACTTGCTTCTTACCACACTATTCACTGAAACTCTTCTTTACACTCTCCACCCCACACTAAATGGATGTATGGTCCTCTACGCATAAAACACCTTTAGATAGTAACTGGATACCAGTGCAAAAACACGCCCACAACAAACAAAACTAAAATACAAATCATAGCAACGATGAAAGGAAACACATATAAAGGAAAATGCATTAAGGGAAATCCTAAGCTAAATGGAAATACTACCTTATTTACAAACACACTGAAGACTTATTTATAGTAGGGCTTCAGCCTACTCCCATTGAAATAACCAAGCAACATTGTTCCATCCAGCGCTTGTAACTTGCAAGCGCCTGAATCAAGTATATGAGATATAACATATGGTCCCAACCAATGTACTTTAAGTTTTCCAGGATGGCACATAAATTTTGAATCATATAGAAGAACCATCTGCCCAACCTCAAACTTCTTGTTTTTAATATGATGATCATGTCATGCCTTTTGTCGTGCTTTCTCCATCTTCTGACTCCATCTGACAATGGCTCACCTCTCATCCAACTCCATAAGTTTATCAATGCACTCCTCTAATGCTTTCTCATCATCCAATCCTCCTACGTGCATAATACATAAGGATGGTAACATGAATTCCATAGGTAGAACCACCTCTGCACCAAATACCAATTGAAAAGGAGTGGCTTTGTTCAATCTTTTATAAGTTATGTGATATGCCCATAGTACTGCAGAGACTTTATCATCCCAGTCCCTTCTTCTGACATCGCAAATCTTAGTCAATGTGTGGCTTAAAATCTTGTTAAAGGCCTCAGTAGTTCCATTAGCCTAAGGGTGATAGGGCATAGTTTTGTGATGCACCACCATAAACTTCGTTAATAAGATTCTAACTGTCTCATTCAAAAAATGAGTACCCCTATCACTTATTAAACTCAATGGACATCCATATCTATTGATTATATTCTCCCATATGAACCTAGCTATTGTAGCCACAGTGTAATCCTTCATAGGCACTGCTTCCTCCTACATTGTAAGATATTTTGTACAAGTGATAATATATCGCAAACCTGTCCTATGCACGGCTAGGGAAATAGGTCCCAAAAATTCAATTGCCCATTTTTCAAATGGTTATGCACTAGCAATAGGTCCTAAAGGCATTTCATCTCTTTTCCCCAGTTTCCTAAGGCACTGGCAATGGTCACAAGCCTTGCAATACTTTACACAATCCTTATAAATTTTCTCCCACCAAAGACCTACCAATAGGATCTTACGTGTGGTCGCATTCCCTGCATAGTGACCTCTTACAATGCGCCATGAGCTTCCTCCATGATTGCAGTACGTTCATGTTCCAGTACACACCGGTGCAAAACCTCATCCCGACCTAGCTTGTATAGGTCTCCGCTAATCAACATATAGGGTGTGGCACATATAGCCAACTATTTTTTCTCCAAGGCCTTCATTCCTTCAGGTGCCACACCCATTCGTAAGAAAACAACAATATCCTCCAAATCAGAGGGCATGCGCTACAATCTAAACAACTGTGCATCTAGCATTGTGTCCTCAATGCTTTTGCACATCCTCACCTGATTTAATCTATGATAGATGGTTAGGTCCTAAATTGCCTTTTTCTGGTTTTATCATGACCAAAAAATCAAACTCCTGAAACAACAAGATCCACCAGCATATGTTCCCTTGCAAGATAGGCTTGTTTACCAAGTACTTGAGCACCATATGATCCATGTAAAAGATAAATGAGTAGCCAATAAGTATTTCCTGAACTTGTGTAGTGCATAAATCATAGACAACACTTCGTGCTCCATCGTGGTGTAATTCTGCTCAGCTGGAGTTAACTTTCTACTTGTAAAACACAAAGGGTGATCAACAATCCCTTCTCCAGGTTGTGATAGAACTACTCCAATTTCCATACCCAACACATCCACATGCACATGAAAGGGCTTATCCCAAGAGGGAAAGTACAAAATGGGTGCAGTAGTAAGTTTCTCCTTCAATGTGTCAAAAGCCACTTGTTGCGCTTCACCCCAATAGAACTTTACTTTTATGTTTTAATAACTCTTCCAATGGCATGGAAATCCTGGCATAACCCTTGATGAACTTTTTGTAGTAACTTTTATGCCCTAAGAATCCACACATTTGACTGGTAGGCTCCTCCAAACCTAAAATAACAACAACTTTGGTAGGATCTACCAATAAGCCTTCCTTGCAAATAATGTGACCTAGTAATGTGCCAAAAGGAGTAGCAAAGACACATTTCTTAATGTTTAGAGAGATACTTAATTGCCTGCACCTCTCAAACATCAATCTCAAATTGTCACAGTGATCCCTTACTAACCCATATACTGTCCAATCATCCAGGTAAACTTGTAGAAATTTATGGATGAAGTCTTGAAAGGCTTGCACCACAATGCGTGAAAATACAGTAGGCGTGTTCTTAAGCCCAAAGGGCATAACCGTATAAGAAAAAATTCCCCATTCAATGGTGAACATATTCTTTTCATGGTCTTCTTTCGCAATCCTTACCTGGTGATAACCTGAGAATCCATCTGTAAAAGAATAGATTTCTCACCCTACTACACCTTCCAAGATCTCTTCAATAAATGGGGTTGGGAAAGGATCTATGACACATGCAACATTCAAATCTCTATAGTCTACACATATCCTTATCCTCCCATCCTTCTTGATACTAATCACCATTGGGCTCACCCATTCAGATTCCTCAATTGCCTCAATGATTCCAGATTCTATCATCTTATCAATTTCCTCCTTAACCTTTATGAACAAATTTGGGTTCATCCTGTATGGCCTCTTTCTGATGGGGGCACACCTTCTTTTAACTTAATACACATTTCCCCTAATGAGTGATGAAATCCCTTCAATTCATGGTACCCACGTGGGAACAAGTCTTGGAAGTCACGCAATAGCTCAACTATTTTTGAAACCTCCTGGTCCATCCAGTAATCTCCAATGATAGCTTCTTTTGGCTCTCCTTCTGTACCAATGTTAACTTTCTTTATTTTCAAGGGCTCATGGTAGGCACATGCTTTCTCATCTACTTTGTCTAATACTTCACGTGTACCTTCTGTGTGATCAACATCCAAATTTTCCACTTCCTCATCATATATCAGGTATACCAACTTACCCTTTCATTTTTCCAAGAAGGCACACTCAAGCTATAATTCTTATGCCTCTTCTTACACGAAGCATTCCCCCAACTTAGGTTCCCCTAAAAAATCCAGGATTCAGTCCTCAGCCATGACACTATCCCCCAAGGTAAGGCACTTGATTACCTATAATGCCTCATTCACTGATGGCTTAAAACTTAGATACTCAAAAGTTTGAATAATATATGTCATCAACTCTTGCCAATTTCCCTTCTGATGACGTATCTCTGAATGGAAATACCAAGCACACGCACAACCTTGCAAGGTGGAATAGAACTTATGCACCCATAGTGAAGGAGGAAAGGCTTCAAGGCCTACCATCTAGGTTCTCTCACACTCTTGGACGTGGAATGAGGTAGACTCCTTCCCATGATAGTCACATATTTTAGATGGTGCATTACTTTGGAGAAACCTAACAAAGAGCATGATTCTCACTTCACGTCATTCTAGGAGATTTTATCGATGGGTTGCCCACCAACATGTTGTTGTCCCATGTAAGGTATAAGTAAGCATATTCCTCCTTTCTACTTGACATGTCCACTGGACTTCCATCGTGTGTAGAAATACATCAGGGTTTCCTTCCCCAGTGTAACTTGGTAACTTCCTTCCTCCCAAGTGCCTAACTGAGTGTGCCTCTGACCACTCTAGTCTTTATATCCTTTACTTGTCTTTCAACCAACTCATAAGTCCCATGCACCCAATTTTCACATGCAATGCTAGTCGTATCACTCATGGACTGAGCATCTTCCCACTGAATCACTTCTCTCGATGGATGAATAACTTCAGGGTCCCTGATGGTGCACACATATATTCTATCCAAATCCTCTTCTCCTAAGGGTTCCACATAGGGTGCAAACCTCCCATCTGTTAGTGGAATAATGACGCACTCCTTTTTGTTCTCAAAGCTAATGTACCCCTTGTTGAAGCCCAAATCAGCGTTATTCGTGTAACACCAGGGGTGCCCAAGTAATGCTGGGAAATTGTCTGCCTCAGCAAGTTCTAGAACCTCAAAATCCCCAGTAAACTTTTCCCCTTGAATGGTTATGGATGCATCCTTCAAAACCCCGATGGGCATAGCCTTTGTCCTATTTTTCATATACAACACATTTGAAGATGGCTATAATGGAGGCCTCCCCATCTGATTCCATGCATCTAGGGTAAGGACATTGACCTATATGCCTATGTCATTCAGTATGTTGCTTAAAAGCCATCCATCAACCACATGTTTAGTGTGATTTCCTTGTCATAATCAATATTATGAGGAGGCATATTAGCATGTAAGACTTGTCTCTCGTGCACTCACCTCCAATGCGTGATACTTTTTCTCTTATCCATTATCCCAACAGAGGAATAATGTTCTCTTGGTGCAACATCCGACATAATTCCCTAACCCCATCCATGTCCTTCTGGGGGACCTCAATGCTCTTCATCTTCTCCAACTTCTATGATTTCTTCTTTAGACATTAAATCTCCCCTTACAGGCTCCTAATCACCTCCATGGTCTCTTAGTAAACCTCCTTCTGATGGCTTGGATCAGGATAATTTCCATGTAATACTTCCTCTCATGTAATGAGGGGCCTTTTCTTTGGTTCTTCCCTAGCGCAGACACAGCTTCCGCATGCTTAGTTACTAAGATAGGTTCTAACTTAGGGTTATGCACCACCCTAGGCATGTATAGCAGATCAACCGCTTCACACTAACCATTCCCACGCCCCTATCCTTCTTCTGGTTCTAGCTCATGTGTTCATATAACTCAGGGCACTCTTCATACTTATGCTTCTTTCTACACCATGAGAACTATAGAAAATCCAGACATTTGCACTTGTAGTGTTCAGTAGATCCACAATTGTAACAAATTCCACAAGGAAATTCACTTCTTCCTCCCCCGTGACTGCTACGGCCTCTAAATCCTCTGTGAAATCCTCTTCCTCAACCTCCTCCATCTGTGTGCCCTTCATATTGATGACCTTAATTCTTAAAACTTCTCCCAATGCTAATCTGGCGCACCCTAGTATCAATAACGTCATTAATTTGGTCTATCAGTTGCCATTCCTTCGTGTCATGAGTATTGGACGTACAAATCTTACAATAAGAGGTCACATTCTTATGGATCGCACATTGCAACAAAGGGCGTTTACTTGGATCATGATCTCTGTGACATATTTAATAATCTATTGACATAACACGCACCAAATTTCAAAGGCAACTATCCTTTATGTGTCCTTCTAACTCACAATTTGTGCACCAAATTTCACTACGAGTCTCATGAGCTGAGTTTGCAGACAATTTTTCAAGTTACTTTTCCATGTGAAAATTATTTTTTCTTCTAAAAATGGGCTTACCCCAGTGTCAATTCTTCCGACAGCCTTCAACATGCAGAGAAGCCTCCAAGTCCTCGTGAAGATCCATGAAAAGTATTATGGGAGATCACTCTCCTGAAAGGTGTTATCAATCCTCCAATAAACCATTGAGCATGCTATGAGGGATGGAAATCATAACATATCTTTTACAATAGAGTCTTAAAACACACATCATACTCCTGAACACTCTCCGTCATACCCTATTGAATATCCTAGAGCGTGATGAGGATTTTCTACTCAAAACTAGGAATATGAAATTCTGCTAAGAAGGCATCCTACAGTGTAGTATAATGGACCTCCATTTGATGGGGGTCATACTTTTGGTATAACCTATGCACCCGCCCCTACAATGAAGTTGAAAATTGGCTCACCTTCCCTCTTTAGGGTAGTGAACCCCTTCAAAATCCAAATCAATTCACACTCATGCACATTCTCTAAAGCATCCTCAACACCTTTATAATTTGAAAAATGAAGAGAAACCTCATAAAATACTAGTTGTTGGGGTTGAGGCCCTTTCCCACTAGGTCCAAGACCTTGATTCCCTCTTGTGTTACCTGCACCACTAGAGCCACTAGATCCACTATGTAATTCCTACAAATTTTCACACACGAAACCTGAAGCCAAGCAAATATTATAATAGAAAAATTATGGAATAATTTTTTTTGTTAAAGGTTGAATGCAACGCTTAACTAAACCCTAGGGTTAGTTACCATCGACCGTCGCAACATTAATAAATAATAATATTAATTAAAAAAATTGATTACAACTATAGTTGAGTTTAAAATATTTCATTCCATTAATCCTAAATAAATTTAATACCTAGGTTCCTAAGGTCATGCAAAATTAACTAATTAAAGTCCAAGTCAAAATAGTTCTTTCATCTATACTTAAGTAAATAAATTAATTCTCCATTGCAAAAGAAAACTAAACTAATAAGGGATAGTCTAACTAAAAGAAAGAGAGTTTATAAAATTAAAACAAAATACAACAATCAATAGCTTAATTAATTTCAACTCACTCAAGTGGCCCCATTCAAAAAGGAGACCCATGTGATCAAATGATCACCTCACCTACCCCCACCTAACTTTTGTACGAGGCATTTTCGGCCATTAGATGAATCCAATCTAGGCCATTGGATGAAGGAACTCCAAACAAACCTAAAAATCCTTAAGAAGTATTTTATTCATTTCTTCTTTGTTCTTTTCATTCATTTCTTTGTGTTTGATTGGCAGTTGAAGGATGGAGGAAGAGGAGGAAGCCATGGATGAAGGATGTTGCAATCTTGGGGATGGATATACACATCCCTAAACCCAATTTGTTTTATTTCTCTAATTTCTATTCTACCCTATTCAAGGGTTTTGTTAAATTTTAATATTCCATTGTAAATAATCAATATATTTCTCCAAAAATACCCATTTGGGTATTCTTCCATTTTTTTTCATATATATATATTTTGTTATAAGTGTATACATTTCTTCTCTACTTGTGAATACTCTCATTAAAAATACATACATATACATACATATACTTCACAACACTATGAATAATTTATATACACATTATAAATGTACATATACACTATATAATAACCTTTAATATATGTGTATTTGTATATTTATCAAGTGTATAACACAACACACACGTTTTAATAAAAACACAATACACATATTTTATATATATAACATATAAGTGTGTATATGCTGTGAAGGGTCGCGGCCTCGTTATAACATACCATCACGCAAGGGACTCGAGCATATATAAAAGGAATAACCACAATTTGTGCAGGTTTAAGTGATCCGTAGTCAAACAAACCTTGGGTGGGGGCCGACATTTGGTATAATAATTTCACGTTTTGGATGGTTTATCTACTATATAGCCACATATTAAGCGGGGGAGGGTTTGGAGGGGCTTGGTGACCCCACCCCAAAAAATGAGTAATAGGGCAGGTGGGTGGTCACTATTTATTAACCCCTAACCCACATTAATAAATAAATTGCAACACGGTTGGGCGCTCGTGGTCAGCACCCATACTGTGTTATATTTTGTTTTTTCATTTTAAACAATTAAAAACTACTTTTCCAAATAAACCCAACATGTTTATTCACTATACAATGCAATATTTTTTTTATGGGAAAATTACATATATTTAATAGGCCCCCAGTTTCTTAAATTAATATGAATCTAGTTAATGGATGATAATCTCCCCTATTATTAATATATAATTATAAATATTTAATATGCAATATTTTACTGTTAAAACTAATGTAATTTTATTTATATAATAATTTCGATTATTGTAAATTAAATAATAAAATAATTCAATATTAACAATATTATATGTATAAATATACATTTGTTATGAAACAAAGCTAGATTTAGTTTGTATTAAGGAAATATTGGTGTAAAAATTCATTATAAAATTTATTTAATTTTTTTATTTATTAAGTAAAGGATTAACAAGTTTTATATTCTATGTAACTAAATAAACTTGAGGTAAGTTTAGATTTAAATTTCCTTAAAATAAAACAATTTAAATTTTAAATGGGTGCATTCTATTCTTATAGTTGGTATTTTAACTACAATCCAACTTCAAGTTTCATTTACATACATATCAAGGCCAAGTTAAGGAAATTAAATGATTTCTTACTGAACCCATTTTGAGGGGAAAAATGATAATACTCCGATACTTTCACAAGCAAAAGCAACGACAAGATATAACTAATTTTTCATTTTCAAAAGATAATACATTAACTTGCTTCTCAACAACAAATATCGAGCTTTTAACAAACTTCACAATATTTTAGAAATGGGAGTATATCACATTGAAAAACAACAATGAAAATGCTTAAAGGTTAAAAGGATGCATCATCCATTCCAACTCATATTCAAATTTTCATTTCACCAAGAAAGTAAAATTGGTAATTTCTTTTTCCACAACTAATCACATTTGAAATTGTTAATTTTCTCAATCCACACTTTTTAAAGGAGTTTACAAGATAGAAATAATTTCCAAGAAATACAACAATTTTTAACACAACTTACAATTTTACAATGCATCCCCTCAAAGTGGGAAGTATGAATTTGAAAATAAACTACAACAATGCTATCCAGTAACAACTTTCAAGTCTTCAAAAATTTATGTCTTCTCCACAAAGGTAGCTCCAACTTAGGCATTCTTCATCTTCACAATGAGATCACAAACAAGGAAGGGGGAGTAGGAAACGCTCTCTGCCCAACCTTAAATCCATTAAGGGAAGAATCCATTCCCTTAATGGCCCCCGAGCCCCAACCAAGGAACCATGAAGGGCATTGAACAACATTGACAACTATCACAAAGAGGCTTCTCAACAAAACACACATACAAGACAAGCATGTTCACCACCAAGTTCACATAACCAACAAGTTTACACATACACATCAAAACAAAGGTTTGAGGATCAAACCAAGTAGAGAAAGGGATATGGAGACCACCTCCTTATGCCTCCCAAGTGAAGTGGGAGTCTTGCCCTAAGCCTCCAAGTGCACATAATAATCACACAATTCCTTATCTCTCCCTTGCAACAAGCAACAAATCCATGAATCCCTTTTCTCTCCCCATAGGCAAGACTCTCATTCACACTCCCACCAAATTTTCATGCCTCACATAAACTCCCTTTTTCCTCCCCAATGGTCCCATAATCCCTTCTCAACACACCCAACTAAGGCCAACTACTCAACCAACCCACACAACACCATCATAAGACAAAAATACTTTTAACAAGCACAACATTGCTTACAACAACAAAGTAACATAATAATAAAAGTGTGGAGATCCTACCTATCCATCAAGATCCAAGAAGAACCTTCACAAGCCTCTTCAAATCTAAGTCAAGCACTCCAAAAGCTCTGAAATCCAAAAGTGCACAAGAAGCAAAATGAGCAAGTAACCCCCATTCCAACCAAAAGTCACAAATAAATAGAATTGGGAAGTGAGGATGATGAGGTGGCTCCATGTAGGATGCCACTTCATCATCCCCATCCTCACACTCAAGTCAAAACATCAAAACCAAGAAACATCAATGCACAAGTAAGGACTATGACAACCCACATGGCTCAAAACTTGCACACCATGCTTTCAAGGGACAAAAATAAATTTGGAAAGAAAGAAAGTGCAATGATTTTCCTTCTCCTACACTCAAAGATGGACAAAGAAGTCAAAATTGATCTTCCCAACCCATAGGTAAGGTTGTTGGGCCAAATTAAGAGGCATGGGACAAGCCTTGCTTGTCCCACAAGTCTCCAAAAATTGCCCCCAAGTCAAAATCCGAATTTTGAACTTGGGGGTGGAGTAAAATACTCCCAAATCAACATAAATTCTTCTTACACAAGGACTACAAGATCACATCATTACCACAAGTCATGTCTATACTTTGGTTAAACTAAACAAGAGGTATTAAGTCTAATAAACACATAATTACACATGCTAATAAAGTGAGGGATTCTTCCAGATTTAATTACACAAAACATAAATAAACACATTAAAAAATTAATGAAAGGGATACAATCCACCCCATGGCCACATATGTGAAATCACCCCCCAATGGGTGACTTCCAAACAAGACAAACAAAACACTACACAAAACAACATTACACAAGTTGTCAATTTGGCCTCATTGCTCAATGCTCGACATCCTTCCATGGTTGGTCCCCTATCCCCTTCAATGTTTGTGATAAAATTCTTGCACACAAAAAATACCTCTCTAGCCTTTCAGCCGTATTAACAACATCAAAAAATACCTTATATGATAAAATTCATGCACACAACAAATACCTCTCTGGCCTTTCGGCCGTATTAACAACATCGAGAATATATATA
This sequence comes from Taxus chinensis, assembly GCA_019776745.2. NCBI lineage: Eukaryota > Viridiplantae > Streptophyta > Pinopsida > Cupressales > Taxaceae > Taxus > Taxus chinensis. Next base: position 194,167,959 of record CM034150.1, read on the forward strand.
TATATAAACTCCAAATTCATCATTCAACATTTAACAATTCTATTATCCATCAATATGCCAAAATCTAACCCTAACATCCATGAGATTACAATTATATTCCAACATCTCAGAAACATAACATGTCAGTGTAAAATCCATATCCTAAAAATCAACATGCATCTAACTGTCTAACATCACTATCTAGTGCATCATGATAAAACATAAACATCATAGTGTCCATAATCCACATATCAGTATAATCTAGCATCTACTGATCAATGTATCATAATTAAATGTCTGAACATCAGTCCAGTAGTATCAATATCAAGATAGAACAGTGTCGAAGAGGAGTGGGAACTACACACTAGCTCTTATTCCTCCTAATCCACTAGATCCTCCTCCTGTTGCAAGTAAGGGACATGATGCATTTGTACTTTGGGTACCCACCATCATGCTAAATTTTGCACCAACATTCTGTGACGTTAAACCACTTCCAAACGTGATATCAAAACTCTGTGTACCCATACTTTGCCTAAAGGATGTGCCAGATAGGATGCGTCCAAACACAGGAAATGTTTATGCTTCCATAGATGAAATAAATGAAAAATTATATCTACCAAGTGTTTCTCAACTACCAATACCAACACCAACCGCGTTAACAACACCTATCTCAGGAATTGGAAAACTAAGTGCCTAGCTTTGGTCACCAAGTGGGCTAAGATGTGCACCTACGACTCTCCTCCTTTCTCCATACGATGAGCTTTCACCAAAAGTCGAGATGGTTTCTCTCACACGCTTGCCAAGATGGGGTAGCACAGACTACTTAGATTCCATGTTCTCTACGCAAACCTCAAATCCTTCCCGCAAATGCACATCACTCCTGCAACTTCATGATTTCTCGCCAACTCCCTTTCTCATGCTTCATTATACTTAAGCCACCTCTCCTCTCTCTCCATTTCTTCCACAATGTCTGCCATCTCTTACCACACCAGCTTTCATGCCCCACACCTAGTGGGAATTTATCCAGCCATAGGAAATTCCTCCATACTCAGAGTGATGATTAGAATCTTAATGGATAATGGCATAACATGCAATAATGATCCTCTTGGCTCCATCAAGAACTCAAACTCAACAATCTCTAGGTAAGAATACGTAGAAACTATGTATTCCAATGTATAACTAGTTAACATTCCATTCCACCATTGATCAACAACATGAGTCCAGGTCAGATCAGCATCCTGCAGCCTCTGATACTCTTCTTGGGTCCAAACACGAGGTCTAAAATACCAACTCTTCCTCGATGCATATGCTGACAACCATTCATACAACTCTACTGGGAAACAAAAAAATAATGTTTCATAGAGTTCATGATACATGTGCTCCTCTACCCACTTATGTGCATCAAACATAGATCCAATTTTGAATCTCTACGCAAACTCATCCTTTGTGCTTTTAAGCCAAGTCTCAACATTGTCCAAGGTCAAGCGTTTTGTCATCACACAAAATTCTCATAATAACTTCAAAAGATGTCCCAGCAACGGAACTAAAATGTAGCCTCCTTTTACCTACTCCCTTTGAACCCCAACTATACCGACCTATCACCCAACATTAGTTGGGCACTCACCCGAGGCATGCATAAGTGTCGAGCCCCTCCTTTATGTGAACTTCATAATAATGTCCACCGTTGATGGAGGAATGGTTGCAGAAACATTAAATACTCGTGTCCATTCTAGAAAAGAAGTAAAAACATTGAATCTAAGCATAGATGAGTCATAAAAAGGATGTATACATTATAACAATATAAAGGAATCATATCTGAGCCCTTAGCAATATAAAGGACATAAGGGGTTTATACCCATGAGAATAGATATTTAGAACAAAGCATCATATATTCATTTATAACCATTTATAGTAGCCATATTACATAAAAGAGGTTCATATCAGACCGAGTACATCAACGAATGACACTCTAACTCTATAATATGACTCTGAACAGAGAGCTCTAACTATATTCTTCCAAGCACCTAAATATTTCTTGACTAGTCTCTCACACCATCTTTTCTCTCTCTCGCCACTCTTGTTTTAGATCTCAGCACATTCTTAAATAGGATGGGATTTCCTCTTCACTACCTTAGCTTCACTCATGAGTAGTCCACAAGTCAGGTGGAATCATCCTCCTCCATAATCGAGTGCATATGTCAGCTCACCAAAACCCTGATTAGCCTCCATTAACTGTAATGATTACCCTCTAGAATATTCCTTTCGTGGAATATTCTTTCCTTTAGCCCCAAGAATCTAAGTTGTAACCTTATCCACTTGTCATGCCTACTCATGTCTTCATATGTTTTCTATGCAGTACCATATCCAATGATGTAGCTAAGTCTTCAAACCCTATCCTATTTCCGTGCACCAACCTTTGCGCACTCCATGTTTACCCCGACCTTTTTTTGTAACTCTTTGAACTATCCACATGAACTCCTATTCTCCCACACATTATTCCTTGAGCACTTTTTCCCTTACTTTCCTTGCACATGTTGATTCTCTTTTACAGGGAGCATTGATGATAGGAAGAGTACATCCAGTTTTGTTTTTCATTTTGGAACAGGTGTAGTTTCATGGTCTTCAAAGAAACAACCAATTGTCACTCTTTCATCATCTGAATCATATGGATTTGCATGCATGCAAAAGACATGCAACAGTGTGGGAACAAAGTCCCTCCTCAATGAAGGTGAGGCTTCCTTTATTGAAAACCAAAACCATATTTACATATGTACATTCAAAATTGTATGTGGGGGGTGTTTTGGAACATCAATGGAAAGAAAAGTGAATGAGGGAGATGGAACGGAATGAAGGAAAGGAGTGGAATGGAATGAACTGAAAGAACATGCAAGAGTTAGGTAAAAACAAAGCCTAATATTGCATGAAGAGGAAAGATGAATAACCAACACAAATAAAACAGAGTTTGAGTTTTCCAAACAAGAACGTGTAAAAGGGAACACACATGAGCAAGTAGATAATCAGAGCTTGATCATTGTGAACTAGAACAACTAATTAATAATGTTGACAATAAGATCAAAGATAATATTTACATGCAAGATTCAAACACCTAACATCTAATGAACATAAGAACATCAAATGTTACAAGAGATAATGAATGAGACACAAAGTTCATATTTCATTAACTCCAAAATGTTTTTCACAAAAGAACACAAAGTTTCTTCCTGAAACAAAACGTGCACAAAAGTATTTTCTTCTCCTCTCTCAAATTCACCCTTTACAAATGAGCCCCTCACTTCCTTTTATAACCCAAAATTTGGTTACAAAGTAGTTAGGGTTTTACATGATCATTAAATAAGGCACTTAAGTGACCTTTGACTTTTTCAACAACTTTATTAAAGACAACCCAAAAATAGAAATTACTTAAAATATCCATTGTTTCCTGGAAACCAAATAAAAACACCTCTTAAAATATACAATAATAACCAGTGCCTTATCCATTGAAATGGGGTCCACCTATCTCAAGCGTATGAGAAATGGACTCTCCCACTTCATTAGATACCAAGAAAACTAACTCCCTGCACCGCCGATGAAATTAGGATCTACCGCTTTTGCCAGTTGAAAGGATCTAAACCTTCCCAAAGTTTCAAACATCTTTTCTTCTTATGGAGGTTCACTTGGTTGAAGAATAGCCTCACAAAATACCTACAATTCAAGAATTCTACTTGGCATATCATTTAAATTAACAATTTTGGATTGAGAATTCTCAAATAAGTTCTTTAATTTGATGCACCACTCCATTGAAACTGACGAGAAATTGTTGGCGGGAGTGTACATGTCCTTAAACAATTGTGAAAATTGCTCTTCCACCTGCTTCTATGAACACCTTTGATTATGCTCATTTACGAGGTTACAAGGAATCTCAGCCATGAATTCAAAAATCAAGGAGAGTGAAGTAAAGGCTTCATTGCACATGTTATCATAATGGATCATAGAATCCTCGAGAAGCATTTTTCTTGATTTGAGATATAGACACCAAAGAAAACGTGTCCCTCGATGTTCAAATTTGAGAATTCCTTTAATAGCTAAAACTGAAGATTCCATACTTTTCATCTCCTGCAAACTGGGCAATATCTCATCCAAATTTGATATAGCAAAAACAAAAGTTTCTTTGAAAGAAAGAATTGGATCAAGATACGCACTGACATCTTCATGAAGCTTAACTACGGTCTTTATCATCCCCTGGCCTAAAACAAGAATCTATGAAAGCCAAGTTTTAGTGACATGGCCCACTGTGTTTATTTCCTATGACAAATTGAGAGTCTCTTCATATGGGGCAGCCACTGCATCAGGTACTAGGAAGGTGGATGATATGGGATTTATCAAATGTTGAACATATTCCACCAATTGATTCTTTTCTGCCTTGAGCCGAGAGTTTTGAGACTTGTATTTCTCAAGTATTTTTAGCACGATATCAATTGAATCTTGAGCCATCACCATGTCACTCTCTAATGTATATCTTCCAAGTCTCAGTTTGGAAACTTCATAGTCAGCAGGCGTCATAGCATCGTGCTCCTTATCCACTTGTGGAATGGCAAGGTCTACAAATTTGTTTCCATCATTATCCACCATTATTCGATAAACCACCTTAGGCTTCTTAGGAATGGCATCATTTCTAAAGTTTGAAAAGGGGATCAAAATCAATGTCAATTGGCTTGACAAATCTCTTCCTTTTCTTCACATTGGAATCAACCCAGGAAGGAGTATCATTCGCTATTTCAGCATACAAAATCCTGGAGCTCGAATCAATATTCTCATTATTCCCAACATCATGAGATCCTTCTTAAATCCTATATACGACCTCGATTTGAGAAGACACAACCTCAATATCCACTTCATGATTATTCGGGAGATTTCGGGAAATCCCTTCATGAACTACATGCTCTGAAGTGTTTGATATTTGAATTACCTACACTTGAGTGGATGCTTGTTTGAATCATGGCTAGGGATCATTTGCTACCAGCTTCTGAGCACTATTAATGATGTGGGTAGAAGAATCTCTACTCGGGGTAGAAAATACATACACATGCTCTCTTCCTTCTTCGGGGTTTGGATCTTTGGATCCCCCTCCTTGTGACATGTTACTTGGTGAAGTGGATTTTGGCAACCACTCTTTTCTTTCCTGTTGTGTATGATTGGATGGTAATGAGGTTAATCAAGAAGAGACTTTGGTCGAATGGAGACCCCCACATATTGGCAATTTTTGTGATCACAAAACATGATCTGGAATTGATTGCAATTTGGAAAGTTCTCTATCATACCAAGATATGCTTCTTTCGATAATTAGTTGGTTCTTGCCATCAGGAGAAAACTCATCTCTCTTGGTCCAATCAATTTGAGGCAATGGGGTAAAGGAAATGGCATCATATGAGGGATCGATGACATCCTTATAATCATTTATGAATGAATCGGGAGGACTCCTGATGTGAAAGGCCTTGATCTGAGCAAGTGTTAGGCGAGAGTACTCCCATCTTCTTACCTCATGTTCATCCGAGCAAACAGCCCAGAAATCTTCCATGGTAGGATTATGTTGGTACTTCGCTCCCATAATATTTTGCATATATCCACTGATATCAACTTGGGCTCTCTTCACATATGGATGGATTGTTATGAGAGAAAACTCTTTTTCCATGAGTTGTGCACTGAAAAGATTTGGACATTGGTATTCCCCGATTTGAATTGGGAAATGAATTCTTGGATAGTGCTTGTCACTAAGAAGGTAGTGAACTTGGAATAATTGTCATGCCAACTCCATTAATGCCCATCTGTCACTGACATACTTAGGAAGTTTCCACAGGGTCCCAGCAAAACCACTCATGTGAATGTAGGAAAAAGATGAAAATTGTATAAACCAGGTTCCCCATTGGGAAATGACACTCATGGCTTCTTTAGAAAACCTTTCTTCAGTATTCCGATTCAGGTTCCGAATCACGCGGAAGGTGAATTCATCATTGACTCTTCTAAAATGGTGAGAACTATTTTTGAAACTGAGCTAAGGGTAATAGTGAAAAACACTGTTCAAAGGCCCCATGACCCCTCTCATTTCAAGTCCTGAAAATAGCTTTCTTTGTGTTACCGCATAGGTCAGATATGAAGTCATGTAGAAGCATCCAGTCATATTAACTTCTATCAATTGTTTGTGAATGGTGTTACTGATGATGGTGGCCCAATCCACAAACTCTTTCTCTACTAGGATGATATAGACAAATTGGTACATCCATGGGTGGAAAATCCTAGCAAAAGGTAGACCGAAAACTCAACTTAAGAGAGTGATCATGTCTCCAATTTCTTCCACGAACTCAATGTGGTACAGTTCTTTGGGGAGCCTATCAATTCAAGGTCTCTTGGTTACTTACCAATTACTTTTGACCATCTTGCTCCATCTCAGGGGTTCTTCATCCTAGAATTCTTGTGATGACTGGTAAGTGATATCCGCATTCTCAGGAAATTTGGGTATGCCAAGCAATTCCTCAATGTGTTCTGGTGTGATCAAGAGGAAAGGCTCGCAATTATCTTTAAAAATTCCTCGTCACTCAGGGTCATAATGCTCTATGCAAGCAATAACCAATTTCAGACATTACATGGAGACAAGGAAATTTGTTACTTGGGGTAGGCCACTATGGTAAAGTCTATTTGAGAAAATGGTTTTGCCTTCAGTTTTCACCCGTTCACATAACTGTTGCACGGTGATATGACCTAGATTTGTATCAGTGATGTTGTCATATGCCGACTTAATGGAACTGGGAGGGATAATTCCTTAGAATTCATACTTCATGGTGGATTTGTTATATTTCTCCACTGGCTTCCTCGATCTTCCCGCAGATTTGGATTTTTTAGCCATTATGAATTTAACAGAAAAAAGACTCAGGCACGCAAGACAACACAAACGAGGCCAGGTCTCAGTCTCCGAAACCCCGTTGATGCAAGAAAAATATTTTTTGCTTTAATATTATTATTATTATTATAAAAATAATAATAATAATTGACCCCAAATTACAATTTTTTTTTTTAAATGTGAATACAAACAAAAATATTGCGACTAAGCTCGAATTCCAGATCGGGCGACAATAAATTTTTTTTTTAAATTCTCTCGATTTTAAATGAGTTCGCACAGGATCAATTTTAATATTTTGCTATGGTGTTTAAATCCTCCTAAGAACGCGTGGGATAAAAATGTTATTTTTCCCTGCGTAATTTTTGTTTGATTTTGGCTGTGTGTGTGCATGTGTGGCTTTGCTCTTTATCTGGCATGGAGATCTTCTTCTTCTTCTTTTATTTAAAAAAGTGTTGTTCTTTCCTTCAGCTGGGCGTGGCCTGCTCTTTCCTTTTTTAATTTAAAAACTACTTTATTTTTCCTGGCACCTCCTTTGCCCAATGCGTGGAATTGGATTTTTTTGTCTTTTCACTACATTTGGACTGTCCTCCTTGGAAAAAATGATCCTCTCCTTACCTCACGTGGATTCTCCTTCAGGCTGCTTAATGCATGGTTTCTCCTGGAGAATGCATTTTGATTGTTTTGGGTAACAAATAGTTTAAAACTTCCCTTGCCAATGCGTGGAAATCTTGTAACCTATCTTTTAATGCTGAAAATTCATTAAAACTGACTTCTTCTTCCTTTAATTGTTCTCTCTCCAAGGCATAGAGATTCCTTCTTGGTATTTTTAAAACTGTTCTTTAAAAAGTGCTGCTCTTTCCTGACAAATGCGTGGAAGATTGTTGGATGTGACAAAATATTATGTCCTTCAGAAGAAATAAGAAGCAAAGCTTCGCACGAATTTTTCCAACGAGTTTGACGGAGAAAGTTATGGGGATTAATCCAACTTCCTCTCTTCCTGGGTAGTGGGGTTAAGTGCCAGGGGGAAATGGGGGAAGCAATGGCCAATTGCCAATAGGAATGGCAAAGTGGGCTAGAAATCCCCGTTCAATTTCCCCATGTGGGAAATTGGGGAATTTCTTGTCTATTAGCCAATCCATGATTTGACAATTGGTGGAGAAAATCCCACGTGAGGGAAATTTGAAGAAGATTGCCAGGAAAGGGGAAATCCAGGTTCGGGAAGCCAAATTGGCTTCCCAGCAATTAGAAGCGTAAGCTTACTTCCCCGTCAATAAAAAATTTCGAATGAACTTTTAATTTATATTTATTTAATTAAATACTCTCAAGTTATTTAAAATTTAATTTTATTAAACAAGGAGTGATTAATTAATTAAATATTAATTAATTAATTTTAATGTATTTTAACGTAATTTAAAGTCTGGCAAGAAGAGTTCTTTCCCGAAAAGGACAAAACGAAGTCTGAAATGATCACAAAAATGAGACAATCGCAATGAGGGCAATGAACCATGCAAAGTAATACTTTTCAAATTTTTCAAATTTTTCATTTTTTATTATTTTTTAATAATTTTGCAAAGTCAAAATTAGCTGATAATAACTGGCTCTAATTGGAGACAAGGAGTTCATGGACATAGCAACGGACCCAGACAAAAATAGTCATGAACATGATCACAAAATTATGGGGCACAAAAATGGGGCGACACAAGAGAGGAGACCGAAAAATAGGGAAACAAACAAACCAAATCCTAATTACCTATGTACATACGGGGAACAACCGATTTTCAATTTTAATAGTGCTTGAGATATTTCCCACTGTAGGGCAAAGGCAAATGAGTTCCATCAGGATATGACAAGTAATAGGTATTATCTCCATAGAAATGCCTTATTTTGAATGGTCCTAACCACAGCAAGTCAAACTTCCCATGCTTTCCTTTCGGCTCACTTCTTTTGTCCCAGAGAAGAACTAAGTCATTGATTTGAAATTATCTCTCCCCACTTTTCTTGTCAAACACTTTATTTACCTTGGATTGATGTTCCTCAATCCTGTTTGCCACTTGACTTCTTTATTCCTCGAGCTTGCTTAGGAACATGTTCCTTTTCTCTAATGCATTGGTGAAGCATTCATCATCAACTTCCTGAGCTAATTTGAATGCTAGTAACTCCGGTGTGAGGGGAATTTGAGCATCAATTCCATATAAAATTTGAAATGGAGACATCCCGATTACCCTTCTGGGAGTTATGCGGTCAGCCCACAATGCATCATATAACTTTTTATGCCAAGTTCTTTGATTTTCTTCGACTAACTTGCGCACAATAGTAATGAGGTTTTTGTTGTTGGATTCAACCTGACCATTTCCCTATGGGTAGTAATCTGATGAATGAGACAAAGATATCCCATATCCATAACAAAAACCTATCATCTCTGCAGAAGAAAAATTTGAGGCATTGTCCGTCACAATCTTGTGTGGAATTCCAGAACGGACCAATATATTTTCTTTGATGAAATCACATATTACTGCAGTAGATGTTTGTTTCACCGGTATAGCTTCTACCCACTTTGTAAAGTAATCAGTGGTGGTGAGCACGTGAATATGACCAGCGCTAGAATTAGGATTCAAAACCCCGATGAAATCTAAACCCCATTGTTGAAAGGGTTCTTCAATGGCAATTGGCTGCAAAGGCAATCCTGCCAACTTGGGTCTTCCAACAAATTGTTGACAAGCTTCACATTTTTTCACCCATTTCTGAGAATCAGAAAACATAGTGGGCCAGTAATAATGTGCTCTCAAAATTTTATGGGTTGTTACTGGGTTAGAGAAATGACCACCGCAAGCATGATTGTGGAAAGCTTCCAACAACCTAGGCTATTTCTCTCTATCAACACATTTGAGGAACATGCCATCAATTCCTTTCTTGAACAACCTGTTATCCCATATGGCATACCTAGTAGCTCTTAGTTTGATAGCTCATTTCTCCTTAGTTGTCAGATTCTCTGGCCACTCACCATATGTGAGGAAATAGGCAATATCATAATACCATTCATCTGTGGTACTGACAAAAACTACCAATGGTAAATTTTCTTCAACTGGTTCTTCTTCGGAGTTATCTCATGGTTCATTCTCTGTAATGAGTTGGCAGAGTCCTCTTCCTCGAACCAACTTGGTAGGCTTGATGTCCAGATCATATTCTTGGATCTTGGAGACCCAATTACCTCTTTTAGATCCTAGTTCATGTTGTGTCAACATGGATTTCACTACGGTGTCTGGAACTAAAACTTTGGTGTGAGAATTCAACACATAATACCTGAAGTGTTTCAGGGCTCTTACCACTGCATACACATGTCTCTCAAGAGGAGTGTAATTAAGTTCATGTTTCTTGAATAACGAACTCATGAATGCAATAGGAGATTCGATCCCCTCTTGATTGTGCTAAGTCAAAATGGTGGAGATTCTGTGTGGAGAAATTATAAAATCCTTTTTAAAAGCAGGACATACCAATGTAGGAGCTTTTGCAATAGCAGCTTTGATTTACTCAAATGCCTCTCTACCTTCCTTTCACCATTTTAAGGATTCTTTTCCTTTCATCATATCATTGATTTCTTTAGTCATCTCGGTAAAATCTGGCACGAACCTTCTCAAAAAGTTCACCTTCCCAAAGAATAAGTGGACTCCAGGCTTAGTTGTAGGCAAGGAAAGATTTTTTATAGCTTGAATGCGTTCAATATCGATCTTAGTTCCTTGCTTAGAAACAATATGACCTAGGAGTTTCCCTTCTGTAAATCTGAACACAGACTTTTTTGGATTCAAAGAAATCTTATGACGCCTGCACCTTTGCAATATTTTCTCCAAATCCCTTAGGTGATCTTCTCATTTCTTGGAGAACACTGTCAAGTCATCTAGGTATATCACAATGATCTTGTCTTTATAATCTACAAATGCCATATCCATGGCCCTTTGAAAAGTTGCGTCGGCATTGATCAAACTGAAAGGCATTCTTCTATACACGAACGTACCCTAGGGGGTAGTGAACGCAGTTTTATGTTGATCTTCTCTAGCCAATTGATATTATTATAGCTAGAGAAACCATCTAGCATAGATAGCATTTCTGATCTAGTTACTGCCTGCAAAATATGGTCCATGACCGGCAATGGGTAGTTATCCTTCAAGGAATCCTGATTAAGATTACAGAAATCCACACAAATCCTAATTTCTCCATTTTTCTTGCAAACTGGTACAATATTAGCTATCTAGGTCGAATGTCGAATAGGAAACACTATTCGTGCATCTAGCATCTTTTGAACTTCATGAAATATTGTCCCTGCAATCTTGGGATTATATTGTCTGTTCTTTTGCCTAAATGGAACTACACCAGGCTTTAAGGGAATGGCATCCTCCATTTCCTTGGGTTGGAAAGAATTCAAGTGTTTGTATGAATAAGCCAAAACGTCATACTATTTGGCAAGGAGGCTTATGAATTTCCTACGCTCCTCAGGTGAGAAACACTTACCAATATTGATCGGGCAAGGTTTATCCTCAGTACCGATATTAACTTGCTCATAGTCGGTAGAATTCGTAGGTCCTACCTGCTCTTTCTCTTTGATAAACCTGTCATGTTTGTCAAAAATTTCTTCAAGTGAAACCAATCCTTTAGGAATTTTATTTCCTTTGAATTGAATGATGCCATCACTAGGATCTTTGTTCTCAACTCCTTCCTAAATGGGTGAGGTAGTTGATTCACAAAACACTGAATCACTTCCTTCAAAGTACAACTATTCAAAATTTTCTCTCTTTTCCAAGAAGCAAATAATTTGTTGATCATCATTAAATACTTGCCAATTTTTTGCATTGTCAGGAACACTTGGCCTAAAAACCATTTCAATGGTGTATTTGACTTGATCAAATTTTGAATGAGGAATCATTAATGAAGCTAAGACTGTTAGAGAATCCTCTTTTTCATTCTTTTCATGAGGGACGGATTTTATGGAAAAAGCGTCAAAGACTTCTATTGAGTCCCACACTTTATTTTTGTAGTGTATCAAATGATCATTCTTTACTTGGAACTGATTTCTTACCTGTTTCATGATTAATTCCGCATCTCCAAAGACTTCCAAATTTTTGATCCCTTTCTCCTCTGTAACTTGAAGGCCAAGGATTAAAGCCTCGTACTCTGCAGTGTTATTAGTATTTGAAAATTCAAGTTTGTAGGAAGAAGGAAATATTTTACCATTTGGAGATATGAGCACCACTCCTGCACCAGAGCCCATTGAGCAACAACTTCCATCGAACTCAAGAGTCCATATCTCATTAGAATCTTGGCAAGTGATCTCAGGGGTATGAACTTCTGCATTCATCATATAATTACCCATACTTGAGCCTTGGAAAAGGATCTGTGCACGAGGATCTTCGGTTTTAGTTACCGTGAACTTTCCCTGAGCTTCCGGCATAAGATTTTTCATTTCTCCATTGATAGGAATCATGGTGTGAGACCAGTCCATTTTAATCTCACCACCCAAATCCCTGCAAAATTTCCTACTCAACAACATTCCATACGAGGCAGGAATATTAGCAACTAGAATAGTTACCTTAACTCGCTTTTGAGGGAATTGGGCTAAAACCATTTGGGCATCTTTAATTTTCCTGATTAGAGGAACTTGTTTGGTTTCCATGGAGTAACATGATCTGAATGTTCTTGTACAAGTCAAACCAAGAGCATGTGCTACTTTTTCTAGCATCACATTATCCAAGGCTCCAGAGTCTATAATGCAATTACTTAATTTGCATCCATTGATCAGAAAGGACACAAAGAAAGGTTCAATCTTTTCATTTGAAGGTGTAGTGGCTGCCACAATATTTTGAGTTTTCCCATCTTTGGGAGTTTTTAGAATTCCTTTGGAGGAATGAACAGTAGAGTCACCTTTGATAAACTGGACCAATTTCTCGAGCCGATCCTCGTTGGACTTCAAGTACTCTGCCTGTGACATGGAAAAAAAAATTTATTGATATGATCAATGATATCGAATTTAGGCAAAGTAACCATACTTGAAGTCTCAGATATAAGTTCTTTCAAACTTGATGATGGCAGACTTTTGACCTTGGCCTCAGGCTTGGTTGACACGGACATGGAAGAAGAAGCTTTCTTCGTAGTTGGTTTACCAACTAATTGTTCTAACAAAGGCCCTCCTTTCTTTAAGATAGTTTTGACCTTTGAAACCTCAGTCGTCTTGGATTCTTTGGGAGTTTCCTTGGAAACCTCTTTATCTCCTGCCTTAGTGGTATCCTGCTCCTTTTTCTAGGAGCACGTGAAGATGACGAAGGATTGACTATTCATATCTTCTATAATTTCTTCGTATTCATCTTCCTCATCAGAATGGTACTCAAAGAAATGATTATTACTTTCCCCCTCAGGATCTTCAACTTCAGGTTCAGATGTCTCAGAATCTGGCTCTTCCTCATCAACCTCGACAACTTCAATCTCATCATCGCTTTCTTCAATGACATCACATTTGGAATTAGTTGTGGGAGCTGCTTCAATAGCAAGCCTCCTTGGAGCACCTGAAATCCTAGCTTTGTTGGGAACGTGTCCTTTTCTTAGGATGTCTTTGTAAGGAGCAGGTTTACTAATTTGAGCAACTTGCTTTTTCAAAGCCAGCACATCATTAGCCAACTTAGTGAGTATAGTTTCTGAAGCGTTGGGAGTTTCTTGACTCTTTCCTTTAAGGGAATTTTTCTTTAATTTTCCTTCCATGATTAATTCATATTCAGTTTCTATGGCCAAAGATTAAGCAAGTTCCAAAGTAGCCACCCTATCCCTTCTCAGCTAATATCACACTTTTGGTTGTTGTGGGTTAATAAAGAAACATTTTTGTCCATCAAGGTTTGGATGAATCCCAGTGGGAACTTTTTTCACCATCTTGTTGAATTTAGCCACAAAATTCCTCATGGGTTCTATTGGCTCTTTCTTCACCTAAGATAGTTTGGCAAGAAGAGCATGTTCATCTTCTACTGTCTTGAATCGATTTTCAAACTTATTTTTCATATAATTCCAATTTGTGATACATCCATTGGGTAGATGATGAAACCAATCTGCAGCAACAACATGCAATGTTTTGATGAAGAGACTAATAGCAACATCTTCATATTCTACTGACAAAATAGCACATGCAGCAAAAAAGGCAGAAATATGGTCATCTGGTGATGTCTTCCCATCTTTGTCGAACTTGGGAAGAATCTTTCTTAATCCTCGTGGGATTTCATGTCGAGTAGGTAAGGCCAATGGGCCTATATCATTTCCCCATGGTACGTTGGCTTCCATTTGAGGAAAGGTGGTATGTGAAGGTAAAACAACGTGAGTAAGGACAAGTGCTTGACTGGTAGTGATTCCTTCCTTACTTGCTCTTTCAAGACTTGATGTAAGGCTTACAGATCTATGAGGTGTGTTCTTCTTAGGAGGAGATAACTTAAAACCAAATTTTCCTTGGAAGTCAAAAGTGGGGTCAGATCAACCTTTAGCTTTTTCTCCTCGCGTAAACCTCTTTCCTTCTAGTTTGTAATATTTATGATGAAGGGATTACCAATGTGTTCGACCGGCTCTATCCTTCTCTCTTCACTCTCTTTCTTGAGCTATTTGCACCTAAATAACTCTAGCAACTCTCACGGCTTCCTCTTCTTTGTTATCTAGTACTAATGTGGTGAGATGAAAATGGTGGTTACTTGTGTGCTTTTCCCAAATAGCTTGCCTCAAATCTAATGATATGTCTTCTTGAGTATCTGCAAAAACAAGATTTGGTTACAAGATAGGTGGGTTACCTGTAATAGTCATACAACTTTTTTACCTTGGTGGAAGAGGGCCACTTCAGTGAACAACGATCAACATGTGTCCGGGAGGTCTTCTGGCCACAAGTGCGGGTGCTCTTCTTCTAAGGTCTTCGATGTAGATTTCTCTGTCAATGGCTCTATCAAAAGCCACAAATTGTTGCAAGCTTTCATGGTTTTTCCAAGCTACTATTCGAAGGTTCGCATCAATGTCTCCTTGGAAATCTTCATCGGGCACAAGGTTCGGTTGAAGAATTGGAGCTTGTGCAGAGGGGATAGTCATCAAGATTTAACCAAGCACTAGTTAAGGATTCTTAAATCCCCAGTGGAGTTGCCAAAAACTTTAGCATATGGATTTGCAAGCATGCAAATAACATGCAACGGTGTGGGAATAAATTCCCTCCTCAATGAAGGTGAGGCTGCCTTTATTGAAAACCAAAGCTGTATTTACATCTGTACATTCAAAATTGTATGTGGGGGGTGTTTTGGAACATCAATGAAAATAAAAGTGAATGAGGGAGATGGAATGGAATGAATTGAAAGAACATGCAAGAGTTAGGTAAAAACAGAGCCTAATATTGCATGAAGAGGAAAGATGAATAGCCAACACAAATAAAACAAAGTTTGAGTTAGCCAAACAAGAACGTGTAAAAGGGAACACACATGAGCAAGTAGATAATCAGAGCTTGATCATTATGAACTAGAACAACTGATTAATAACATTGACAATAAGATCAAAGATAATATTTTCATGCAAGATTCAAACACCTAACATCTAATGAACATAAGAACATCAAATGTTACAAGAGACAATGAATGAGACATAAAGTTCGTATTTCATTAACTCCAAAATGTTTTTCACAAAATAACACAAAGTTTCTTCCTAAAACAAGACTTGCACAAGAGAGTCACCCTTTACAAATGAGCCCCTCACTTCCTTTTATAACCTAAAAGTTGGTTACAAATTAGTTAGGGTTTTACATGATCATTAAATAAGGCACTTAAGTGACCTTTAACTTTTTCAACAACCTTATTAAAGACAACCCAAAAATAGAAATTACTTAAAATAACCATTGTTTCCTAAATAACAACACCTCTTAAAATATACAATAATAACTAGTGCCTTATCCATTGAAATGGAGTCCACCTATCTCAAGCATATGAGAAATGGACTCTCCCACTTCGTTAGATACCAAGAAAATTAACTCCCTGCACCGCCGATGAAATTAGGATCTACCGCTTTTGCCAGTTGAAAGGATATAAACCTTCCCAAAGTTTCAAACATCTCTTCTTCTTCTGGAGGTTCACTTGGTCAAAGAATAGCCTCACAAAATACCTGTAATTCAAGAATTCTACTTGGCATATCATTTAAAATAACAATTTTGGACTAAGCATTCTTAAATAAGTTCTTCAATTTGATGCACCACTCCATGAAAACTAATGAGAAATTGTTGGTAGGAGTGTACATGTCTTTAAACAATTGTGGAAATTGTTCTTCCACCTACTCCAATGAAGAACTCTGATTATCCTCATTTACTAGGTTACAAGGAATCTCAGCCATGAATTCCAGAATCAAGGAGAGAGAAGTAAAGGCTTCATTGCACATGATGTCATAATGGATCATAGAATCCTCGAGAAGCATTTTTCTTGATTTCAGATGCAGACACCAAAGAAAATGTTTCCCTCAATGTTCAAATTTGAGAATTCCTTCAATAGCTAAAACTTAAGATTCCATACTTGTCATCTCCTACAAACTAGGCAATATCTTATCCAAATTTGATATAGCAAAAACAAAAGTTTCTTTAAAAGAAAGAATTGGATCAAGATACGCACTGACATCTTCATGAAGCTTAACTGTGGTCTTGATCATCCCCTGGCCTAAAACAAGAATATATGAAAGCCAAGTTTTAGTGACATGGCCCACTGTGTTTATTTCCTTTAACAAATTGAGAGTCTCTTCATTTGGGGCAGCCACTGCATCAGGTACTAGGAAGGTGGATGATATGGGATTTATCAAATGTTGAACATATTCCACCAATTGATTCTTTTCGACCTTGAGCCAAGAGTTTTGAGACTTGTATTTGTCAAGTCTTTTTAGCACGATATCAATTGAATCTCGAGCCATCACCATGTCACTCTCTAATGTAGATCTTCCAAGTCCTAGTCTGGAAACTTCATAGTTGGCAGGAATCATAGCATCGTGCTCCTTATCCACTAGTGGAATGGCAAGGTCTGCAAAAAATTTTCCATCAGTATCCACCATTATTCAAAAACCACCTTAGGCTTCTTAGGAATGGCATCATTTGAAATTTTGAAAAGGGCATCAAAATCAATGTCAATTGGCTTGACAACTCTCTTCCTTTTCTTCACTTTGGAATCAACCCAGGAAGGAGTATCATTCACTATTTCAGCATACAAAATCCTGGAGCTCGAATCAATATTCTCATTATTCCTGACATCATGAGATCCTTCTTGAATCCTATCTACGACCTCAATTTGAGGAGACATAACCTCAATATCGACTACCTAATTATTCAGGAGATTTTGGGAAATCCCTTCATGAACTACATGCTCTGAAGTATTTGATATTTGAATTACCTGCACCTGAGTGGATGCTTGTTTGAAGCATGGATGGGGATCATTTTCTACCAACTTCTTAGCACTATTAATGATGTGGGTAGAAGAATCTCTACTCGAGGTAGAAAATCCAGACACATGCTCTCTTCCTTCTTTGGGGTTTGGATCTTTGGATCCCCCTCCTTGTGGCACGTTACTTGGTGAAGTGGATTTTGGCAACCACTCTTTTCTTTCCTATTGTGTATGATTGGACGGTAATGAGGTTGATCAAGAAGAGACTTTGGTTAAATGGAGACCCCCACATATTGGCAATTTTTGCGATCCCGAAACATGGTCTAGAATTGATTGCAATTTGGCAAGTTCTCTGTCATACCGAGATATGCTTCTTTCAATAATTGGTTGGTTCTTACCATCAAGAGAAAATTCATCTCTCTTGGTCCAATCGATTCGAGGCAATGGGGTAAAGGCAACGGTATCATATGAGGGATCGAAGACATCCTCATAATCATTTATGAATGAATCAGGAGGACTCCTGATGTGAAAGGCCTTGATCTGAGCAAGTGTTAGGCGAGAGTACTCCCATCTTCTTACCTCATGTTCATCCAAGCAAGAAGCCCAGAAATCTTCCATGGTAGGATTATGTTGGTACTTAACTCCCAGAATATTTTACATATATCCATTGATATCAAACTAGGCTCTCTTCACATATGGATGGATGGTTACGAGAGAAAACTCTTTTTCCAGGAGTTGTGCACTGAAAATATTTGGACATAGGTATTCCCCGATTTGAATTGGGAAATGAATTCCTAGACGGTGCTTGTCACTAAGAAGGAAATGAACTTGGAATAATTAATGCGCCAACTCCATTAATGCCCATTTGTCACTGACGTACTTAGGAAGTTTTCATGGGGTCCCAGCAAAACCACTCACATGAATGTAGGAAAAAGATGAAAATTGTATAAACTAGGTTCCCCATTGGGAAATGACACTCATGGATTCTTTAGAAAACCTTTCTTCAGTATTCCGATTCAGGTTTTGGATCACACAGAAGGTGAATGCATCGTTGACTCTTCTAAAATGGTAAGAACTATTTTTGAAACTGAGTTGAGGGTAATAGTGAAAAACACTATTCGAAGGCCCCATGACCCCTCTCATTTCAAGTCCCGAAAATAGCTTTCTTCGTGCTACCACATAGGTCATATATGAATTCATGTAGAAGCATCGAGTCATCTTGACTTCTATCAATTGTTTGTGAATGGTGTTACTGATGATGGTGGCCCAATCCATAAACTCTTTCTTGGCTAGGATGATACTAATAAACTGGTACATCTATGGGTGGAAAATCATAGCATAAGGTAGACCAAAAACTCGACTTAGGAGAGTGATCATGTCTCTGATTTCTTCCAAGAACTCAACGTGGTACAGTTCTTTGGGGAGCCTGTCAATTCGAGGTCTCTTGGTTACTAACCAGTTGTTGTTGACCATCTTGCTCCATCTCAGGGGTTCTTCATCCTAGAATTCTTGTGCTGACTGGCGAGTGATATCCGCATTCTCGGGAAAGTCGGGTATGCCAAGCAATTCCTTAATGTGCTATGGTGTGATCAAGAGGACATGCTCACGATTATCTTTAAAAATTCCTCGTCTCTTAGGGTCATAATGCTCCGCGCAAGCAATAACCAATTCCAGACATTGCACCAAGACAGGGAAAGCTACTGCTTGGGGTAGGCCACTATGGTAAAGTTTTTCTGAGAAAATGGTTTTGCCTTTAGTTTTCACCCATTCGCAGAATTGTTACACATTGATATGACCCAAATTTGTATCAGTGATGTTGTCATATGCCGACTTAATGGAATTGGGAGGGATAATTCCTTGGAATTCATACTTTAGGGTAGATTTGTTAGATTTCTCCACTGGCTTCCTCGATCTTCCTGTAAATTTGGATTTTTCGGCCATTATGAATTTAACAGAAAAAAGACTCAAGCACGGAAGACAACGCAAACGTGGTCGGGTCTCAGTCTCGAAATCCCTGTTGATGCAAGAAAAATATTTTTCACTTTAATATTATTATTATTATTATTATTTTAAAAATAATAATAATAATTGACCCCGAATTACAATTTTTTTTTTTTAAAATGTGAATACAAACAAAAATATCGAGACTAAGCTCGAATTCTAGATTGGGCAACAATAATATTTTTTTTAAATTCTCCTGATTTTAAATGAGTTCGCATAGGATCAATTTTAATATTTTGCTATGGCGTTTAAATCCTCCTGAGAACACGTGGGACAAAACTATTATTTTTCCCTACGTAATTTTTGTTTGATTTTGGCAGTGTGTGTGCATGCATGGATTTTCTCTTTATCTGGCATGGAGATCTTCTTCTTCTTCTTTTATTTAAAAATTTTTGTTCTTTCCTTTAGCTGGGCACGACCTGCTCTTTCCTTTTTTTATTTAAAAAATTCTTTATTTCTCCTAGCGCCTCCTTTTCCCAATGCGTGGAATTGGAATTTTTTGTCTTTTCACTGCATTTGGACTATCCTCCTTGGAAAAATTGATCCTCTCCTTAGCTCACGTGGATTCTCCTTCAGGCTGCTTAATGCATGGTTTCTCTTGGAGAATGCATTTTGATTGTTTTGGGTAACAAATAGTTTAAAACTTCCCTTGCCAATGCATGGAAAGCTTGTAACCTATCTTTTAATGCTGAAAATTCATTAAAAATGACTTCTTCTTCCTTGAATTCTTCTCTCTCCAAGGTGTAGAGATTCCTTCTTGGTATTTTTAAAACTGTTCTTTAAAAAATGTTGCTCTTTCTTGACAAATCCGTGGAAGATTGTTGGATGTGAAAAAATATTATGTCCTTCAGAAGAAATAAGAAGCAAAGCTTCGCACGACTTTTTCCAACAAGTTTGACGGAGGAAGTTATGGGGATTAATCCAACTTCCTCTCTTCTGGGGTAGTGGGGTTAAGTGCCAGGGGGAAATGGGGAAAGCAACGGCCAATTGCCAATGGGAATGACAAAGTGGGTTGGCAATCCCCGTTCAATTTCCCCATGTGGGAAATTGGGGGAATTTCATGTCACGTTAGCCAATCCATGATTTGGCAATTGGCAGAGAAAATTGCACGTGCAGGAAAATGGAAAAAGATTGCCAGGAAAGGGGAAATCCAGGTTCGGAAAGCTAGATTGGCTTCCCAGACAGTTGGAAACGTAACCTTACTTCCCTGGCAATAAAAATTTTTTGAATGAACTTTTAATTTATATATATTTAATTAAATACCTCTCAAGTGATTTAAAAATCAATTTTATCAAACAAGAAGCAATTAATTAATTAAATATTAATTAGTTAATTTTAATATATTTTAACGTGCATTTTAAAGCCTGGCGGGAAGAGTTCTTGCCTGAAAAGGATGAAACAAAGACCGAAACGATCACAAAAATGAGACGATTGCAATGAGGGCAATGAACCATGCAAAGTAACACTTTTCAAAAATTTCAAATTTTTCATTTTTTATTATTTTTTAATAATTTTGCAAAGTCAAAATTAGCTGATAATAGAACAGTTGTAGTTTCATGGTCTTCAAAGGGGATAACCGATTGTTAGTGGGTTCAGGCATCAAAAGCTCGGTATGTCCCATCCTCAAGTGCAGTCATGTCAAGCCGAGTTAGGCATGAAAATACTATGTTTACCACCTTCTCAAGCAAGAACTCAAAAATTGGAGCTACAACCCTGGTTTTTGTTGAACCTGTACAACAACTAATCCTATAAAATATCTACAAACACACCTAGCAAAACCACCAAGACTCCAATAAACTTGTATATACAATCCAGTATAAATTCAATAGAGACCTAATCAATGCAAATAATGCACAAATGGATTTTAACAATTATAAAGCTCTACACACGATCAATGATTAAGAACATCTTCACTGAGAGCCAATAGGAAATGTAAAATAGAGAGTGTCGTGGATCCGAAAAACATGATTTGATACCATGAAATATAAAGAGCAGAACAAGTTGATCATTAAGTGGGAGTAATGTGTAGAGTCAATCCCAATTACCTGCACTCAAACGATAGTGTGACAAAGTTACATCGATTCATATCAATAATTCAACCATGAAATGGCCTACATGTCCGAAGATTTAAAAAAAGTTCTACATCTTTCTTTCATTAAGATTTCTGACAGGAAATAGAGTAAAAATAGGAGTGTATGTGTAACTCCCAATGCATGATAATCATACCTATGGCACAAGTGGAGAAGAAGAGTTACATATCTTGAAATGTCATTAGTAACTCCTGTATGACGCACTGACACAGTATTGATGCATATGACAAAATTATATGAATCTGGGATTTGTATAGTGGTATACCACTTAAGAAAAGTAAGACCTATGACCTCACCCTAAGTTTGAGATGACTTTCCATGTGGATGTGGAAAATGCCTCAAAGCTGGTTTTAGGAAAGTACACACACCAAAATTTTCTCATTTAATGGATCTTTATTAGTTGTAGTCCTCCCTCAAAGGAGGAATTCCATCCTTAGACACTAAAAGTTTTGAATATGATTGTATTCCCTCTATAAAACAATTGTTCAAAATTTTGATTTATATGACATAGAGTCGATGTCCTTCTCATGGAATTGTAGTCCTCTCATGTAGTTGGAGTAAGGCTATGTTCCTGGTCTCCAATCTATATGAAGTTCTATAAGCACCATTGTCCAGACATTGAAAGTGTTTGGTCAAGTATCAAGTATATTCTCACCACCTAGTTTCCATCATCCATTAATCCCTATGGGATGAATGACACCTTGCAAATCGATGACCTGTTTATAGTGTCATTCTTGATTAAATCCCTTAACTTGAAGTCTTCTTCATCCATGTAATCCTATCCAATAGTCTTCATAATCATGCTCATGAAAAGATAGGAGCTTTTCAAGTATTATAGCAAACATAACCTCTACTTGATATTGTAATTAGGATCTAGGTAACGATGTAATCACCATATCCAAACCTATTCATGTCAACATCCAACTAACCTAGCATTATCAACCTCAATGGAGCATGTTTACCTTTTGATCTTAGCTGTATTTTAAGGGGGGAAACCTAGTGTTTGTTTCTGTGTTTCCGATTTACAATCAATCTATGCACTCTTCCATATTTGGGTTTGTATTTTCAGATAGTATGGCTAGGGATGCAGAATCCCATTGTTTTCATCCAAGTACCTTGGAAACATGTATGGGGCAACCTGAAAACCACTTACCTCATTCATCACTTTTGGGTCAATGGAACTCTCAGAAATAGAATCACAATCACAAATCAATGAATCATTCACAACCAAGTGATTAGAGTTTGAGTTCTTCCACCAGGAACTTCTACCTTTAGCCTTTTTACGAACCAAGAGACAATCAACTGCTAAATGGCCAAGAGAGAAACATGTCCTACATCTAAAGGGAAACCCTTCGTAATCCAAATTTTGTATCCAAGTTCTATCTTCCACTTTAAGTTCGATAGTAGCAGGGATGTCCATAGAAGTATCCATATCTACCAAGATTCTAGCATAAGTAGTATGCTCAAAATCATCAGTTTTAGGATCAATAACTAGACATTTCCCTAAAGAGTTGCCAATGGCATTTAGACAGTTCTCTGACCATAATTAGAGCGACAAGTAAGGAAGACGAATCCACAACGGTTTAACTTGGAAAGAGTCAGAAACCAGATTAAACAAGGGAAACCAGGGTTTCATCAAAAGCAAATGAGAATCAAATTCCCAAAATTTTCTAAAAAACAAATCCCTATCAAAAGCACTAAAAAAAGCAACAATGAAGAAGCCACGTGCACTAGGAAAGATATCCAACCTACCAACCATGCAGGGACCCCAATGACTTGAAATCCAAGCATGAAGCATAGGTAAACCTGGACTGAAGTTGTTAAATCTACATATCAGACCATTCTGTTTGAACGCCTCTTCCGATTGAATCAGTTCTTCCCCGAAACGCACAGATGGGGTTGATTTTGCACAAGCCATAGGCTTGTTCCTTTTTTCATCATGCAGCACCCTGCTCCTATTTCCTTCGCCTCTTACCACATCCTTAAAAGAAATTGGCTTAGGGGATTTATTAATCTACATACTAGTTTGACACTCAGAGTGCAAAGGCCCACCTCCAGTATCAGAAAAAACCTCATACACCGTTGTGCTTCCACAAACAAGGGCCCTCATTACATGAACCAGGACGCCATGTTTTTGATCATCCAAATGCCCAGCCTTCACTTGATCAACCTTTGAACTAAGACTAGGGACATCAGTTTCAAAGGGACAAGAATCACTACCTCTCTTGCCAACCTGGCTTCCATCACGCACAAGATGAGCACCCACGGATGGAGAAGAGTCCCTAAAATTGTTGGCCAAAGGAAGAACCCCCTGCCCCCTGCCAAAACTAGATCCCGCAAAAACAGAGGTAAACGCATACATTGTCTTCTCTGGGTTTCCACCACCACTGCGAACCCTATAGCTTCCACTACCCCTATCATCGCTTTGGGATTTAGGGTTTAGGGAATTTTCACAGAACTTTGTCATGGCCATAGTTTATAAGCAAGAAACGATGTTTCGATAGGATTACAATCTGAATTTTTGCACACGTTCAGTTGCACAAGATGACATCCTTCATTATTTACATCAAATACAACATAAAAAAAATTGTGGACCCCTTCAGCATAGACTAATTGAATAGAAGTCCATCTCAATAGAGTATTCATAGTAATTGCTGAAAAAATAGAATGATTATACATAGATATAAAACTAGTTGTGTGTCCGAAAGAATTAGTTTTTTTTAAAACTGTAATAGTTTTTGCAAATTTGGTTGGGCATTTGTTGTAGGACAAAAAACCCTAATTTCTAGATCCATTCTTTTACTAGAAAAAGAATCTTGAAATCCCACTTTTGTATCATTACATGCATGTATTTCAGTTGAGTCTCAAACATGGATATTTTTCAAATTTCCCAATATTTTAGTTTGTCCTCTTCATACACATATTTCACCGCCGTGAATAATACCTATAAGATATAGATGATACACTGGAACTCAATGTCCTCCCCTTCCATCAAACCCCTTCTTAATTACCCCTCATCCTTTCCTTTTATTTAACTTCCTTATTTTTTTATTGTTCACTCTATCCCCTTTGGCGTTTACATCATACACTTCACGTACAATTTCTAGTTATAGGCTAGCCATGGTAAAGAAAATAAGGTAGACGTGAATCCTAGACAAAGGTTTTAAGCATTCCAAGAGGGATTTTAAGAACTTTCCTTCCTTCCTTTCCATCCTGTAAATCACAAACATACCAAAAAAACATGATAATTGTTAAGGTATTATTCTTAAGGTGATGCTTGTCGATCTGCATATAACACACTTTCTCGTAAACGTGACTCTCTAGAAAATGGAAGGAACTACAACACCTAGTAACTTAGATGACAATGCAATGTGAACTGGAACGATTTTATGTAGGACTGAAGATTTATGGTTCACATTTCAAAAATTAACACATGCACAAATAGGAGTGATGATCTAGCAATCTTAGATGAAATGCAATGTAAATGGAACATATCTATGTAGGGTGGGAGATGGATTGCTTCATTTCCCACCCAACTGAAATGATTTAACTCTGGGACTATATTCTTCTTTGGAATTGTGTTATTAGGGACCAAGTTAGACCTTTAATAGGTGTTTTGACTAGTTATTCTCAAGTGAATTCAAATTTTACATTGAGAGGATGAAATTCTATTAATTAGCAAATGAGATTAATTCTCTCTTTATGGTTTAGTATAAAATTAATCATTACGACGGATTTTGGTCCTCAAATGAATAAAATGTAATTCATTAAAAGATAATTTATGAAAAATGTCAAAAATCAAAAGGAATGGAGAGAACTCTTCTTGTCAAAAATGCGTAATGAGAATCCTTGAGTCTCTAAACACTAGCACTAAAATTTTATTAATGCTTCATAATTTAACCCAGTTACTCCAGAATATTTGGTGTTGTCAATCTGAAACGGTTTGGTTGGACTTAATCTGATTGCAAGGAACCTTTTTTGGAATTTTTACCAATTAAGTTGTATGGTCACAGTTAGTGGCATTCACACGATTTTTTCTTGACTTAACATCACAGGATTTTTTATCTCTCAATTTTTTAATAGTTTATATGGCTCCAATTTTTTTCTCACCAAAATGGGCGATGTATTCGCTGATTGGTATCAAAGTTGGTTTACAAGCATTGAGGAGCTATGAGGATTCATTCTATTTTTTTGGTTTTGGATTGCTATGGGGCAGGGTGTTTCATCTGCGACTAATCTCGGTGAAAAAACACAAAGAAAGCAACAATTTTAATGGAAAATATTATAGTCTCAGCCTTCCTGATGAATGTCTTGTCTGTGTTTTTTACACTTTGAGTTCAAGGGACCGTAAAAATGCTCTTTGGTATGCAAAATATGGATATATGTCAAGGGTTCGAGTCACAAACACCTCTCTTTAGATGCATAAGCAGATATATCGATGATGATCCCTATACTGTTTAGCAAATTTGACCATGTGACCAAGTTGGCCCTCAGGTGCGACCACAAAATGGTAAGTATAAATGACAAAACCCTTACTAAGATTGGAATTCATTTCATGAGTCTTAGGAAATTAAAATTGAAGGTATGTGGGGAATTATTTGATACCAGGATTGAGCAATTTGTAAAGTGGTGTTTTAATCTGAAGAAATTCTCTTGTGGGTCTTGTGCTTTCGAGGCTAAGGGCATGCATAAAATTATGAAATATTGTGTGGGGTTGGAAGAAATTTCTATTAAGAGATTAAGGGGTTTTTTTTAGGGGAGTGTGGAGGCTATTGGGCCAAATTTTATCATCTATGTTGTTTAATGTAGCAGGTTGTTCTGTGCATTAATTTTCTTTTTTTAGGAATTGTCAAATTGTGCAAGCATGGTGAAGTTAGTAATATGTCTATAAAATGAGGGATTCTATAGCACAATACCCTAGTATTTTTCATTGGATATTGGGAAAGATGTTCCAATATGCAGGGTGTATATATTTGTTCTGCATGTAGATCATTTTCCCTTAAGGACAAAAACTATTTATTTGAGTTAAACATCTAGTCTTTGGATTAGTGTTAGTTGATAGATTTTTCATTTTGTTTTTCTAGTTATAGAGAACATATATTTGAAGGATATGAACAATATGTTCACCGTGTTCATGTGCACAACCAGGATTTAAGATAAGATTGTTTCGGATTGTTAAAGAAATAGGTAGGTAGTCTTCTAAGAAAGGAATCTCTTCTTGCCACATCTATATTTTATCAAAGGATTTGATCATGTCTCGATTGTAATATAATTATTACAAACAAGGATTTTTTGTGTGGAATGCTTGCACAATAATGTGGATACTTTTTTGTCATATACAAATGTTTGAAAGACATGTTCTTATGAGTTGCTTTTTGTCACAAGGTTTTAAATCCTATTTTTTATATTTCTTTCATTTTAGTTTATTGAATTTGTTTCTAGCTATCTTCACTATGGTTTACAATACTTACACTCCATACTACATGGTTCAGAAAGTGCATACTCTAGCAGATACATTTTTATTATTTTTCTAGAGTTTTTAACTATTAAAATTAAGTTTTTTTATCTAATATGAACCTGTAATTAATTGATGTGTTAATCTCATTGACAATCATGATATTATTCTATTTGAATATAATGTTGTAAGGCCATCCTTAGGGTTACACCATATTTTAGTCTCCTTTATTTTTATGGTAGGCAGAATGAGTAATGGAGTGTTCAATGTGCTTTGCATCTTGCAACTAGAAGGCATTACACCCAATGATTCAGCTTTATCAATAATTTACTTAGTAAAATTGATTTCCTTAACCGATTATCATTAACACAAACATTTTTAGTTCATCATCAATGGTGATACAATATATTGTTAGGTACTTCTGAGGCCAAAATGATACGTGAATCTAAAAGAAACACCTTACATATGGTGTTACTTTTTTACTGCTTTATATTAGAATTTACACGAGAATTTCATCTTTGAGTAATGAAGGGTTTCCTCTAATTTTTGTATGGTGCAAGAGTTTTGACATTTGAAATCAGAAAACAAATTAAAATATCGTCATCTATCCCATGAAAAAAGTATGTTTTAATATTAAAAAAATGAAATCAACAAACATAATAATGCCAAAGAGCTATCATATTTTATTTTCTTTTGGTGTATTGTATTACTGAGATGGAAGGCATTCCCCAACATGATGCCCCCTTGCTAATTCTGAAAAATGTCAGAAATTGGATGGTGGAGATAAATTTTCCATGGATGCGTTCAAATCCTACATCTCCAAACACAAACTCTGATTTCAGTGTTGCTTCATAAAAATGACTCGAGAATACTGTCGTTTCCCTCTAAAGTAGTTTCATTTTTATCTGAGAGGAAGGAAACTACTATCTGTCTTTATTTTTTTTATTTCATGTAGAAGAGAAAAAGACGATTGAAGATTAGGAGGTGTGTAATGTCTAACTATATTTATTTTATTGCTTTTACTTTTGTGTAGTTGTGCTATGTACATTGCAACCTTTGCAGCACCATCATCTAGATAGATGATGGCTACCAGTTTGTTTTCCTGCTCTTTATCTTTTATTTTGAGTAGTTTTTGTATTGATTAAGAATTCAAAGTGTGTGTTCCCACTATTCCACTTATGTCTGTGCAATATTTGTCTCATCACTCTTCCACTGTGTTAAACCCTTAATTTGTCCATCGAAACCCTTCTTGATCACCCCTCATACTTTCCCTCTATTTCACTTCCTCATTTTGTCATTCTTCACTCCGTTCCCCATCGTACACTTCATGTATGGTTGCTAGTAATAGGTCCCTTATATGTAGATGTAGTTGTAGCCTTGTTAGCTGCCACCTTCTCCAATTCAACTACAAATCATAATCATAAAATCATTGATCCTTAATAAGTCTACATATTCCATAATTAATTCATCAACATAAATTTTATGTCATTAAAAAATCATGTAGTTGATTCAATTATGGGGTAAGTTTATGTCTTTGCAAACAAATTTTGCAGTCTTGTGTCAATTTTTTGTAATTTACAATAATACAAAATAAATTGAAAACAAATTCAACATAATTTATATTTGTGACATGAATTGGTTGTATTGTAGCTTTTGTTTTGGTTATAGTTATAGACTACATGTAAATAAAACATTTTAATAAATGAATTGGCTCAAAAAATTTAGTAATTAAGTGTCAAATTCTTGAGGGAGGTTTTGGAAACCTATCATAACTATGTTAAAAGAAATAAATTTGTTAAAAAAATTCAATCCCTACTAGTCTTCATTGATATGTGTATAAAATATGGTTTACATATGGTTGAGATGTTAATGTAGGTTATTATTTATCCTTTTATTTGTTTATAAGGATAATTCTTACACTTTTGTTAGCTCTACACTTGTTGTGTTAGCTTGTTTAGGTGTACTCGATGTGTTGAGTTTTCTTACCCATTATGTTGAGTTAGCTTACTAGTTGTGTAGAGTCATTTCTACTGTCAGTATCAATCAATGAGTGTTATTCACCACTAATCTAGGTGGTAGTTGCACTTTTCCTCCTATATATGTATAATGATATGGAACATAGCATTGATATGGAGCAGAGTATTGAGATGGAGTCATTTCTTGTTGTATTTCCATTATCTCATTGTTCTTCATAACTTGTAGTTTTGTGATTGTATACCTAGTCTTGCCTTTGAGCAATTCATGTCTCACATTTCTCACCGGTGCACTCTTCACTTCAACGGATCCCATGTGTTCCTAATATGGTATCATATCGTCGTTTGTATCAAGCTTTTCTGGTTGTTATTCTACTAGTTTTACATGATATTATTGTTTACATCTTGACTTGGTGCTTGGTGTGTGTTAGTGCAAATTCATAGCACCCCCAAAATGACCTTCAAATATGCTTTTCTAAGGCAATGTCATTTGGTGTGAATGCACAACATTGAGCTTTCCCAAAGTGTGGAACCTTTACAAATGGGGAAAGCTCTCCAGGGAAGGTTGGTTCCTCTTCCTAAACTACCTGCCACAAGCTATTCTAGTGCAGGCAAGCTAATCTAATCCTAATCTAACTTCTAAGGAGATAAGGAGAAAGAAAAGAGGGAAAAACAGAGCCTACACTAAAACAGTGATACACTAGAGAAGGAAAATGTTGAACATCTATCAAAACTACCATGGAACAAGAAGAGGTGAGCAATGGAAAGGATGGACAAGTGCATCACAAAACCAAGAATGGATTTCACACCAAAAAAAATGTTCCAAGACTCTATGAACACAGCTCCAAAACTTGCAATAAACATCTAAACATGTATAAATACCTACAATGAAGAGAGGCAATAAGGAAACAACCAAAAAAAATTAAGGATGGACAAATGCATCACAAAACACGTTTTTAGATTGCTCAGAAGTTTGCGCAAAACATCATTTCACGGGTAAGAGGAAAAAATGCCATTATAGAGCAGGGGAGGAGGTTCAAACTCCATTTTTGACCCTGGAGAAGAAAAGAAGGGAGAGGCAGAGAAGAATGATGAACAACCTTTTACAAATGAGCCAAATATGGCTTTTAACCATCGAATAGAATGAAAGAAAGGTAAAAAATGTGGGAAAAATTGATTCGAAACTCCAACCACCGACAGATCCATTTAATTAGCCTACAAAATGATGGGTTTCCATGAAAACTCCCATACTTCATTGTACATTGCTTTGCAGAGCAAAACAAATGCCCATACTTCATTAATTTTGGTGGTTAGGAACCATTTCTACATTTTTTGCATGCCAGAGACGTTTTCCCAATTTTCTCCTACAAATCTCCATTAAAATTCAAAATTGAGGGGTCCAACGTGTAGAGAATTTCAACATCTTTTCAATGACACCAAAATCATGAAAAATTGAGCTCTGGTTAGAAAGATATGGCCCTATGAAGATTTAGGGAAAAACTGGTAAAAATGGGTCAAAATCAGGGTCGGCGGGGTCAAACCTTAAAATTTTTGCTTTTGGAAAAATTCCCCAAAAATCTCGTGCCTTCACCACTCTAAGACGCGTGGCATCACCTGGTTCACTGATGGGATCGTGGGCTTCAAAATAACATTATGCCCCTTTATGTGAAATTGGGAAATTTTCCCAAAATCCTCTGCCAGTCCACCATTCCGAGACACGTGGCACCTTCTGGTTGTTTGGCAGGGGTGCGCCTCAACTTTTCACCTTTGCGCCCTTTTTGGTTTTGGAAAAAAACCAAAACTCATTCCACCGGTCTGACTTTTGCCAACATGTGGACACGTGGTACCATTTTATTTCTTGGCGGGGATGTGCCTCAACTTTTCACCTTTGACGCGCTTTGACCAAAAAGCCAAAAAACTTGAAGTTCCTCCGACGCCCACCGCTGACTAGACACGTGGCGGCTTTTCATTTCTTTTGTGGGCTTTCAAGCTGAAATTCACCTTTGAGTTTTTAGCTAAAAAGGTAAGTGTCGCAATTTTCTCCCGACCCTCGCTCCACCTTGACACGTGGCACTTTCTAATTGGCTGCGGGCTTGCCTAGGGAAAATTTCCCCTTCAAACTCCATCGAGCCATAACTCGAAAAATACAAGGAGTTAGGAGGACTTCTTTACCTTTCTAGAAAGGGGAAGAAAAATACTATCTGATGAAGCCATTTCCAAAATATTTTAAGTCCTTGAAGCATGCCAAAAATTCATTTAAGTGCCAACAAAAGAAAAGGAGGAGGAGATAGCCAAAAATAAGCATGGGCTCATTTTGGATAACAATTATGGTGACTCAGAGGGGTCATCTACCTACTAGATTGAAATACCAATTACCTTGAAGCATCCATTGGGCATGGAGTCATGAGTAGTAGCCTACAAAATGATCCTCTACTTGAAAACTCACTAAAACTGAACTGATCTTCATCAACTGCCAAGTTCAATGCACTATGCAAGGGGAAAAACCTAACACCACAAAAAACTATGTACAAAATATGAAATCATACATGCTCCAAGTGGAACATGCAGAGTGTGCACAAGCACTTCTTCTACTGAAAGCAAACCTACCTACTCTACTCTAACTAGAAGTAAAGGCAAGCTAAACAAACCCTACAACTAGTTGTGCAAAATAGCTTCCTTTCTTCAAAATGGGTAGCCATGCAATTGATTTGGAGCTGATCATGGTTGTTAGGATGAGTGGAAAATCAACAAGATGCTAGTCTTCTACCCAAATCAGTAAGGTGTCAACTGAAAACAAATTTAATACCTCTTTTAGTTGCTTTGCATTTGGATTATAGAGGTATTGCAGCTGATCCTTGGCACTTTGCATATCATCCTCATGCTTGGAGGCAAGCATGACTGGTTATGGCTTCTCCTTTAGCTCCAATGAAGCCAAATATATTATTGGGCAAGGTCTGATCCTTTGAATGTGCCCATAGCTCTAAAATCTAACTCCAAGAATGGAGTCTTCTTGTAGACCTTCTTGAATGGATGGTGTGGAAGAAGTGGTGGAACTCCTCTATTGTTTCCCTTCTTCCTCCAATGAAGAACATGGAAGATTAAAATCTTCCAATCTTAGCTTCAAAAGGCTACTATAAAATACAAGCTACTGCAATTGAAATTTCTCCTTCATCGCAGTAGGGTCTTATGTTTGGAAGATGGATGATGAAGGAGAAAATGGTGGAAACTCAATCGGTTCCTCTCCAACAAAACAATCCTCCAAATCTAACAGATAAACTGCCTCATTGCCATTCTGCTGCAAATTTTCCCTCTTCCATGGTGTTCTCTTGATCTGCAGCTTGCTTACCATGTTTATCTTCATTCTCAAAGGTGAAGTTTGAAAGATCAAACTCTTCTCCAACGTTAGAGCTCGAGAGAGATGAAGTGGAAGGAAGAACTGAAGGTTCTTCTATAGCCAGTTTTGTGCTCAAATCTTTTGGATCTACATTTTTCTCATCCACATCTAGAATGTACTCCTCTTCTTTTGGATTTGGAGTAGCTTCTCTTTCCTCTATTGCTTGAAGACAATCTTGCTCTTGATTGAACTCTTCCTCTAGCATGAATTTTGTCAAATCAAACTCTTTAATATGCTGCTCTAGAGGACAAGTTGGGGCTGCAAGATCTCTTTTAGATCTTTCCTTGTCCATGGCTGATTGTGCAACTTGAATTGGATCAGCATTCCCTTAAAATAGAGTGCCAACATGGACACTACATTTTGAGCAAACTAATTGCTAATCTGCTTCTTCTTTTTTCTCTTCTTCTGCTGCAACAAAATCAGCCTTGGCCACCATTTGTTCTTCAACTTTAACCTCCTCTGAAGGCTTAACCATCAAGGGGATCTTTGTTATCCCAAATTTGGCAACCCAACTTCTCAACTTGTCTATCATTTCTTTCCTATTGGGATCCTCTTCTTGCTATCCTTCATGATTGATTTTCTAATTTTCATCTTCCCAACATGGATTTGGGAACACAAGAGGAGTGATGGGTTGGGATTCAACCGGTTTTGCAATTATTTGTGGTGGTGGAAGAGATGGAACTTCTTGTTTCCTTGGAGTGGAAGGTATTTCTTTTAGCTCTTGTGAAGGGGATGAATGTTTGGAATGGAAAAGAGTAGAGAAATTGAGGTGGGATGGGAGGCTAGGAGATGAAGAAATGGAATCAACTTTTGGGACAATAGATGGAGAGTTTAAAACTTGACACTGCTGAGATAAAATAGATTGGGAAAGAGGAAAAGAAAAGGCATGAGATGTTGTGCTTACCTGTTGACAAGGTTGTTGAATACTCCTCTCATACACCTCTATTCCTTCAGTCCACTTTGCAAGCAATGGCAGCATTGTAATCATGAAGTCAAATTTCTTTTGCGGGCTATAATGCCTTGGAAAGGGTCCCACCCATGGACAGGGTGCTCCACAATCGATTAAAAATGCTTTCATTTGTGCTTAAGCCCTAGATTGCACCATGCTTGCCTCCATCTTTTGGATTTTCTCCAACAAATCTACATTTTCTTCTTAACTGCCCTCACAATCTGCATATCCTTGTGCTTGACATGCTTCATAGCCAAACTGATTTTGGCATTTCTCATATGGATATGCATATTGGTTTTGGATTTGATAAAAATGCTGATTTGAAGGGGTTTAAAAACATGTTGGAGGTGGGAAACATTGTTTTTGTTGTAAATATAAATTCCATGAGGAAAATGAAGTCATGATTGCACAACTTCATGGAATGGAAGAAGATGGAAGAGATGGAGGGAATAATGGATGAAAATGGATGGAAAATAGGTCTACAACTCAAAGAATGAATTATTGATCAGATGGAGTCACCATATGTGTTTACAAGTGCTTCCAAAGGCTGAAATTTTCACAGGAACACATCAACCTATAAAAAATGAAGTGGAAGACCTCTAAGGTCCCACCAGGCATGCCAAAACTGTTAGTGCAAATTCATAGCACCCCCAAAATGACCTTCAGATATGATTTTCTAAGGCAATGTTATTTGGTGTGAATGCACAACATTGAGATTTCCCAAAGTGTGGGACCTTTGCAAATGGGGAAAGCTCTCTAAAGAAGGTTGGTTCCTCTTCCTAAACTACCTGCCACAAGTTATTCTAGTGTAGGCAAGCTAATATAATCCTAATATAACTTCCAAGGAGATAAGTAGAGAGAGAGAGAGAGAGAAGAGGGAAAAATAGAACCTACACTAAAATGGTGATACACCAGAGAAGGAAAATGCTAAACATCTATCAAAACTGCCATGGAACAAGAAGAGATGAGCAGTGGAAAGGATGGACAAGTGCATCAAAAAACCAAGGATGGATTTCACATAAAAATGTTCCAAGACTCCATGAAAACAACTCCAAAACCTGTAATAAACATCCAAACATGCAAAAATACTTGGAAATGAAGAGAGGCAAGAAGGAAACAACCAAAAAGGAGCAAGGATGGATAAATGCATCACAAAACATGTTTTTATATTGCTCAGAAGTTTGCCAAAAACATCATTTCACGAGTAAGAGGCAAAATGCCATTACAGAGCAAGGGACGAGGTTCAAACTCCATTTTCGACCCTGGGGAAGAAAAGAAGGGAGAGGCAGAGAATAATGATGAACAACCTTTTACAAATGAGCCAAATCTAGCTTTTAACCATCGAACAGAATGAAAGAAAGGTAAAAATCACAGGAAAAATTGATTCGAAACTCTAACCAGCGACAGATCCATTTAATTAGCCTGCAAAGTGATGGGTTTCCATGAAAAATCCCATACTTCATTGTACATTGCTTTGTAGAGAAAAACAGAGGCCCATACTTCATTAATTTTGGTGGTTGGGAACCATTTCTACGTTTTTTACATGCCAGAGACGTTTTCCCATTTTTCTCCCACAAATCTCCATCAAAATTCAAATATGAGGGGTCCAACATGTAGATAATTT
Source organism: Taxus chinensis (assembly GCA_019776745.2). Classification (NCBI taxonomy): domain Eukaryota; kingdom Viridiplantae; phylum Streptophyta; class Pinopsida; order Cupressales; family Taxaceae; genus Taxus; species Taxus chinensis. The sequence goes on from CM034150.1 coordinate 194,202,713, forward strand.
CACCAGCTTTCCAATGACACAAAAATCATGAAAAAGCAAGCTCTGGTTCGAAAGATATGGCCCTCTGAAGATTTAGGGAAAAACTAGTAAAAAATGGGTCAAAATCACGGTCGGCGGGGTCAAACCTTAAAATTTTCCCTTTTGGAAAAATTCCCCAAAACTCTTCGCGCCTCTGCCACTCTGAGACATGTGGCATTGCTTGGTTCGCTAATGGGATCACGGGCTTTAAAATAAAATTCTACCCCTTTTTGTGAAATTGGGAAAATTTCCCAAAATCCTCCGCCGGTCCGCCACTCCGAGACACGTGGCACCTTCTGGTTGCTTGGCGGGGATGCACCTCAACTTTTCACCTTTGCACCCTTTTTGGTTTTGGCAAAAAACCAAAACTCATTCCGTCGGTCTAACTTCCACCGACACGTGGACACATGGCACCATTTTATTGCTCGGTGGGGATGCACCTCAACTTTTCACCTTTGACGCGCTTTGACCAAAAAGCCAAAAAACATGAGGTTCCTCCGACGCTCACCGCTAACTGGACATGTGGTGGATTTTCATTTCTTTTGTGAGTTTCGGGCTGAAATTCGCCTTTGATTTTTTAGCCAAAAAGGTAAGTGTCACAATTTTCTCATGACCCCCACTACACCTTGACACGTGGCACTTTTTAATTGGTTGTGGGCTTGCCTAGGGAAAATTTCCCCTTCAAACTTCATCGAGCCATAACTCGAAAAATACAAGGAGTTAGGAGGACTTTTTTACCTTTCTGGAAAGGGGAAGAAAAATCCTATCTAATGAAGTCATTTCTAGAATCTTTTGAGTCCTTGAAGCATTCCAAAAATTCATTTAAGTGCCAAAAAAGGAAAAGGAGGAAAAGTTAGCCAAAAATAAGCATGGGCTCATTTTGAATAGCAGTGTGTTTTTTTTGTTGGTTTTTTGGATGGTTTATGGTGTACACATCTTATGTGTAGGCTTATGAGGTGTAGCAGACCCAATTACTACATATAAAGATCAAGAAATTACATTTTCAAATTTGTATTGTAGCTGACACAAACCTCCTAACTTGGTTTCAGACCCTTGGTTCATTTATTATTTCTTTTGAGTAATATTCAACCAGTCCATACTAGGAGTGCAGGCCCTTAGGAGGTTCAAATTCCCCTAAGATTCATACTCAAGCTCAAAAAACACTTCTTTTTGCCCTAATACATTACATATTTGTTTTTAGACCTGGTATTGGAGTCCAAATTTGGCTATATTTATGTTGGTACATCCTAGTCAACCTATTTCTCTCCATATATGCCTCAATGCCTCTCCAATCAGAGCATTTTTTACTTGCATTTATCTATTTTTTATTTTGGACGGTTCCCATAGGGATTTCAAGCATTTGGAAGGCGTTTGAAGGCTTCCTCCATGCCTCTGCACATCCTTGATGCCTTATACAACCACTTTGCAACTCACGTAGGCCTACATTTGGCCTCCTGGAGACTTCTACTCTGCCATTAAAGACTGCAACTCTACCTTTGCATTGGTTATTGGTCTTGGCAGCAATAACAACAAACAATAGCAAAGAACAACAAAGAAATAAATATTTTTATGGTTTTATAGCCTAAAATCAACTCACTCTCCCACGTGTGGACCCCACAATGTGAATAAGGTGATCTAATTTCCAAAATTATTACTTTATTGTTTCATTATTCACTTTAGGGATAAAATTCTATTTGGGGAAAAAAATTCTTAAGGAGGAATTATTTATTTAGTTAAGCTTGTATCTTTACCCGACGAAGATGAAATGTGAGGCTCGAGTTAGCAGGAGGAAAATTCCCCCTCAAAAACCATACCACTCTCTTCTAAATTTTGTGTTAATTATAATGAGTGGTTTGAAGGATAAGTTCATCCTCATTTAGTGCATTATTTTAATGCTTAAGTGTAATTTTATTTAAAATAGGCTTTGTTTACGAGAAATTTTTTTTGTAATAACTTTTGATCGGTAGCTCAGAATTGAGCGTCGTGTTTTGTAAAAGTTCATATTTTTTAATTTCCCACACATTGGTACCATTTAATTTGTAAAACACACTACTTTATAAAGTGCCAACATTTGGGGGAGTGTTGTAATTGCATGCGAGCACATTTTTTGTTGAACCTGACGTCCTATTTTTTTTGGGTGTTGCATCCTTGCATGGCTTCTAAGAATGGTATGCTTTTCTCTGAATTTTTTGGAATTCAAGAGGACATGGTCAAATTTATGGAAGAAAATAGATCATTTAAAAATTAAAACTCTCTTCTTCATATCCTCATTCACAGTAAATATGCACTCATACACTCTTTGCAACAAAAACTTGTTACCCTGCAGCATCATCCTCATATTGTGGCTCCTAATTCACTTGTAAATAATGATCATGTACCCACTGACCTTGTTTTGTCAGTTTCTAAGCCAACTCATATAGTTGATGTTCTTAATCCTATTGTACTTGTTACTACATGTTATACTGCACTTGCACCTATTGCAGTAACACATTACATGTATCCCACTTTAACTCATTCTATTGACATGCTTGTCTCCTTTGAGAAGCATACCACTAGAGTTGGTTATTACGTGCTTTCTACTATGGGTTTCATTAGAGGAGGTATTGACAAGCATTCACAGGGTATTACTTCCCCTATTCATCATGTTAAGTGGAATTTTCACCACGACATTGGTTTTCGAGTGGGTACTTCAATGGGATCACACATTGACAAAACTCTTATTTTTGTATGCTCAACTCTTTTTGAAGATCATGAGCTACACATGAGTTATGCACCTTCACTCAGGTCTAAAAAACCTAAGATTTCAATTGTTAGGCATGATCAACATGTCACACATTTTGATGTTTCCTTACATGCTCCAATTGTGCACTTTACACCAGATCATATGCAAGCATCTTCCTCGGCCATTTGTATTCATTTAGGATGGATATCTGATCACTTGTGGTGGCGACGTAAGAATTCATTGAGAGGAATTTATAGGCTTGATTCCTCCACCATTTATCTTCTTGCTCCACTTTCTTCACCTCCTGCATTGTAATGTTCCTTGTTTTGAGCTATTTTATTTAGTATGTGTAGTGTATCTCTTATTTTTGAAAGATTTTATATATGTATTTTTGACGCTTTTTAGGCATGTTGACAATCTCTTTTGTGGAGATATTTTGGTGGATCCTATTATCATCTTGTCATTATTCGAGTAGTGGTGTGGCCACTCATGCATATTTTGTAGTGTCACTCCACCCATTCAGTAGTATGGGAGGGTGTGGTGTCGATCCTACTTCTTCAAGTCTTATGTCCTTGCCTTGTTTCCTTGGTTGTTCTCGGATCGTGGCACTTCTATTACTTTGGATCTTGTGTCCTTACCTTATTTCCTTGTTGTTCTTGGATCGTGACACACCTATTTGTATTAATTGATCAAATTATGTCTGTTGTTTTTTTGCACTTTTGACATCACTCCATTCACAATCTCCTTCTATAGAGCTATTTTGTTGTTTCACAATGTCCATCCATTTTGAGTTTTGTGATCGAAGAGTGGTTTCAGACCACATTGCACACCAAACTTATTTAGCATTATATGATTTTTTTTAACAAAGCTTCTTGGGATGCCATGCATAAGGTTTTTTGCTCTCTCTACTTTGTTGCTATTTTTTGGCTACCTTGCGTTGATTTTTGCATCCATGGTAACTCTTATTTTCCCAATCATTATACGTGGCTACCACAACAGGCCTTATTGTTGGGACACACCTTCTTTTTCACCCACTTAAGATATGCTTACAAAGGATGTTAGCGTGCGTTATTATTTATCCTTTTATCTATTTACTAGGATAACTCTTGTGCTTGGGTTATCCCAACACTTGTTGAGTTAGCTTGCTTAGGTGTACTAATAGTGTGAAGTTAGCTTACTAGTCTTGTGGAGTTGGCTTAACTGTTAGTATCAATTAGTGAGATTTCTCACCACTGATCGAGGTGGTAGTTGCACTTCTCTCCTCTTATATGTATATTTTGATTACTAAGCTAATGTAAGAGAATGCAATTCATTATATGTTATGTTCTATTATTATCTAATATCTTACAGTTTGGAACAATCTTCTTATCATACGTGGGTACCTCATGAGGCCTTGTTGTCGGAACCCACCTTCTTTTCCACCCAACTAAGCTATGATTACGAGGGGTGTTAGTGTAGGTTATTATTTATCCTTTTATTTGTTAATTAGGATCATTTTGGCTCATGTGTAAGCTCTACAATTTTTTTGTTAGCTTGCTTAGGTATACCAGTTGTGTTGAGTTAGCTTACCAATTGTGTTGAGTTAGCTTACTAGTTGTGTGGAGTTAGATCTATTGTTAGTATCAATTAGTGAGTTTTATTCACCACCGATCTAGGTGGTAGTTACAATTTCCTCCTTGTATATATGTACATTGATATGGAGGAGAGTATTGATATGGAGTATAATATTGAGATGAATTCATTTCTTGTTGTATTAAAATTATCTCATTGTTGTTCATAACTTGTAGTTTTGTGAGTGTATGCCTACTATTTCCTTTGTTCAATTCATGTCTCACATTTCTCATTGGTGCACTCTTCGATTCAATGGATTCCTGGCATCCCCAATATGGGAATCATAACAGAAAATATTACAAAAATCGATACTCATTTTATTTTTGAGTTAATATTTGTCCAATTTAGGCTAAATTTTGTGTTATTGGAACATAACATGGGGATGCATGGAAATTTTGAGCTGAAAATAAAGGTTTTGGTAAGATATTTTTTGTTTCATTCTAGTAAAAAATGTGAGGGTCCTTGTGTTATTTATAGATGCAAATTTTTTATCTTCTCAAAAATATTATAGGCTCTTCAAAAACCTTATTCTAAGCATAAATTATCTCCATATAAATATTAAAAAAACATTTCATTTATGTATTTTATCAAACAGTTTATGTGGGCCTTCTTTATGTTTCAATATTTTATTATTTTGTGAACACATGTCTATTTGGGAAATCAATTCTATATATCATAGTAATAAGATAATAGGTTTTAGTGTTTTTGGTAGTTCATATGCTTCATCTAATCTTCCTATTTTGGTGCATATAGGAACGATGTCATGAAATACTGCTACCATCTGCAAATTTTATCTTTACTAGTACCATCTGCATTCACCTAAGTATTTCATACCCTCATTTTGAGATCTATTTACACATGTTTATGAATTATTGAATGCATGGTGCATATTAGACAAACACAATATTTTCAATACTATACATCGTGTGCATGGAAAGAGTCTCTGTAAGAACACAAGTGGAATGACACAAAGCATTTACAATATTGAAAAAGAAAATCATATTCAATGCTAATGTTTTTTAGTATTAAATATATCTTGCATGATATTTCTCTCTCTCCATCATTGAATGTCATTTTCATTTTGCAATGCCTCAAATATCCTTTTGATATGTTGTATAAAACATGTAAAAACCTTGCAATTCATAAACAACACTTAGTTTGTTCAAAAGTGTGTGTTATAATATGTTGTTTCTTACTCTTTGAATTAATTGCACTAAGACACCGTTTGGGTGCCTCAACATTCGTGACATCTCTTGGCTCAATTGTTATTTCATAAGTTTAAAGAGAACTTGAATCTAGTGCAAACCTACCTTTCCTGATGCAAGACCATCATTGTAAATAGGAAATTTTGGTGTGTTTTAGCTATTTAGGTGTGTGTGGAGTCCATATGGAGGTTTGTGTCATGTAACTAGTCCATTTGGATTCATTTTGTTTGTAATAAGTGGTTTCCCTCTAAAACCACAAATTTGAATTGTCTAGTTGTTTGGTATAAGCCTAGGTGTTAGTGAAAGTGTAATAAATGACTAAGATGGGGTCATGAGACTTGTTCACACCTCAAACATGCCCTCATTGACTCTACTAGGGATTTAACTCACTTTTTTAGACTATTCCTAGGTGAGTTAGTTATTAAACCCTAACTACCATTCTTTATCTTTCACTATTATTAAGTGTATTCGAATAAAGGAGAATGGTATGAGGGTGTAGGAAGTTGATAAGGTGTAAGGAAGCTCTGTAGCAGACCCAAGAAGCTTAAGGAGCTATGTATTCTTTGTACAATCAATGATAAAGGATCCTTCTTGAGTATATTTCTTTATTTTTATGGAATATTTGTGATGTATTGTGATTGAACATGATTTATTATTGAATAATTAATGTTATTTACATTAATGGAGGTCTCTGTAGGCTTGTAGGGTAAGGAGAAAGTGTGAAACAAGCTCCATAAAGCATTAAGGAATCAGGTCATTAGAGAAAATGTTAACAGATTGCATGGAGGTAAGAAAACTAAGTTTTATAAGTTGAAGATCTATTGTAGGATTGTTAAGAAGTGTAAAGAGAGTATGACATTACTAAATGATTTAGAAATTGCATAAGTCATACTGAGTTTGTGAAAAGACAAGTTCAAGGTTACGAAATGAGAGCAAGGGTTTGGTGTGGAGAAAATTAATTATACAGTCCTATTTGACTGAGTTGGCATTTAGGGACCAATGAATGAATATCTAAGAGTTTTCAAGGGTAGGTTATGTCTGTAAATTTTCGTTAGATAAGTGAGAAGCCTGATAGGGAATTAGCATCTCAAATAATAACACCAATTCCAATTCAAGTAATCTAAAGAATGGTGAAACAGTGAAGACACAAATTTGGGGGTTGAAGACTAGTATAAGTGGATTACTCAATATTGAAAAGGGGTTTTGTGTGATGAAACAAGTTGTTCAGGGAGTAACCAATGATATGGACCTTACAAAGTGGACTAGAGGGTTTGAAAATAAAATTTTCTCCCAATAACTCATAATAACCTTATCTCATGTTAAGACCTTATTTAGGGTTTTAGAATGTAGGAAAAGTTCTCTAACTTGAAAAATAACCAATGAAAGAGCTTGAAAATTTTTACATATGAGCATGAGCATAGGCCAGATATGTGGAAGAAATTTCAGAGTGAACGGACTAAGGAAAATTTCCTAAACCTTTGATAGAACAATCATTCCTGAGTATACCCTGTTTTAGGAAGGATATGAGAATCAAACCTAAACAAGTACAAAAAACCTTGCCCTCTAATTGCTTTTATAAGTGTTGTGGGAGTGAAGAGAATGAAGAGGAATGTTGATTTAGTTTGGAGAAGTGGACAAGTGATAGGAAGGTTAATAATATAAAAACACAGTCTCGGTGATCTATAAGGCAGACTTGAGAACTTATAGGAGTAAATGACACAATCCATGCTTAGAAGTTTAGGGGAACTCTTTGAATAGTTGTGGAAGGGGGTGAGAAGTATAATGAAGCTTGTTATAAGTATTTAATGGGTACATCATGTCAAATGTATGCACAGTCCATATGAATACAACTGTGATAGTCTTTTGTCACTTGTGTAATCGGTATGCACAGCTTAGTCAAGAGGTTCTAGAAGGTAATGAACAAGATTAAGATTTATAAATAAGTATTTGTGCAGGTTAGGCAAAAAGGCGTGTACAAGTAAGTGAAACTAAGAGAATCGTTAGTGTATCAAGAACATCCATGTGCCTAAAATTAGTTACAAGACAGGTTTTAAAGCAACATATCGAGGGAGCATTTAAGGAACTCAATTGAAGAGCGTCTAACAAATTTATTTCTTTTGTTAAGTTTTTTCATTGAAAGGATGATAAAGGAGTGGGCACCTGCACTATAGCTTGAAATTACTTATGCAAAGAACTGGTTACAACTTGATGTGACGTGTTTCAAAGAGATAATTTCCAGCCAAGAGATTTGTACAATACCCTTGAAAGAATGGCTTGAAACCCTAGTTAGGCCTCACAAGAACACTCTAGAACAATTTTTATATTTGTATAAGATAATGCTCCCACAGATATAGATTCCTAAAGAAATTGATACATTTTCACATAGGAGGAATTTAAGAAAATCGGTAAAGCTACCAAACTTTTGGTTGAATGTTGGTGGATTTCTCTAGACACGTTGATTTGCATAAAACTAGGGCTAGAAAGTGACCTATTTTTCAGAAAACGGTCTAGGGAGGTTTAAAGCAAATATATAATTCCAAACATATAGAGTGAAGGAATTTTTACAAGTCTTCTCAATTTATTTACTATTATCATTCATATGAAATTTTGACCATTGATAAGTTTGATATATTTCTCAAATGAGGATTTTATTCAATTATCAAACATGCCATGTCCTATTCTTTTATGTGATTACAAGTACTATATAACTGAGCAATTAGCAAATGAGATTGGCAGAATTACGCCGGAGATAGTAGCAATACTTATCCAGTTTATTTGAAGTTGTATTTCGGGTTGATATTGTATCCAAACTATTCTATATGCATTGTTGCAAAGCTCTTGAATTAGTTGAATATTGTCCATATTTTTGTAAGACAGAAAGTTATGATAGTCGCCAAACTGAGAATCACGTGAAAAATTATTTGGTCAAACACCCAACATTTATGCTATTAAATCTTTCGAATCTCAAAACTTTGAACAAGATATGTTGACCAATGTTATCGTTCCAAAAAGTAAACTATATGAATTTACTTTATGCATAGAATAAAATCAGGCATTCAGACATCAACTTTTGAATCTCAAAATACTTTGAACAAGATCCCCTATGACCAATATTACATCCCTATTAGCATAGTCAATGCACCTCTTGGTGCAATAGCTAGGTGTATACCTGAAGAATATAAATCATAAATCAAATATCTAGGATAGTAAATATCTACGACTATCAGAAAAATATTTAAAATCCGGCAACCTTTAAAATATTTAAAATCCGGCAGACACAGTAAATGGTTGGAGGCGCCGGAACTCGTTGACACTGTTCCAGCAAGGGCATCTTCAAAATAGTCCAGTCCTACCGTAATGCAAGAAAATTGTATTACATTACTATATACAAGACATATGGAGTGCAATGTAAGTAGTGTACCTTCCATAATTGACATGATAGATAATGATTTGTCCCACATTTTATTACAAATGGATGTGTTTTTTCACCTTTGATCATTAATTAATTAATTGATTAGGTGCTATCAAACCGGCCAGCCGTTTCAAAGTTATATCCCGCATATTTGCACAATACACATTTTCCAAACTCATGACTTATAAACTTAAAATTATTTTTCCATATTTAACTTTGAATCGCACCCAATTATTTTTCTATATTTTACTTTGAACCACACACCCTATAATTATTTTTCCTAATATAACTTTGAAACAATGTCTATTTTTAATATTTACTACTGTAGACACTAAATCACGCACTTGGGTGCATTTCTAAGTCCTAATCACATACCACTATTCATATGATTCCCAAACAAGAAAACTAGTAATTGACATCTACCATTGGCCTCTTTTGATTTCTTTCTAGGTTTTCTCTTTGGTCTTGCACACTCTCACTGCCCAATCTGATATTTCACTTACTTTATCTTTCTTGGCTTTAGACACTAATGCCCAACCAGGATGCCAACTCCTAGGTGCCCTCATCCCCTCTGGGCCCTCTGACCTCTTTGTATCTTGCTCACCCCTTTTGGGCCTCTTTTTATCTTTTGGGCATCTTGTTTTCGTATGGATCAGCCTTTTAGTTTTCAATTTAAAAAATTAAAACAAGGGAATCATATAAATACAAAGATATATGACCATAATAAAGGACCAAGCTCTAAAAATCTACTAATATCACCTAAGGTTACATCCAAAGGAATTTCAAGAGCATCAAAGCATCCATCTAGCTTCACTCAAGGGACAAGGGATTGCATTCTTCTGCATACACTTCATAGGAGGGGAATTTCATTTTCATATCCACACATCTATTTACATTACTACATTTAGATTATTTTGTTATCAAGTGCATCTTGCAAGAGAGCCACCTAGGGAATGATTCTCACACACACACACACACAAGAACTACATGGAGTCTAAAATGTAGTATAGTGATCGATCATAAGTTCACTTTGTCAGGTGAATTTTAAGGTCATTCTAACTCACCCCATTTTCATATTTTTTCTTTTTAGGATTTGATGTGTTTTGGGGTTTTGTAGGAGATCATTTGTTTTAGAGGTTACAGGTGAATTATGTGAGCCATAGTGTAACGACATATAGGATACCAACATCAAAAAGGTTAGCAACATTATTATGACAAAATAAAAATCAGTTTCCAAGGTTTTACGCAGTCGTAGGCACCCAAGAAGGTCTCTTTTTCCTAGGCACCCTTCAACCCTATTCCAAGGCACCCCAGTTCGAGCATATCCGACAGGTTTTGAATTTTTGTGCATCAGTTGTGACTAGTCTGCCCTCCTATTCATTGTTTTTCTAGCTCATTACATACTTCGAGATTATTGTAAAATCAGATAAGTCCTTTATTCCATCTCTTTCACTTAGGGTTTCATTTTCCATTTTCTTATTTCTTAGGTTAGATCTGTTCTTTATCTAAATTATCTTTATCATTGTGACTCTGAAAATTAAGATTTTACAAATTACATATTTTTAAAATAATTTGGTGAACCCCACTCATGATCAGTCTTTTGGATCCTTCTTTAGCACATCATCTACTCCATCATGGCTCCTAAGGTTCGTCAAATATTTTTGTCTTAATTACTTCAAATGTATTCACCTTGTAAACAGGTTCTTCAAAAAGTTATAGACACCATATATCTTCCTAGAGATACACCTTATGATCAAGTAAGTGTCATTTTTTATCGTCTCTTTCACAACCCTAGTATTCGTGATCCTCCATCCAATCAACCCATATTAGAGTCAATTTAGGCCTTGACATTCTTTATTTCAAGATAAATTTTAGGCTATGGAATCAACAATTACGTCTCTTAAAGCTGAAATCCAAGATCTCAAAGATGCTTCTCAAGCCCATGCTTGTTCTCCTTTTGCATCTCATTCTCCTCCTCCTAATTCTATGTCTTCTACATGTGCTCATATTAGTGAACCCCAAGTCTTTCCGCTCCCCGCGCCTCTCAAGTTTTTTTTCAATGCTAAACAACAATATATTCTTCCACAGCTCCTCACCCATCAATTGATCAATTTTCCAACTACTTATTGTTATCCTCCTTATTGGTTGGTTAAATATTAGGGTCTCATATTTTGTGTTTATCATCAAATCAATGGACATAATGAAAATGCTTGTTATGTTTTACAATGAAGAATCAATCATCTTGAGCAACAAGATTTTATCTTATTCATTGCACAACATTCTATTACATGCTCATCTTCAATTGCTACATCCCAATGGGTTCCTAAATTTGATTCACCAAGTCTACTGAGCATCCTTCTATCACTTATAATGTTCTTCCTTCTGTCACTCAAGCATTTCTTATACAACCCACTCAAACTATACAAATCCCTCCATCACCTTCTCTTATTAAGTCTTCTTCCACGTCAACACCTCCTAAGAAACCACCTCTCAAAATCAATATGGCGTTGCCTCCACTCAATTCTTCTACAACATTACCAAACAAGCAACCACTCACTAAGTAAGAAAAGAAAATTCTAGATGGCCTCTTTTGACTCCATCTATTCGACCCCACATCCAGCCCTGATCCTACTCTTGCTCCTACTCAACATTGTGATAATAGTATGCTTTCATATGATACATTTCAAACTTCGTCACCATCATAATGTCTTTCTTACATCGTCACATATCTCTCCATCATTGACACACTTGGGGGACGTCACACTTCTCTCCCCCTCACACTATCAATTGTTTCTAATCATTATACTATAAACAATTAATGCTCCATGCTTCATGATCTAATATGTTTATAAGATCATTTCAAACCACTTGATACACTTGTATCATAATTACCCTATGACACACTCTCGTGCTATGATTCACACTTGACTTTTGAGGGAATACTACATTCATGAACCTCACACACTACACATTTCTACACTCGGTACATTCACAACACATATATCTAAGCATCACACTCTCATCACAACACACCTCCCTATGACACACTCTAGTTCCACAGTTCATACTCAACTACTGAGGGTCTAAATCTGAAATGAACCTTACCACAAATACACTCTTTACACTTTATGCTTCATTGATTTATATATCTAGCACACATATTTCAAACCATTTCCTAATGATGCACTCTTGTTCTATGGTTCATTCTTGACTGTAGAGGGGTCATTTATAAATGAACCTCATCTCACACATACACATACACATCCACTCAGGGGGCACATTGCTCCTATCACAATCACTTTGCATTTCATTCCATCTCATTCATTCACAACATATTGCATATCTTGGTTGCACTTATTCTTTTCTTCTTATACTCGCATGTTACACTTTTCTTACTATGTTAGATCCAAATACATTAGTATGTCATTATCTTTATCTATATACACATGTGCACATTCACTTGTCTTCTAGTTGTGAATGTAGAATTTACACAGATCTCTTACACGTAGCATGGATGCTTGGCACTAAACCTCTTACTAGTCCCACACTGGCTCCTAGGGGCATCTACTTTCATACACACTACATATGTTATTGTTTCATTTTATACTACTTCCTATTCTTACTAGCACACTACTTTATATCATATCATACATGTTTTGACATAATTTTTATCTTTCTAACATGCTAACATGTGCTTCATGTGCAACATTTTATTTGAAGGAACTATTTACCACCATGGTTATCTGATAAACCTTGCTTGCTATTGTTTTCCATTGTATGTTATTGCCATTATTTGCAGAGATTTTCCCTATGTCTTGTTTGTTCATTGCTTGTATGCTTTTGGTTACTTCGGCCTTGATTGTATTTGTGACATTGTGAGCGATGTCCCATGTTTGTAACCCACTTTTTGCATGGTCTACATTGTATCTTATTGCTTGCTAAATTACACATTAGTATTCTATATGCATATTTTTCTTGTTTGCACTAACACATGTTGCAAGCCACGTTGTTTGCATGTGCCTTGGTTTTCACCAAGCACATTCCCTCCCCCTGCAGGGAATTAGTTTCATATCAACATCTAGTCCTCTCCTTTGGGCCACATCCTCCTAGCGATGTTGCATGCACCCTAAATGAGGGGGGCATACATTGGGTGAATCAGTCACCCCATTCAACAGTATGCAGTCATAGTTCAGACCTACACAGTACATGAACAACACAGTCTTCAGTCGCAGAAACAACCTAGATTCTGACGTGGGTCCTCAGTACAACATAGATGTTAATGCACCAGATACAAACATGAGCACCTGGGTACCTTGACCCTTCCTAGGTGCCTAACACTAGGGGAAGTTACAAAAAAATTCTCAGATCAGCATGGTTCACAAAAGTCTATAAAGTAGCTTTCTCACCACAAGCACAGTCCTCCATCAATCATAATTCATCCTATCTCCATTTTCTTCATTTTCTACTTGGATCAAACTAGATCAAACTTGATCGAACTGGAACAAAGTAGGATCACACCATCTGCAGTGGTGTATAAATCATCAGGAAGTAGTCAGGGTTGGAGAATAACACTAGACCTTTCTCCCCAACACTTCTTCTGTCATGGCGTGAGATCTCCCAAAAAACTCACACTTGGCATGAGATTGCCCAAAAAACTCATTCTTCTACAACATTTTTCAGGATCCTTTCTATCTTTTTCACTCATCATGGATCAGGTGCACATGTTCCTTTTACTACTTTTTCACATTTTTACACACTTTTTACATATTTGGATCGAAATTTTCATATACACATATTTGACTACTCTTTTACTCTTCTCTTTTATAGGTTCATCCTTATGGGAAGCAACAGTCACATCATCGAACACATCAAGTGACAATGACAATAGGTACAACGTGACATAACACACACTCTTTCACCCCTAGGGTCACTTCCTCTTCTCTAGCTTCTTAGCTTCATTTTTTTATCACTCCATGCTATTTTATTATCTCCTCAGCACGCATTCGCCATCAATCTACATGGTTATCAGGTATGCATCTTCTATCTACTTTATGTTATCAAGTATTCTCTCAGCACCATAAAGTGGGGGAAAATTTACACACTAAATCACGCACTTGGTTACATTTCTAGGTCATAAGCACATACCACTATTCATATGATTCCTAAGTGAGAAAACTAGTAATTGAAATCTGTCTTGGGCCTCTTTATTTGCTTTCCTTTTTTCTCTGTGGTCTTGCACACTTCACTTCCAGTTTGTCTTTCACTGTTTTATCGTTCTTGGCTCTAGACACTAACACCCAACCAAGATGCCAATGCCTAGGTGCCCTCATCTACTCTAAGCGCCCCTGACCGCTTTGTATCTTACTCGCCCCTTTTAGGTCTCTTTTATTTTTTGGGCTTCTTCTTTTCTTATAGGCCGGCCTTTTAGTTGTCAATTACAAAATTCAAACAAGGGATTCATATAAATACAAAGCTATGTGACCATAATAAAGGACCAAGATCTAAGCATTTATTACTATCACCTAAGGTTGCATCCAAAGGCATTTCAAGAGCATCAAAGCATCCATCTAGATTCATTCAAGGGACAAGGGACTGCAATCTTCTACATACACTTAATAGGAGGGGAAGTTCATTTTGACATCCACACATCTATTTACATTGCTACATTCCAGATATTATTTGTTATTCAGTGCATCTTGCACAAGAGCCACCTAGGGCACGATTCTTCACACACACATGCAGAACTACATAGATTCTGAGATGTAGTGCAATGCTTGGTCATAAGTTCACTCTTTCAATGAGTCAACACTAGAATTTTCCTCCATAATTTATGTTTCATTAATGTATCTATTATGAATAAGGTGTTATTAAGTATAGTTAGTAGTAGCGTCCACTAGAAGATAATGTCGCTATCAGTACAACGCCACCGATAAATTACAGTACGGTAATAGTCAAAGTACAATATGAATGTTGTAGTAAAAAGTAAATATTTGTCGTAAGTGGTCATAATAATGTTAAAATGTCAAAGTTAGGGTAAGTGGATAAGTAGGGTCTACATGATTTAGAATTAGAAATATTATATTTGTAATAATGACAAGGAGTGATGTCATAAATATTTTGTATATTTAATTTGTATAAAATCTAGAAAGGTGGAACCCATGTGAAATGATAAGGTTTATCTTATCTTAGAAGATAAGCCTACATGTAAAGATAAGAGTTTAGGCATGGAATATGATTAGCTGGAAGAGATTTCCTATCCTATCTTAGAGATAGGGTGGATAAGCCTGAAATTTCTATAAATAGAGAGGCCACCCCCCTCATTTATCATAGAATAAAGTTGTAATAATTATTATATGAATAAATAAGTCATTGTGAAGGTGTGTTAAGGAAGCCATCAAAATGTGTAACTGTGAAGTTTCTCCTAGAGTTACTGTTGGAAGGCAAGTGGAGTTGGTAACACTTGGAGTAATTCATGGGTGAGATTGTATCAATATCATGTTAATAATATAATTTACATTTGTATTTCAGATCTGTCATCATTTCTTTATATTATAGACTGTGGTATTCTTGTGTTATGTCTGTTAATGTGTTTCCAGATTACTACCACCAAACCAAAAGTTGTGCATTACTGAAATAATCATAGCACGAGGAGTTCCTGGTGAAATATTATCATAGTGCCGGATTGGTGTTGACATTTTGGTTCCATTTATGAGATCATTCGTCATTGGTGGATTTTCTGGAGAGATATTCCCACTTAGTCAAAAATCATTTGGAGGGTAACCGTATTTTTACCATGCATAGTATTTACCATGGTAAATTCACTTTTTTTAACCATGCATAGTATTTACCAAAGTAAAGTCACTTTTTATCATGTATAATATTTACCACAGTGCATAGTATTTACCATAGTAAAGTCAATTTTTTAATGTGTATAGTATTTACCACAGTAAAGTCACTTTTTACCATGAATAGTATTTACCATAGTAAGTCAAGTTTTACCATAGTAAATGTAAGTTTACCATGGTCATTCCTATTTTACTACAGAAAGGTGTAAAGTCACTTTCTATTGTAGTGAGTCCAATTATTTGTGCACATAAGTCTTACTGATTGTACTTGTGGGTTGGTATTTCACTGTGGTTACTTTTGAAAATGGGAAAGATTCCTATTTTTTCAGCCCAATCTAATGAAGATGCTCCCTCTTTCATTCAAGAGTTTAAATGATCTTGCATTTGTAATGGCCTCATAAGAAGGGAACAATGGACTGAATTTTTTCCTACCTTTTTGGATGGTTCATCCCTTAGGTGGTTTGAAACACTAGGTGATAATGTTAAAAACTCATGGGATTTATTAACTGAAAGTTTTCTTGAAGAATTTGGTGAACAACAAAAGTATGTAGATCTCATGATCGAGATCACAAAGCTAGCCCAAGGAGAGAAGGAGAAGATAAGGGATTATCATACTCATGTCTCTGGAATTAAGGAGGAAGGTTGACACCCAAATCTGGAAGGAAGTATTAGCAGATGGGTTAATGAATGGAGTGGATAATATCCTCTGCAAAAACTTAATTCTTGGTATGAATCCTGAGATCAGACAACGAGTGAAGTATGACTGCCCAACGACCCTAAAACAAGAAAAGGAGATTACAAGAAGGAAAGAAGAAAGCATGGAAGAGGAGCCCAAAGAAACTGTTGCTAAGGTGGAGCCTACACCAACACCTTTGGTCCAGATGCCACAACCACTCTCGGTGAGCACAAATCTTCCCTCTAGTACATCTACTGAGTATGAGGATCTCCTTAGGAAAATGGTCCCATTAAATATAAATCTTCTTCAAGGAAAGGAATTTAGTTCTCAAAATTCCCAAGGAGATTGAGCTCCAAAAATAAATATATCTAAAGTTGTATGTTATGGTTTTTGTAAAATGGGTCATTATAAGTATAATTATGTAGATAGGGCCTCTACATCTGGTACAAGAGATAATGATAAGGTAAAAACACCGTAAATTCTTTTGATGTGGTAGATAGGAGTATAAATAATGAAGCAGATGTGTTTGTGACAAAAAGAAGGAAAGAAAAAGATAACCAAGATGGAAATGATCCTAAGAAGATGAAAGGAGAAACTAGTAAGAAACATAGGAGAAGAAAGTTGGGTGTCCAGGATTTTTTGATTTCACAGGGGCAAGGACCATACTCCATCTTAGAAGATCTGTCCAAGCATCCTACAAATATTACATATGGAAAACTTCTTGCTATGTCTTTTGAGAAGAGGAGAGAGCTGTGGAGTGGACTCAATGCTCGATGAAGGAAGGAGGCTAAGGTCCCTATTTTGGAAGCAGAGATGTAGATCCCTATGCTCCACAAGTTGAGGTATTATGTAATGATATTTCAATTCATGATGTCTTAGTAGATAGAGGTGTTGCAGTTAATGTAATGACTGAGTCTGTAATGAATATGTTGGGTTTAAAAATTGATCGCCCCTTGACACTTATGTTAAGGTCATTAAATAAGGGAAAAACTAAACCAGAAGGTGTTGTTTCAGATGTGGCAATATCTGTCATGGGTGTTGTATGTGTGGTAGACTTTCAGGTAATGAAGAATGGTACTGTTGCATACCCAATGTTGCTAAGAAGGCCATGGCTAAGGAGAGTTCATGCAAGAAACTATTGGAATGAAGGCTTCATGACACTTGGATGTGGCAGAGAGAGGGTGAAGATAAATGTGATCCCTCGACATCATATGGCAGGACCTGTGGATTCAAGTGATGAAACTGATGATTGGACATCCTATGATTACTCTAGTTCTAACGAAGTGGACACAAAAGATGAAGAAAGTGAGGTGGATGTGTCAGTCATGGATATCCTTCCAGTCACACCGACTCATGAACCCATAAAATTATCTGAAGAATAAATTGATGATCGTCTCCAACAAATACAAATTGGTGATGTTGTGATGGAAAATGAGAAGGAATCCTACCTCCAACTCTTTAAAAGGTACATGCACTTATTCACTTTTGATTACAAAGAACTCCACCAAGTAAGTTGGGTAGAACATTCTATTGAGTTGGTAGATGGTGCTAAGAAAATAAAATAAATGCCATATAGAATGAATCCTAATTTTTCCAAGATCGTGAAAGAATAAATAGATAAGTTGCTTGATACATAGGATTCATATTTGTCTGTGGAGAATTTAGAATGGGTTTCTCCCATTGTGATCTCAAGAAAAAAGAATGGGAAGCTATGCATTTGTGTTGATTACAAGAAGCTCAACAAGGAAACAAAGAAGGATCATTACCCTCTTCCATTCTCAGACTAGATCTTGGATGAAGTAGCTGGCCAGGAGTGTTATAGTTTTACAGATGGCTATAATGGGTACAACCAAGTTTGTATAGTGGAGAAAGATCAGATCAAGACTACATTCACCACTCCTTGGGGAATGTTTTCTTATAGAGTTATGCCATTTGGGTTGTGTAATGCTCCAAAAAAATTCCAATGCCTAATGAATAGGGTGTTTGAACCCTACATTGAAAGCTTCATCAGAGTATTCCTGGATGATTTTTACATCTACGGGAGAAAAATGGACCACCTTCACCAGATGGAGGCAAAATTTAAAAGGTTAGATGAAGCAATAAGCCTCACTAAACCCTACAAAGTGTGTCTTTGGATGTTCTAAAGGTGTCTTGTTAGGACATGTTGTATCTAGAGATGGTATTGGTACTGATCCTGATAAAGTTTCAAAAATTAAGTAGTTACCATTTCCTATGAATAGAAGTAATTTGAGATCATTTCTAGGCCATGTGGGTTACTATAAAATGTTCATCAAGAGTTTCTCAAAGATTTCACAACCATTAACCCAATTCTTGAAGAAGGATGTTGCTTATGAGCCAGGAGAAAAGGCGCATGAAGCTTTTGAACAACTAAAGGAAGCTTTGGTGTCTTCACCTATTTTAAAGAATCCATACTGGAGTAAGCCATTCATTATATATATTGATGCTTCAGATGCAACACTAGGGAGTACTCTGAGCCAAAAGGATGAAAAGGGGAATGATCATCCGATTTACTTTGGGAGTAGACAAATGAGCAGTGTTGAGGTAAATTATACTGTAACTGAAAAAGAGGCTCTAGCTATCATTTTTGTTGTAAAGAAGTTTAGAAATTACTTGCTAGGGAAGAAATTTATAGTTGTAACAGATCATCAGCTCTAAAATATATTGTGAATAAGCCTAACCCATCAGGAAGGATAAAAGGTGGATAATTTTACTACAAGAATTTGAATTTGATATTATAGATAGGCTAGGAAAGAAGCATATAAATGAAGATGCACTCTCCCGAGCCTATGATGGTTTACGCCCATCTTGTGATGATGATGATTTCCTAGATGCAACATTATTATCCCTTGACATAATCCCTAGTGAATACATATATATTTGGAATTATCTGAATGATTTCAAGTTTCTGATGGTGCCAATGCAAAGACTAAGAGGAAGATTACTCAAGCAAGTCATCCATATTCTATTCTGCATGGAGTATTATTTTGGATAGGGCCTGATGGATAGTATAAGAGGGAAGTTGGATGTGATCAAGGAAAGGAGATAATTGAAGAATTCCACAATGGTACATGTGGAGGAAACTTCTCTAGACAACTTACAACAAGAAGGATCCTGGATGCAGGTTATCACTGGCCAACTCTTTTTAGAGATTGTTATAATTATTGTAAGACATGTGATATTTTTCAATCACATGGGAATCATAAGACTTCATCAGCTCCATTATGTCCTATTCTTCCACTTGGTCCCTTTGAAAAGGCTAGGAATAAATATTGTAGGTCCACTTCCAACTACCCCACGCCAAAATAAGTATATTGTAGTTGCCACTGATTATTTAACCAAGTGGGTTGAAGCTAGACCCTTGAAAAAAACTTCCATGGATGAAGTGGCAAGGTTCATGTATGAACACATTGTCACCAGATTTGGTTGTCCATTAGAGATTGTAACATATCAAGGAAGCCACTTTATTAATGAGGTGGTAGAATCCCTAGTAAACAAGTTTTCTATTAAGCATAGGAAGGCAACAACTTACAAACCAAGCACAAATGGACAGGTAGAGTGAACAAATTATGTATTGTGCCAAATCCTAGCAAAAGATGCAACTTTGCAGATGCATAAGTGGGATAAAAGGATTCATGTAACATTATGGGCATATAGGGAAACATCAAAGTCAACAACACGATACTCCCCATTTCAGTTGGCTTATGGTATTGATCCAGTTCTTCCTATTGAATTTGATATCCCCACTGTGAGAGTTATGAAAAATGAAAGGATGGATGAAAGTGATTCAGTTAAGAGAAAGGTTGGTACATCTTCATTTGTTAGAGGAAATGAGAGAAACAACGAAGGATACAAGTTATAAGAAGAAGATGAAGTAAAAGGAGTAATTTGATCAAAAGATCCTCTGGTCTCCATTTCAAGTGAATGACTTGGTTCTAGTATATGATTCCTGATACAAAAAGAGAAGGCATAGAAAAATTCTTCCAAAATGGATGGGACCCTACATAATAGTAGTTGTGCATGAAAATGGTACATATTGACTGGAGGAATTGGATGGTACTCCCATTAGGAAATGGGTCAACCACGACAAGTTAAATATTTTCCAAGGCACTAGCTTCAGAATTGTCCATAATAGTCTACTCTGAGGACAAAGTAGAAGCTAGGGAGGGGGAAGATGTCAACACTAGAATTTTCCTCCATAATTTCTATTTCATTAATGTATGTATTATGAATAAGGTGTTGTTAAGTATAGTTAGTAGTAGCGTCCACTAGAAGATAACGATGCTGCCAGTATGACGCCACCAATAAAGTATAGTACGGTAACAGTCAAAGTACAATAGGAATGTTGTGGTAAAAAGTAAATATTTGTCGTAAGTGGTCCCGGTAATGTTAAAATGTCAAAGTTAGGGTAAGTGGATAAGTAGGGTCTACATGATTTAGAATTAGAAATATTATATTTGTAATAATGACAAGGAGTGATGTCATAAATATTTTGTATATTTTATTTGTATAAAATCTAGAAAGGTGGAACCCATGTGAAATGATAAGGTTTATCTTATCTTAGAAGATAAGCCTACATGTAAAGATAAGAGTTTAGGCATGGAATATGATTAGCCAGAAGAGATTTCCTATCCTATCTTAGAGATAGGGTGGATAAGCCTGAAATTTCTATAAATAGAGAGGTCACCCCCCTCATTTATCATAGAATAAAGTTGTAATAATTATTATATGAATAAAGAAGTCATTGTGAAGGTGTGTTAAGAAAGCCATCAAAATGTGTAACTGTGAAGTTTCTCCCAGAGTTATTGTCAAAAGGCAAGTGGAGTTGGTAACACTTGGTGTAATTCATGGGTGAGATTGTATCAATATCATGTTAATAATATAATTTACATTTGTATTTCAGATCTGTCATCATTCTTTTATATTATAGACTGTGGTATTCTTGTGTTATGTCTGTTATTGTGTTTCCAGATTACTACCACCAAACCAAAAGTTGTGCATTACTGAAATAATCATAACATGAGGAGTTCTCAGTGAAATATTATCATAGTATGTCATTTTCTGGGCTCGGTTGGGATAGTTTGTCCTCCTGTTTCATCATTTCTCTAGCTCAGTACATCTTCGGTATTATTGTGAAACCAACTAAATTTCTTATTCCATATCTTGCACTTAGGGTTTTAATTTCCATTTGTTTATTGCTTAGGTCATATTTATACTTTATTGCATTATCATTACATTATGAATCTGTAATTAGGGTTTTGTAAATTTCTAGATTTGTTAAATCAACTACACAAAGTCCTTAAAACCCTAAATCCATTTCTAAACTATTATTCAATCCATAGTGCACAATTATAATCCATTCTCTATTCTCTAAGGGATATAATCACTCAAATGTTGATCTACACATTATAACCTAAAATTTTGCATTCAACATTCAATTCTTAACCTTCTCTATGAATTTAAAGATTTAAAATTGTCTTTAAACATCCACTCCAGTATTAAAAAATTAAAAATCTTATATTCAGTTTTCATTTTTCATTCTATAAAGGATAAAATCACTCCAGTGTTGATCTACACATTTTAGAGTAGATATTGTTTAGGAATTTTTTCAAATAATTCATATTTTCCAATAAAGATGAGCATACATGTGGATGCATAAGATGTGCTAGTGTTTTTTATAATAGACGGGTTTGAATCCCAAACCCTCGCTTGTGGGGACGTTTATTATGAGGCTTAGGGCATGGTCCCATGGAGGGGCTTGGGCTCCTATTTTCATGCAGCAGAAGGTCCCATGCTTATTTTTAAAGTCAGCTACAGGAAATAATAGAATCGAGGCCTAAAAAATAGGAGCTCCATTTTTTAGCCCCCTAAACTTAAGAGGTGGCTGGAGAGGGGGGGCTGGGATTTTCCCACTATAGTTTAGGGCTGAAAGAATCTAATATGCATTCCCGCCATTATTTTTTGGTGATTTTAAAGAGACATGATTTTATTTTCCTACAAATAACCATAAATATCCAATGAGATCCTATAATACCTCAGCGGATGTTATTGAGGAAACTAATAAAAAATCATGGGACCTTAAAACTGCTAAAATGCTCCTAAATTTTCTCAGCAGCACCCGCTGAGATATTTAAGGAGCCCCCCCTTCCATGGGACCATGCCCTTACTACGAAACATGAGATACTTTCTATGCTCATTTTAAAAACTTAATCCATAATGTTGCTATCGTCTAGAAAATGTGAATGAAATCATACCAAAGGCATATGCATTATTTGTCAAAATTCTTGAACAACATCAACCCTAAAACAAAATAAAGATATGGGCGGAAGCCATTTGAGACTCTTCCAGGTTGCTTGGGAGGAAGCGGCTCGTCATGAGAGGTTACAGAGGCCTTTGATACATGTTTATCATGTTGCTTGCAAATGAAAATAGGGAACATACTGACATTTGTTTGTTTTGTTTTCTATGTAAGGGTCACTACAAGAAGAAGATAAAGAAGAGGAGCATGGACAGATACAAGATCTATGTTTTGAAGGTCTTGAAGCAGGTCCACCCCAAGATCGGCATCTCCAGCAAGGCCATGAGTATCATGAATTCCTTCGTGAATGAATTCTTCCAGAAATTAGCCGGCAAAGCTTTGAATCTTTCAAAATGCGCAAAGAGGGAGACTTTGTCTTCGCAGGAGGTGCAGATGGTTGTGAAATTGGCTCTTACTGGTTAAACAAACCCTAACTCTTAACTGGCCATTCTTTGTTTTTAAGGTGTCTGTTGACACCACCTATACATTTGAAATCTGTTGCCCTCGTTATTTGATTGTTTTTGGCATCTCCGTATTGCTAGTCATCCGGATGGAACGAAAAATTTCTTGTTTGACTAAATGTTAGCAGAGAGGGTCTATATGTGCGCAGAGAAATTAATTCAACCAATGCTAAAGCATTTATTTACTACAAAGAGGATTGCATTAAAGGTAGGTTTATCTGGTGCTTGAGACTGCATTTCTCCCATGAATTTGGGGTTAGTATCGCTACTTGGGCCATAAACATTGCTCTTCATTTTTTTTTAACAATGGAAATTGTAAATCAATTTACATATTAAACACTACGTGTATGTAAGAACTGCGAGTTTGAAGGAACATGATCTCAAATTTAAGAATTTTAGGTTAATAACGAGAACTGTCAAATTCATATCCAAGTCCAAGTAGACAACTGTTGCTTTTGTTAAGAGAGTAGGTTTCTTCCTTAAGGGATTGTGTGACCATTGAATAGGTTACGAGATCAAGAGCTGAAACAAATGGTCTTCATTTTTGCACTGTAACTAGAAACAAAGGCTTCTTTCTCAATCTTGCAAAATTTTAATTTTTTTTTTAATGTTGGATTTGTCTTCTTTTGTAATTTTTTTTGGACAGGTGGGACTTTTTTTTTATGTATTTGTTGTTGTGTAGACATGCGAATATAAGACTTTTGCCCAACCACCAGGCTATAGATGAGAAAATATCAACCTATAGTGTGGACGGAGCATGAGAATTTGGGTTTTCGAAAATATCACTCTTAAAAAAGTGTCCAAAGTTATGCCTTGGGTTTTTGCTACATAAGGTCTGTTATTATTGACTACTACAATTGTTGGTAAGAATAGATTTATTTTTGGGTTGGTTATTTGTAAAGTAATTTACATTGTGCGGGTACAATCAGTGGTTCTTTATGGGCATCATGACAGTCATTTCATCAATATAGGAAGACTCTTAATTGTAATAAACACACACCACACATTATCCTTGCTCTTTTGAAAAATGAAAATTTCTATGGCTAAAAAGGAAAATTTGAGTGCCAAAAATCATATTTAAAAAAATATAATCTCAACTATTTTGTATGATGGGTGGAGAGTGCAAGGATGATTTTTGGCCCTACAAGTATAACAGTAAAAATAAAAGGACCAGCAGTTGTTGTGGCTTGGATTTGTATTTTGCTATATTTGTTGTTTAGTTGCAAGGTCGTATATTTATACATACACCGTGTGTGAGGTTTCCAAACATGACACTATATCATATAGTGTTGCTCATGGTTTCTATCAACAGGATGTATGTTGACTAATGTTGAACTCCATCCTTTTCCGATTTCACCTCTAACGTTTAAAACATTGGTTTTAGAGTAGGAAATGGATTGTTATCTTTGGATTTGTTTGCAGACTCACTAGAAATAGTTTGACAACTACATTGTTGTGATTTCTCATTTGATCTTGGTGTCCCTCTTTACACTCCAACAATTTGGGACATAGATTGTTGCCTTTGCACCCATTCAAGAATGGTGATAGTTTGGTGCATCGATGGTATTGGTGTTCACAACATTATTCAATGGAACACTTTTCCCACTTTTCCCACTTTTAGGGGTCGTTCCAAGTTCATTATTTAATGTTTTCTATTTTAGTATTGCACATCTTGTATAGGATATTAGCAAGGGAAATCCTTAGGCACAAACCCATTTCAGTGCAGAAAGTGATGTTGAGTTAAGGTTCTTTTGTTTATCCCATCATAGGTGCCTCATGATTTATATGCAAGTTGTTGTGCCAGCAACGTAAACCTCAACTATTTCTTACATGTCTCTTCATTTCTAACGAGTTTGTGGGTATCATGACTGCCATTTTTTTAATTCGGGCATTCTCTTAATTGTAATAAACACACACACACACACATGCGCACGCGCGCATGCACGCATGCACACACACCCACACCCACCCACACCACACGCACGCACGCACACACCCACCCACACACACAAAAACCCACACACGCACACACACCCACCCACACACACACAAACCCACACACGCACGCACACACGCACACATGCAGAGGCTCGATCGGGGCCTTAAATTTGTGAGAAAAACTAAAATGTGGAGCGTAATGTTATGATAAATAAACCCTAAAACAAAACAAAGATTTGGGCAGCATACATTTGAGACTCTTGCAAATTGCTTGGGAGGAAGCGGCTTGTCAGGAAAAGTTGCAGAGGCCTTTCATACATGTTTATCATGTTGTTTGCAAATGAAAATAGGGAAAATACTAAAATTTGTTTGTTTCGTTTCTATGTAGGGGTCACTAGGCCATCAGTGACAAGACGAAGAGAAAGAAGAGGAGAGTGGAGAGCTATAAGATCTATGTTTTGAAGGTCCTGAAGCGGGTTCACCCCAAGATCAACATATCTAGCAAGGCCACGAGTATCATGAATTCCTTTATGAATTAATTCTTCCAGAAATTATCTGGTGAAGCTTCAAAGCTTTCAAAATACGTGAAGAGGGAGACCATGTCTTCGCATGAGGTGCAGACAATTGTGAAATTGGCTCTTCTAGGTGAACTTGCTAAGCATGTGACGCTCAAGGGAACAAAGGCCATCACAAAGTTCACATCCGGTTAAACAAACCCCAACTCTTAATTGATCATTATTTATTTAAGGTATCTATTGAAACCACTTGTACATTTGAAATTTGTTTCCCTCGCTATTTGATTTCTTTTTGGCGTCTCCGTATGTGCCAGTCATCCGGATGGGACAAGAAATTTCTTGTTTAACTAAATGTTAGCAAATAGGGTCCATGTGTGCAGAGAAACTAATTTGGCCAATGCTAAAGTAGTTATTTACTACAAAGAGGCTTCCATTAAAGGTAGGTTTATTTGGTGTATGTAAGAACTGCGAGTTCGAAGGAACATGATCTCAAATTTAAGAATTTTAGGTTAATGAAAAACGCCTGAACAACTGTCAAATTCATAGCCAAGTCTAGGTATATAACTGTTGCCTAAGAGCATTCCTTTGGGGATTGTTATTGAATAGGTTACAGAGATCAAGAATTGAAACAAATGGGCTTCATTTTTGCATTGTAACTAGAAATAAAGGCTTCCTTTTCAATCTTGCAAAATTTTAAATTCTTATTTAATGTTGGATTTGTCTATTTTTGTAAAAAAAAATTGACAGGTGGGACTTTTTTATGTATTTTTTGTTGTGTGGACATGCGAATATAAGACTTTTGCCCAATGATCAGGCTATAAATGAGAAAATATCAATCTATAGTGTGGACAGAGCGTGAGAATTTGGGTTTTTGAAAATATCACTCTTAAAAAACATCCAAATTGCTTGGGTTTTTGCTTCATAGTGTCTGTTTTTATTGAACTAAGGAACATGATGGTCAGAATCAATTGTAAAGTAATTCACATTGTTATTCATATGGGCACAAGAATCCATTTCGTCAATACGGGAAGACTCTTAATTGTAATAAACAAACACACACACAAACACACGCGCACACACACGCACACGCACACGCACACGCGCACACACACACACACACACACACACACACACACACACACACACACACCACACAGGCGCGCGCGCGCGCACACACACACGCGCGCACACACACACACACACACACACACACACGCGCGCGCGCGCGCGCACACGCACACGCACACGCACACGCACACACACACGCACACGCACACGCGCACACACACACACACACACACACACACACACACACAATGCTTGATCTTTTGAAAAATGAAAATTTCTATGGTTAAAAAGGAAAATTTTTGTGCCAAAAATCATGCTTTTAAAAATCTAATCTCAACTATTTTGTATGTTTTGTATGGTGGGTGGAGAGTGCAAGTATGATTTTGTCCTTGCAAGTTTAATAATAAAAATAAAAGGAGCAGTAACTGTTGTGGCTTGGATCAACATTTTTTTATATTTATTGTTTAGCTGCCTATACATACAACGTGTGTGTTTCCAGAGAGGGCATTAACATATAGTGTTACTCAGTTTCTATCAACATGATTGTATGTTGACATAATTGAACTCCATCCTTTTTCAATTTTAACATTTTTGCATTGTTAGAAGGATAAAGGATTGTTTCCTTTGTTTGCGGATCTTGCAAAATAGTTTGACGGCTACATTGTTGTGATTTCCCATTTGATCTTGGTATCCCTCTTTGCACTCCAACAATTTGGGACATAGATTGTTGCCTTTGCACCCATTCAAATGTGGTGATAGTTTGGCACATTGGTGGTGTTGGTGTTCACAACATTATTCAACACTTTCCCCACTTTTAGGGATGGTTCCAAGTTCATTATTTAATGTTTTCTATTTTAGTATTGCACATCATGTATAGGATATTAGCAAGGGAAATCCCTGGGCACAACCCCATTTCAGTGTAGAAAGTGATGTTGAGTTAAGGTTCTTTTGTTTATCCCACCATAGGCACCTCGTGATCTATATGCAAGTTATTGTGCCAACAATATAAACCTCAACTATTTCTTACGTGTCTCTTCATTTCTGATGAGTTTATGGGCATCATGAAAACCATTTCATCGATTCGGGAATTCTATTAATTGTAATAAACACACACACACACACACACACACACACACAATCCTTGATCTTTCGAAAAATAAAAATTTCTACGGTTAAAAAGGAAATTTTGTGTGCCAAATAAAAATCTAATCTCAACTATTTTGTATGATGGGTAGAGAGTGCAAGTATGATTTGTCCTTGCAAGTATAACAATAAAAATAAAAGGAGCAGTAGTTATTGTGGCTTGGATCTGCATTTTTTTATATTTATTGTTTACCCGCAAGGTCGTATATTTATACATACATCGTGTGTGAGGTTTCTAGAGAGGGCACTATAACATATAGTGTTGCTTAGGGTTTCTATCAACATGATGTATGCTGACTAATGTTAAACTCCATCCTTTTCTGAACCCCTAACATTTATGCCTTGGTTTTAGTGTAGGAAACAATTGTTAGATTGTCTAGGAAATAAGAGATTATGCGGAATAATCCCTTACATAATCGCAACAGTTAATATGCAGAAAATATTACAGATCTCAAATAAAAGTGAAAAATAAATAACACAACACAGAGAACAAGTATTTAACATGGTTCACCCAATTTGGGCTACGTCCACCAAGAATCACTTGCTAGATTTTAGTACAAGCCTCCACTCTCTCAATACAATATCCATATCCATTTGGAGCTATGCTCAATAAACTCTATAGAATTCACACCCGAATTCAAAGCACATATGTAATCATTTACTTTTGCATATGGCATCATATGCATAAGACCATATAAATAGACAATTGCTTAAGTAGTTTGATACCAAAATCGTGGGTATCAAAACCATGGGTAAAAAACCATGGGTATTAAAACCATGTGGGTATCAAAACAATGGGTACAAAAAAACCATGGGCCCAAAAACAGCCCATAACGGTTACCCATTACCCATGGGCTAATAAAACCACCCATGTAAATTTGCTTCACTAGGGCTTCACCCTCGAACCCCCTTGACCCGCTCACCGGCGAGCGGGACCACCAAAAAAATACCCAAGTGTAACACATAAAAGGTGTACCACACTCTTACATGAAAATAGGATCCAAAAACATAACAATATCCCACTTGGAGATTGATTTCCACTGAGAAAGCTTCTCAACCCTTCACTGTCATCTACGCGAAGGCCAACCAAAGCTGAACATAACTTTAGTTTATCCCCTTGTGACCACCTGTGGTCATCATGTCTGTAGGATTCTGACTAGTATGATATCTTCTCCAACTTCAACTTATCTTCCTCCAAAGGCTATCCTAATGAAGTGATATCTCAACTTTATATGCTTCGTCCTAGAGTGGAAAGCAAAGTTCTTAGCTAGGTGTATAGCACTCTGACTATCACTATGCAGCTTACATTCCTCCTGCTTATGCCCCAACTCCTCAAGCAATTTTTTTTAACCAAATAATCTCTTTGCTTGCCTCTGTGGCAACATACTCAGCCTCCGTGGTTGACAAATCCACCAGGTAGGGAAATGGAGCTTAGTGCTAACCTATGTAAATATAACCTGTTGCTCTCTTGTCTACAGTCTTAGCCATTTTTGAATCTAATAACCATGTAAAGTGGTGTCTGATCCACTGTAGCATATAACTGTCCCCCATGGTCCCTGGCAAATACCGAAGGATCCACTTTACTACTTGTCAATGCTCTTTACCTGCAAGATCACTCATAAATATACTCACAGCTCCTACTGCATGGGCAATATCAGGCCTAGTGCATACCATAGCATACATCAAACTGTCAACCACTGATGAGTAATACCTTGGACATATGGTTTCTTTCCTGATCTGTCTTGTGACACTGCTCCTTTGATAACTTAAAATTGCCAAAGGAGTCCCAAGTTTAGGCATGTTAAACTATCCAATACCTTCTTAATGTACTCTTCCTGAGATAAAGTCAGCTTTGTTCCTTCCTATGCCGAGTTATCCTCATACCAAGGATTTGTCTGGCAGCCCCCAAATCCTTCATATCAAAGGATTCACTTAACTATTTGTTGAGTACTTTTATTTCCTGCATGTTTTTACCTGCAACCAACATGTCATCAACATACAAACATAGGATAATATTTCCATCCTCAAATTTCTTTGTATACACCAATGGTCAGAATAACATCTGATATAACCTTGCTCCATCATGAAGCTATCAAAATTCTTATACCATTGACATGGAGCTTATTTCAGGCCATACAAAGTTTGCACACCATCTCCTCTTTACCTTTGACTTTATATCCTTGGCTGCTGCATATATAGTTCTTCTCCAAATCACCATGGAGAAAAGTCTTTACATCTAACTGTTCTAAATGTAAGTCTTCTGCTGCCACTATTCCAAGAAATAGTTCTAATAGAAGTCATTTTTACTACAGGAGTGTGCAAACCACTTGACCACCAAATGGGCCTTATATCTTTTCTTTCATCCTTCTTCGTCTTTAACTCTGTACACCCACTTGTTCTGCAATGCTCTTTGCCTTCCAGTAGCTTCACCAAATCCCAAGTCTGGTTCTGAGAGACATATGCTCCTCATCCATGGCTTGCTCCCACTTCTTACTGGCATCTACCTACATTGCTTCATCAAACCTCTGTGGCTCTCCACTATGATGAGTAATAAATAATAAAAACAAGGAGAAAAAACATTCAGGTTCTTTTCTTACCCTAGAAGACCTCCTCACTGATAGGAGTTTGGGGTTCCTGTTGAGTGTTCACTGAACTGATTCATGGGTCAATGAAAAATCCTCTACCACTGCATATTCTTTCTTGGATTCTTCCCTACTTTCCCCTACAACTATTGCTTATACATGACTATCTCATTAAAGACCACATCCCTAGACCGAATGATTTTCATTTCCATACTATTTAAATCCAAAGTCATCACCACCATAACCAATAAAAGTGCATTTTTTCTGATTTAGCCTCTATCTTGATCCTATCATCCATGTCAATATGAAAAAACACCTCACATCCAAAGACTCTAAGAAATGAGTAATCGAATTTCTTACCGTACTAAGCCTCCTCAGGTATTGCCTCCATCCAAGGCACTTGAGGGTCCTCATTAAGTACAGTGCTCAGCTTCTACCCAAAAGTAAAGAGGTAGTCCTGCATGTATCCCCATGCTCTTAGGTTCCATTATTGTTCTTTCATCCTTTCTGACACCCCATTTTTATACGGTGTTCCTGGCACCTTTTTCCTGTGAATTCCATTCTTAGAACAATAATCATCAAATTCATTGCTGCAATAGTCCCCTCCATTATCTGACCTGAGACATTTTAACTTAAGACCTGTTTCATTCTCTATCAAGGCTTTCCATTTAACAAAAGTATCAAATACATATTTCTAATACAATAAACCCAAACTTTCCTTGTTGCGTCATCAATAAAAGTAACATAATAACTTGAACCCCCCAAGAGATTTACCTGAGGCCCCCACACATGAAATGTACCATCTCTAACTTATCAATTCGGGATGGGTCCAACCTTGAGAAACCTTACTCACTTTTGTTTCCCATATATGCAGTTCTCACAGAAATCCAAACCTATTTCTGTATATCCAGGAAAATTTCTTCTTTATGATGTCCATGCCCTTATGTCTCATATGACCAAGCCTATAGTGCCATAATGTTGTATCGCATCTGAAGCCACAAGATTACAATCATTAGTACTATCAGTGGATAAATACAAGGTTCCAACCTTCTTACATCTTGCCACCACAAGAGCACCCTTGGTAACCTTCCAAGAGTCAGCTATAAATATCACAATACAACCATCACTTCCTAGTTGCCCCGCCGATATCAAATTTCTCCTTAATGCAGGCACATGTCTAACATCCTTCAATAGCCATGCACACATCTTAACCTAAACAAAAAAAATTTCCAACTATACGCTCTTCATCACCAAGAAAAACATGCCCAAAATCCCCTTGAACATAATCAACAAAATAACTATGTGGAGTAGCATGAAAAGAAGCCCCTGAATCTAAAACCCAAGATTCAGTAATATTATGTAAAGAAAGAATCATAGCATCTTGACATACATTACCCGATGCCACATTTGCCTCCTTGTTTTCTTCCTATTGTTTCTTCTTGCTGAAGCTCCCAACAGTCCTTCTTTGCATGCCCACTTTCCACAGTTCCAACATACAATCTTGTTCTTGGATTTTGACCTTGCACATTTTCCACGGTTTCCTCTATTCTTTTGTCTCACACTAGTTTCCACTGTCAAAGCATTCCCTAAAGTAGAAGCAGAGCTTTTTTCTTCACATTTCCTCGCTTATAATCACCCCTACAACATCCTCAAACTTCAACTTCGAGTTACGAACCGAGTTACTTACCGCCATTACCAGGCTATTCCAACTTTCAAGTAAAGAGCACAAAATTAATAAAGCCCTAACTTCTTCATCAAATTCTATTGTAACCGAAGCTTATATTCACAACCGTATTGAAATTTAAATGATCTGTGAACTATTCTCAGACATCTTCATATTAAACAACTTTGTTCATTAAAAATATCTTGTTAGAGGTAGAGGGTTTTTCATACTATTCCCTAATGCATCCATTGATATTTTGGGTCTTTTCCTTTGAAACATTAAATAATACCGAAGATGCAAGACACATGATTTTCCAAGTGCCTTTCGATCCAACAAATCCCATTCCACATCTTTCATACTAAGGGTTTGTTTCAAATACAAGGAGCAGTAAAGATCCTGTTGATAAAGGTAATCTTCCTTGGATCTTCCAAAGATTGAAATGCCCATTGAATTTATCAATATTTATTGTTTAGCTATTAAGGTCGTATATTTATACATACATCGTGTGTGAGGTTTCTAGAGAGGGTTCACCCAATTTGGGCTACGTCCACTATAACATATAGTGTTGCTTAGGGTTTCTATCAACATGATGTATGTTGACTAATGTTGAACTCCATCCTTTTTCGATTTCACCTCTAACATTTAAAACCTTAACGGTTTTAGAGTAGGAAACAGATTGTTATCTTTTGATTTGTTTTGCAGACTCACTAGAAATAGTTTGACGACTTATATTGTTGTAATTTCCTATGTGATCTTGGTGTCCCTCTTTGCACTCTAACAATTTGGGACATAGACTGTTGCCTTTGCACCCATTCAAACGTGGTGATAGTTTGGTGCATCGGTGGTATTGGTGTTGAAAACATTATTAAATGGAACACTTTCTCCACATTCCCCACTTTTAGGGGCCGTTCCAAGTTCATTATTTAATGTTCGCTATTTTAGTATTGCACATCCTGTACAAGTTATTAGCAAGGAAAATCCTTGGGCACAAACCCATTTCATTATAGCAAGTGATGTTGAGTTAAGGTTCTTTTGTTTATCCCACCATAGGCACCTCGTGATCTATATGCAATTTAATGTGCCAACAACGTAAACCTCAACTATTTGTCACATGTCTCTTCATTTCTGACGAGTTTGAAGAACTTATTCCCAAGTATCTTCCTTTTCTTAATGGTCAATGTTTTGTCATTGTTAATCTTGCTCAACTTTTTTAATTTATTATATTTAGGGCCTCGAATGGATACTACAATTGTAGGTAATTATTTTTTTGTGTTAAACTTGCATAGTACTGTGTATTCAAAGTCTATGTCACTCAATGTATCTCCAAAATAGCTTCAACAGAGCAACGATTTGAGGATAAAAAAAAAAAAAAAACTGTAAACAAGTGCATTATAGGCAATTAGAATGCGACTTTGTATTTGTGATTAAGCATTGTTTTCTATTCCAAGTCTCCTTACCTTATCTTGAGTTTTATGTTTGTACTTATAAGAGTTATCCCAAAAAATATTTGTTGATTATATCATTTATTATTGAAGGGGAAACATTAAGATACATTTTAAGTAATTTTTAGCCTCAAGCGAATGAGGTGTAGCCATTCCACCAAATTTGTAGACTTGCATTAGGCCCTCTATACTTTTGGTATCTACTCGAATTTAGATGGCATGACAATGAACATTTTACTCGCTCACATTATGCGCGTGAATGCAATATACATTTAAAATGGCCAAAAAAATGGCAAACCCAATATTATAAGGGGAATATGTGATGCTTGATTAGATTTATACAAAATAATTCATGAAATAAGTGTGGGACATATAAATATTTGATTCTCACTTTTTTTTATTAAAAAGTCCCTCTTTTGAATGGCAAATGAAAAAGACCTTTCACTCAAATTGCATTGAATTGAATAATATAGATGAGATTGAGACTAAAAAAATGGAGCACATAAAATTCCTCAAGCATACATTCTCACTTTTTTATTTCTAAGCTTCGAATTATACATTTCTTTCATGTATACATTCCTTAAGCAAACATTCTCACTTTTTTATTTCTAACCTTCGATTCCTGTCTTTGTTTTCCTTGAACATTCCTTTTACACATCCTAATTGCCTAATTTACCTTGGGATTAATTTTAGTTGTTGGTTTGTCATCGTAGTATAACTCCCTCCCAAACATCTTTTTTGCCTAAAACACATTGCATCATCTTTTGCACTTCCAAAGTTTCACCTGTATCGTCTATAGCTGGAAACACTATGTGCCTCTCGAATTGAGACATACCCTATTCTTTTCCCCAATGGCTACACAAAAAACCTACTGACAATTGTGTATGAATCCCCTAATCTAATTTTTGTATGGAACCCTAATCACGATAGCATATAAAGTGGTGCCAATAGAATATATTATTTGGGCAGGAATAATCTAAGTTGGGAAATAGGTGTCAGACATGCAAGGATTTAATTCTTGCGATTTTACTAAGTCATGGAGTAGGTGTTGGACATGTAAGTATTTAATACTTGAGTGACATTGTCCATATGGGTAAAAAATATGTGCTTAATGGATATAGACAAACCTTATTCTTTTCCCTTATAGCCGCTACAATGAAATCTTGATCTCAATTCCTTTTGAAACCCCCTATTCGTAATTATGTATAGAACCCTTTTCACATTTGTGTATAAGTTAGAGTACATAACACATTTATTTGTTTAGGAATAATCTAAACTGAGTTATAAGTGTGAGATATGAAAGGATTTCATTCCCAAATTTTTACTAAGCCATGGAATACGTGTGGGACATGCGGGTATTTAAATTGTCATGTTTTTATTTTAAAATCCCTCTTTCAAAAAACAACTAAAATGCACATTTTGCTCACATGACGAACTGCTAGAGTGACTCAATTATCAATGGTTGTTCAATCATCACCTATTCCCCTACAAATACACAAGCTTGAAACTGAAAATTGACGTTTATTGGGTTTTCCTCATTTTTTTACATTTTCGTCCCTTTAAAAACAAATTGCATTCATGTGCATAATGTGTGTGAGATACAGATGAAAAAATGGTTCACTTAATGCATTTTTATTTTTAACCTTCAATTCATGTCTTTGCCTTCCTTGAACATTCCTTTAATGCATCCTTGCTACCTGATCCGAAGGGAGTAATGTCAGTTTTTTGGTTGCATGCTCTACCGACCTCCCTCCTGATTGTTAGCATCTTCCTGGCTATAAGAACATTGCATCACCCTTTACATTTCCTTGTAGAGTTCACTTACATCAACACACTTGGAGAAAAACTACATGCCTCAAGACTACAGACAAACCTTGTTTGCTTGCTACAAAGAAACCCTAATAGTAATTGTGTATGCAACCTCTACCCTGGAATTTTAGGTCCACACCACATTTCCTTATTTCTAAAGTAACCCTTGAAACACATAAGTGAATTACCCTTGCATTTATTTGTGAAATTGCAAAGAACTATTGACATTGACAACATTGAATGATCACTCTTTTCTTTTTTAGATCCCCCAAATATGTTTCCTTTACCTCTTTCGCACCGTATGCACTTTTTCTTTCAAAAAATTGACACACTAAACGTCTCGTAGTGAAAAAACCATTCCACCATAAAAATATGAAAAATGACTAAATAACACGATTCGCTTGTCAGATAACATCTTCTTCTACCCTGTACATCCATTCATTGGGCAGTCTCAATTATCAATGACTGTTCCTGCATCGCTTACTTCACTATATTTTCTCGAGCTTAAAATTGCAAAAGACATGCTTGCAGAGTGCTACAAGAAGTAATCAACGTGGTTAGGTCTCGAATTAGGACCCTGGACGATTAAGTGGAGCACATATAGTAGATATTTCGGAAGGAACAATATGCTTCATGGAATAGGTGTGGGGCATGCATGTATATAATTTCCCGCCTTTTAATTTACAACAATCCATCCATGTCAACATCTTGCCTATCCAATTAAATTTCCTCTAATCGAAAACCTTGAAGCCATTAAATTAAAAAAAACAAGATTGATTACAAGATAAAAGACAACATTCACTAATATGATTAATTGCTCTTGCGACTCACTTAGTGATGTTTGTTAGCACGCCATCTATTTTCTTGCACTTAATTGAACTTACAACTTGAAAGGGAGTCTACAAATTACTTCAGGATGCATCTATTCAGCTTGGGTTTCGAACCCTCAAACTTTGCGATTTTCCCCTATTTTTTTATATGCTCTTTGTGACTTTGAAATGCTTAACTCAAGCAGAGATAACAT
Source organism: Taxus chinensis (assembly GCA_019776745.2). Lineage (NCBI taxonomy): Eukaryota > Viridiplantae > Streptophyta > Pinopsida > Cupressales > Taxaceae > Taxus > Taxus chinensis. The sequence goes on from CM034150.1 coordinate 194,239,163, forward strand.
ATATTATTTGGGTGTGAACAATATGATCCGTTGAACACGTGTGGGGCATGCAATCTAAAGCCTTCAATCTACTTTTGATTCGTATGACCAATCGTTGAAAGGTGTTAACTCACATAGCCTCCTTGACTCCTCTTTCCTTTTCCGTGCACTACTCCTCCCTCAAACGCCATTTTCCACACCCCTATTCCTTTCCCATTACTCCTCTTAATTTTGTTTCACTTCTTCACTGCATCCCTTTTGGCATTCACATTGTACACTTCACGTACGATCGCTAATTGTTAAACATACTCTACTTGATGCCAACAATATACTTAACCCGCTACTTCAAGGATTTAACCCTCTAACCTCTTAAAACTAAATAATTTTGTAGTATCTAACATCCCTTAATTTACCACTCAAATAAAATTGTTGGGTAAAACCTGAAATAACGACCGAACGTTAATACCCAAACACAAAATCTGTAAGATTTTTGGATTTGGCGATAGAGCAAGGAGCCAATCACAAGCTTATTTTGGTACGCGTGTCAAATTCGAGAAGCCTCGTCCACATTGCCGGATCATGTCCACTCTAACCATGCTGTGGCTGGGGTTGCTCTTTCAACGGATAATTTACTCCATTGCTCTCAATTTTATTGTGATTTGTTTCAGCAGGGCAGAAAAAGGAGGAAGACAGAGCAATGGCTATGGCAATGGCGGGGAGGGCCATTCCTACAGTGGGTGGCATGCAAATTCAGCCTCAAGCTCGCCTTGGAGTTTTCGGAAGCAGTCTGGGTGGAAATGCAGTACCCATCGCCACTCCCACTCAGTCTCACAGGCTACCTGTTCTTAAAACTGGTCAGTTTTCAAATAGAAATGCATTCCGTTGACTTGCATTCTCTGGCATTTAGGTTGGATTTTGCTCACTAAATTACAATGGCATGTTATGAATTTCACTTAATTTTTTTCTAAGTTATATTTATACATCACATTGATTCAGAACTTGCCTTCTATATCATCTGTTGTTATTTTAATTAGATTTTTGAACAAATTTTGGAAGAACAGATTCTTATCGGTTCAGAGATGGACAAATGTATTGGGTGAGAAATGGTTGGATGGGATTTTTATTTTTTATTTTTTTGGCTTGGAAAATATTGGGTGGGTTAATGGGCCACAATCTTAAGATTTGCAAACCCAGGCCAGGTTTGAATATACCCAATCAAACAGTGGTCACCCCATAAGTGCGGCTTTATTGCCTAATGGATATGCGAACACAAGACAAACTTTTACAGGTACCCTATAACCCCTTTGCTTTATTTTCTATGATTGTTGTTTATTAAGGAATAATTTTCGTCACAGCCCCATATCTGCAGTTTTCTTCTTTTCCTATTTTTATTTGTTAATGGAAGCTTTCACATTTGTAGACAATGTTCATAATAATGCCAAACTGTTGATTCCTTTTCTTTTTGGTCTGAAGGTATTCAACTACCATGCAGATAGAAATTTCTGGTTATAGCCCAGACCCTAAAAATGGACCTCAAGAAAATATAAAAGAAAGCAAAGACATACCATGCTTGGAAAGAGAACCGTTAGAGGTTAGTAAACGGCAGAGTTGAGCCAGAACAAAAGCTTCCAACTCCTCCCCTAGGATTCAAGGCCAAAGAACTGGGTAATAGATGTCAGATATGTGCCATGGTGTTGGCCTGGTTTGGTTCGGCGCCTGACAGAGCAAGACTGTTGGGAAAAATTGTGGCCTTGTTGCTCTAGAATTGGTTCAGAGAATTAGGTGATGCACTATATGCGAGTTCCACCCATGAGGCTTCTTCTGTGGCGGCCTTTTATGTGTTGAATCATCTCTTTAATGAAAAGCTATGTCACAAGGTTCGGCAAATTTTATCGAAAAAGTTCGAATTTCGCCGAACTTTATTCTCGTCGAACATGAACTCGAACTTTATCCATTACTTTTGCATGGGACATTTTTGACGCGATTTTGCATTATTTTAAAAAATGTTTATATATATATTTACCGACTGAAAGTAGTGGATATAAAGCTCTCTCCACTCTGTCCTTCTGGCATATTTATACATTTTTTTCAAAAAATAAAAATGATAGAAAAAAATTGTTCGAACTTAAAGACGTTTTTTTGCTCAAACTTTATCCCTTGGTGAACAACCGAACTTTATCCTCATCAGACATGAACACGAACTCGAACCTTGTGACTTAGATCAAAAGAAACAAACATGTTTAATCTTCATATTGGATGAGAGACAATAATGAATTGTGCGACTCCCTAAAGAAGCAATAATATCTGCCATGGATCTCATTTTATAGTGGGCATCTAAAGATGAATTGCTCATTATATTCTGCTTCATTGTTCCATACTCTACATGAAATTACCATGGGAAAATTTCAACCCAAAGTAATATTTGATTTATTTAGGAGCAAAGATGCGCCCATCTTCTGTTTGGAGGTAGTTTGATAATAATGATGCATTTTCATTGGCAATGGTTCAAACAGTTCAGTCCAAGTTGTTTACAAAAGATAGTTTGGTAATAATGATGCATTTTCATTGGCAATGGTTAAAACGGTTCAGTCCAAGTTGTTTTTATTTATGGCTTATAGCTCAGTCCAAGTTTTCTTATTAATGATTTCAAGGCTGTAAAGAGAATTGGTAAATCTCAAGAAGCAAGTCATCTTCTTCCTCATTATGCATATGCTTAAAAGGTTCATTACCTAGGGAGTGAAAGATATCATAAATAAGACCTCGAAAATACCAAGGTTTAAGACGGGAAGATGGCCATACTGAGTAAGAATCAATAACTTTACCAGGGTTTTTTTTTTTTCATAAGACTTCCTAGTAAGAAGCAGCACTCTAGAAAGGTGAAGAGAATAGAACGTTATCCCTGTTTTTCTTCTTAACAAGCTCAATACTAAGCCACTAGTTTCTTGGAAGTGTGATTGGAAGTCGAACACTGACAAACCTTTTTTTTTGGTATAGTCCTTGGAACACCTTTCAATGGTTCTATCATACCTTGGCCATCAAAGAGAAATTAAACAAGTGTTGGAAGTTCAATTTTGGAATTTTTGTATAGCTTCCTCATTTCATGCACGTAAAGTGCTTGTTGAATCAAAGGACATTTGCTTCGCCTGGTCTCTACTCTATGGTGGCCTGTCCACAAGGCAGAGGCTTGCGCCTTTAGGCATTGCAGCTCGAACCTATGTAGTTTCTAGCAGGTTTGAGTCCATTTTACATGTATTTTGGTTCGGCCCCGAATCCAAGTCTACTTGGCGGCAGTGAGACACTGTGCTTTACTAACATTTTGATAATGCCTTTATCAAGTATAAAGTGTTTCTATTTAGAACTATTCATCGGTGAATGTTCTATACATTTGATTCATATGAAAAAGTTACTTTTTATGGAAACAACATTATGCAGAGACTTTTTGAAAGTAAAATTTCTTTGCTATTATGTTTTTCTGGGGGAAGAAATGAATCTTATATTGCTTTAGAGAGTAAATTTCCATCAATCTAATGTCAAGGATACATGGATAATCATTTCCTTAGAAAGCTAGAGGCAACGAATCAGCCTCTTTATGGAAACATTCGAAATCAGCTATGACCAGAAAAGCCAACCCCTGATGCTCCTGCATTCAATCAAATCATTATGTGGGTTAATTTAATCACCCACAGCTACAAATCTTCCATTTGCCAAGCTTCTGCTTCTTGACACTAGTACTAGAAAATTATAAGACCTTGTTGCAGTGTATATGCTAAAATGCATGGCACAGATTATTTCATGTCAAACTTAAATTGGTCAGTATTAGTGTCAATAATGCTAAAAGTAAAGTTCCATTAACTGGTCTAATCTCTACACTCAATTGAAGTGGACTCATAAGGAGCTCATCAATCACCTGGGAAAGATATGATATTGCTTCTGGATCACGAATGTCCTAAGTGATTGAACGAATTTTGTTCCCATTTCTTTGGATTCTCCAATTCACCAATGAAAACCACATTTAATTGATGGAGATCTGGAATATATGTCTTGTACCTGAGAGCGCCAGACACAGCTACAAGACTATAAATGCCATAGCAAATCAGATGATTATTCATTCAAATTTGTCTTGCAACCCTCAAAATTGATTAAATAAAGGAATGGCTTCTAAAAGACAGCGCTCTTTGCTTACACAACTTAGCACATGACTATATAAGTGCAGACATTCTGTCATTGGTCCACTAACAAACTGGGAGGAAGCAATCAAGACTTTTTTATAAATGCATCATATATCTTTATAGACGTCAAGACTATATCTATTCAGTAGTGTGTGGCAAGGCTGTTTTTCCTGAGAATATTTATCACAGGTCATAGGAAACTTGAATTATAGTGCTTAAAAGATCTAAACACTATTGTAGAAAAAGTCTTGGGTTACAGATTTACAGTATAAAACATATTGCATATTCTATTCACGGGTTGTGTGCAATCAAACACAACATAATAAACTTTTAAATGATACTATTCAAAAGTTAGCACTAACAATTAAACAATTAATCGTCTTCAATTATGTAAATGCAACATGGCTAACCCAAACTTGGAGTGAATGATAAAGGTTCAAGAAGTTGATTGGGTGTGCAAATCTGACTCCAGTAAAATTTCTAGCAGTTTTACCTCCCTCACAAGGTATTGCACATTAAATTGATCTTATTTCAGGTGCTAGAATTCACAACCAAGCTATTTTCAAATTCATTCCTTATGAGATGAGAAGAGAAGACATTATTGAACAAAGGGACAATTTGTTGATTACGAAACATGGACTCTTGAGCCCTTGACAAGACCACAACGAAATATTGATATTCGTTTCCAAGGATGAACAATATGTTAGATTGTTTAGTAGATTGTAGTGTCTTTTCAACCCTAATTTGAAAAGGATAAGAGTGGAAGACAAGTTCCAACCCATTGATGTCTTATATGAATGGTTGGTGATGCCATTTGGATTGTCTAATGTCCATGATGCTTTCATGCAAACCATGACCCATGTATTTAGACAATGTAGGCGAAGTTTTATTAATGTCTTTTTCAATAACTCTTTTATTGTCAATACAAATACGAAAGTGTATACAAAGCCTTGAAATCAATTTTAGGATTTTTTTTAGCTGAAAGGCTATTTAATAATCTTGAGGAGAGTTAATTTTATAGAAACAAGCTTGTGGTCCTTGGTAATGTAATTTGAGTAGAAAGATTGAGCGTGTATCATGAGAAATTCAAGGCCATACTTGAATGAGGTATTGGTCGATGAAAGGCCTACATTCTTGAAGAATTTTCCCTTGATGGCGTGCAAACAATTTTTTAGCTCTTTCAATGTTCATGTTAGCACTCGAGCCTTACTGGCAATGGCAGGAAAATGAAATTGTGAATCCTATGTGCAACCATCACCATGCTTATCATGTTATCTTCTCTTACACTGTTAGGTATAACACCACCAAATTGTTTAAGCCCGCAAGGTCGATCGAAAGCATTAAGTGGTCATCTATCTAAGTTCCCCTTGATATTAAGTGGCCAATGAAATTTTGCCAAGTGTGTTGTTCTTTCTCATCTATTGCTGCATAATTAGCTCATTCGGCCCCACCCTAGGCTTTTAGTTTTCCATAATTGTGCACCTTTGGATCCTAATCATCCAGTCTTAATTGTTGATCATGTATTTTAAACAACTTGGTTAAATAGTCAAGCTTTCTTTTCATTGGTTTGCCTTTATTCTTTTAGCATCATGTGGGTCCACTTGTCTCCCTTTGCGAAGTTGGGACTTTTGATTTCAAATTTGCTTGATTTGAATTTTCATTGAATTATAACATATTGATAACTATAAGAAATGGAATTTCCAAATGTTGATTGGTCCAACCTTGTGACCTTTGTGTCAGGAAAACCCATTTATGCTTAATCCGTTGAAGTGGGACTGCCAGATCTTAGCAAATTAAGCTCAATCATTGATTACACTGCTTGGCACATAAATTTACTATCAAATATCCTTAAATCCCCTATTGGCTCGCCCTTCTAGCCCTATGCTATGTGGTACCAATTTTCTTAATCCCTTTGAAGTGCGACTGTTTGATTCCTTCTCCTATTGATTTGGATCAGCAGCTCCCCCGCCTCTTCAAATAGCTCCAACATGAAGTCCACTCTCAATATTTCTGTGTACTTGACTCGGAAGGCCTTGTATTCTAGGATGAAATGCTTCTCTATTTCTATTGCTCTTGTGGTGTAGATCACAGATATTCTTTTCTCCCATTCTTCCTTGGGAGTCACCCATATACCCGTCTCACATTTGAGCCAGTAGGAACTAGTTGTTATTTGAGCTATTTGTATTTTTTCCCTCCATTTGATTTCAGCACCTATGCACATGATTTTTTCTGATGTTCATAAGTCAAGTCAAATTCTGTAAGGTAGTGTTGTTTCTTTCTTGTTTTCTTTCTCTACATGACCATTCCAAATTTCTCATTCACACAACTTCTTATTTCTTTGTTAAGATTTAGACATTCATTTATGCCGATACCCCATCTTCTCATCCATTTTTTGGTTTTGTTTTATCCATGTACTATTTCTCCTACGTAACTCTTTTTCCCTTGCTTCCTTTGGCCACCTGTTAGTCTCCATACTTTATATTTTTTTCAAGCAACATGATAACCTGATCATAGTCGTTGCCTCTAAAAGGAAAGTGCATGTTTCTGCAAGGAGTATTTCATAGGGAATTTAAACCTTAATTTTGAATTTGTTTGTAACCAAGCACTTTTTTGATCCTTTCTATTTGCCTCCATTTTAAATCCGAAGTGTCATTGCCTCATAACTCACAGCCATATAGGACCACTAGGGTAACACTAACAAGTAATCCAATTAAGACCTTGGCGGTCTTCCAAACCCACAGCCCTGCATTTATGTATCTATTTTGTTGTGTGTATAGAGATTTCTTTTCTTTCTACATATGTCCCAACTGAGTTTGTTGTGAAATTCTAGACCAAGATTGTTGAATTCTGATACCACTTCAAATAGGTCCCCTTTGAATTGGAGGTTGAAATATTTCTTCTTTCTTTTCCTAGGGAGAAGACTAGTATCTTAGTTTTGCCGATGTTAACCTACATCCTTACTTCTTTACAAAAACATTGTAGGGCTTTAAGTGGTCTCTCAATCCTTGGGTTGTTTCTGCAATTAGAATTAGACCATCAACATATGAGAGGAGTTAAGTGAGCCCTTTCACCCCAATACGTTTCTAACCATTCTTCTAACTTGTTTATATATAACACAAACAAAGCGAGAGACAAAGGGCAACCTTGTTTGATGCCTATATTGCTCCCAAAGCACTTGGACAACCCCTCCTGCCTTTTGATTTCGACCTTGACTTGATCACATAGTCTGTAGACTGCTGCCCTATAGTGAACTAGGACCCTTAGTTACTCCATTCTGCTCCATAATATGCTCCTCGGAAGTGTATCAAACGCTTTCTTGAAATGTATGAAACAGCAGTCTTCAGCTTTTTTATCCCAATACTTTTCAACTATTGTAGAGTGACACACCGATCTATTGTTGAATACTTCGAGTTTTTAGAGTGACACACCAATCTATTGTTGAATACTCTGGTCTAAAACCTGTTTAACCTTTGTTCTCCTCCTTTTTTCTTCACCTGACTGTTGATTCTACGTTCTACCATACTACCAAAAAGTTTTTCTTAGAGGGGGTTAACCATGATGGTTCAATAGTTTGAAGGGCTATTGGCATCCTGACTCTTCAACAAAGGTATAATTAGAATAGTTGTTGATTCTGTTGGGAAGCCATTTTGAAGAGCCTTGTTAAACATTTCTTTGACGTGGCGATAAAATCTCTTGCCCCCATTTTATAAATTCTTCTTACAGACCATAGCTGTCTCGGGCCTTACTTTTTGCTAGCTTCTTAATCCCTTGTTGGAAGTCTCTAGTTGTTAAAATTTATTTAACATTGATTGTGGGGGATGTGTCTATTTTCCTTTTCACGTTCATACAACTGTTTTATCCAACCACTGACTTGCTGTAATGTTATTTTTTGTTTGTGTTTTTTCTCTATGTAGCTCTGTCCAAAATCTATTTGGATCATGTTTTCCTAAGTATATCAGAGCCCTACCTCTTGTTCTCGTATACTCTTTTTTTTTTTTATCCTCACCATTTTTTCATAGATTTTTCTATTTCCCTTCGTCGCATCTAGCATCTAAGTGCTCCCGTAGTGTTCTTTTTGTTACCTTGCATTCCTCATTGTACCATGGATTTGTTTTAAAGTTTTTTTTCTTCTTCTTCTTCTTAAGTTAAGATCTTTTACATGTGCGTAGAAATCCTTGAATTATGTTCATTAACCTCTCACTTTTAATAGGATATGTGCATACTTCGGATGCTCTCTTGCCTTTCCCCTCGTAAAACTTGTTTCTCAATGCAGCCCTAAAGGTATGTCGATTTTCCTTCCTCAGGACATTCCCTTTAGTTGGTGGTTTATCACGAGTGACGCAAACATGCTCATTTGTTTGCTTACTTCCATGCATTTGAATCTTTATAGAAATTGGGTTGTGATTTAAGCTCTATGAGGAAATCCTCTATTTCCATATCTAGAATTTTAGATATACATTTTTGTGAACTTTTAACATAATCAGTAACGCTCTATCTGTTGTGGGTTTTGCATGTGCAATTTTACGATTTACACCATTTACTTATGCTGTTGCAAATGACCAAACTGTATATACTATACAAGCTTAGTGACTCTTCCCTGAAATGTGTGATGGTCCCAATTTCATCTTCTAAGAGTCTAGTCCATTGCTGATTTTCCTCTTCTTCTAGCCATAGAGGTTTGTTATCCAGGCCCTCATTTCTTCTCATATTGCTGGCCTATTTATTTTCTATTCTTGCATTGAAATCCCTCACTAGCATTATCTTCCCTAGCTCACTGTAAGCTGAAATGCCCCTGGTAGGGGCGAGTATGAGTCTCCAAGGTCCAAATCAGGCCTCTTATAGGAATTTGAATTTCAAAGGGAAAAGTGACAGTAAGTTATGCTTACTATTATATAATGTTTCTGAAATTTTAATCCTTATATATATTGTTTATTTGTATCTTGTTTCACCATTTTATATTCCTTCCCTAAGCTCTTTGACTAAACCCATTATTCCATCACGTCCTTTACCATTTTTACTTCCTTATTCCATACCACCAGTTTCTTGTATCCATCAAAACATGGAGTCTTAGCTATCATGCTTGTGTTTCTGTAAATATGATTATATTTTTATCTTTAGCCATGGGCCCTAACCCAGGTCCTCTTCTCCAAGGGTAGCCTCTATAGTCCCAGCAGACCAATGTAAGATGCTCTTGGAGGGGCGTACCACCTATTTGTTTCAAGCTGGTTGGTTACTGATATAAGATTTCTGATCGTTTAGATATGTCCATCTTCTTTCGTTCTTTTCTGCCTTCACTTTGGTCCATTCCCTATTTCTCTCTTTTTGCTGAGATAATCAATAAAAATTCTATTTAGATTTATCTTTCCTCCCATCAATTTGTGCTAGTGGTCTTACATAATGTGGATCCATGCAGCCTACCTCTGCAAGAGCACGGTTGTGAATCTGAAAAGTGGAAAATCACAGAAGCCTATATGTTTTCATTATGTTTCCCATGTTCATTTATTATCTCAACCATCTTATTTCCATTAAAAAGTCATTATTAGAAGCCACAAATTTGATCTATACAAGACCATGTTATCATTTATATACACATCGTCACATGTCTACTGTCTATTGGTTAGCCTTGGAGGTGCAGTTGCGGTCAAGGTTCCCAATGAAGGGATGCCTACCTCTGCAAGAGCACGGCTGTGAATCTGAAAAGTGGAAAATCACAGAAGCCTATATGTTTTCATTATGTTTCCCATGTTCATTTATGATCTCAATGATCTTATTTCCATTAAAAAGTCATTATTAGAAGCCACAAATTTGATCTATACAAGACCATGCTATCATTTATATACACATCGTCACATTTCTACTCTCTATTGGTTAGCCTTGGAGGTGCAGTTGCGGTCAAGGTTCCCAATGAAGGGATGCCTTACACCATGCAGCCTATATTAGAGTTAGATCTCTTCGAAGCAAGATCTCGGGCACAACTCTTTAACAATAAGAAACAACAAAGCTTCCTATATCAATGCAAGGAAAGACTACAAACTCAGGCACAATAGCGCAACACACATTCAATCTTATGACAAGAATTTGCTAGAATTCTTCTAAGAATTTCATTCCCAAACCTATCCTAAGCTTGCAAAATTTGCAAAGCTTTTGCAGAACCACACTTGGTTCAATCCCCAAAATGGATTGTTGCTTGGTTCCTAAATTTAGGACTTGATATTCCATCCCTCTCCTCCTTACAATCTTACAACCCCCTTATATTTATATAATTCATAGAAGCTTTTGGTGGGAGAACAAAGATGCCTCTTGCAAGTAAAGACACCTCAAAATATTCCTCAGATCTCCTCAAATTGTGATTGATTTGTTATGAAAATTCTCCTCGGTTGGATCAAGCTCTATCATATCATTTGGTCGGGTCCCTGGCCATGATGGACGGATCAAGAACCACACGTGTCTCCCTCTAATTGTATTGACGTTGATTGGAGATCTTGTTAGACACAGATCTCATCATTGAAATACATGGGTGGTTTTGCATGAATACTAAGGCTTCGCGGCCTTGATATCGACCAACGGCTTAGGAAGTATATTGCGGTGATGGGTAAGCATCAATGATCTACATAAGGCATGCACAACTTCATCATGCAAGTCTAGTGTTCCGCAACTTTGAGTTTTGTGCACAAGTGTTGCCCGACATGGGAGTTGTGTGCAACTAAGCTTAGTGTTGAGCAATTAAGGCTAGCTTTGTGGGAAAGGAAAATGTTGCACGACATGGACAAGATTGCATGGTATGCGTAATGTTGCGTAACTTTGACGTATTACGTGGCCTTGGAGTTTTGCGTGGCTTAGACAAGCTTCTGCAAGAGATGACTAAGGCATTAAGGTTCTTTGCGCGCCTTCCTTAGGAGAGGCGTAGCATTGTGCAAGTCTTTATTTACAAAATCTTAAGTATTTTTGGATGATGCAAAATTGCTTGTGAACTCGGGTGCTCCTGCATCAAACACCTTGGGTAAGAAGAAACCTGAGCTCCTTGCTCAAGCATGGTTTTCTGAAGGTCTACAAAGGAATGACCAAGTCTAACAAGCTTTGTTTCAGTAAGCCAAGATGCATCTTTGACTCCTCTGCCTCTCCATTTCACTAGATATTCTTTATGCTCCTTTTTGCATGTCGCCTTGTGGTCATCCAAAATGCATTCAATTTCTACATGTATTTGCGTTGGTAGTTGGTGCTTCCAATTTACTGTGCAGTCCTCTTCCCCACTTGTCTGGTCTTCAAAATATGGTTATAGATTCACTATATTAAAGATAGGCGAGATGGCTATCCCTTCTGGCAGCTCCAACTCATATGCGTTCTCTGCAAATTTCCTTAGGACTATGCATGGTCCAATTTTCATACACTTGAGTTTGTCATATGTTACTTGCGGGATCCTCTCTTTGTGCAAGTACACAATAACTAAACCAACCTTAAATTCCAAGTGTCTCCTCCTAAATATGCACACTCCTTATGTTGTGCATTGCTCTGCTTCAACAGTTTGCACACTTGCTTGTGCACCACCTTCATTGATTGCCTGAAGTCTTTAGCTTCCACACTTCTTCCTTATTCTTGCAGCAACTCTTACAACTCCGCAACACCTTGTGGACTTGTTCCATATACAATTTGGAAAGGTGACTTCCCAATGCTTCTATTGATATAGTCGTTATATGCGAACTCCGCTTGCGCAAGAATTGAATCCCATGTCTTTGTCGTCTCTCCTACCAAACATCTTATCGAATTGCCAAGGTTTTTATTGACAACTTCTGTTTTGCCATCCATTTGTAGGTGGTATGTAGAACTAAACTGTAACCTTGTGTTTAGTTTCCTCCATAACGTGTGCCAAAAGTGGCCCGCAAACTTGGTATCCCTGTCAGATACAATCGTGCACGACAATCCATGTAGTCTCAAAACTTCCCTGAAAAACAAGTTAGTAATATGCATAACATCACTTATCTTCTTACAAGCAATAAAATGAGCCATTTTTGAGAATCTATCAACAAAGATAGAATCAGGAACCCTCTATGTTTTGGGAAATCTCAAAACAAAATCCATTCTTAGATGCTCCCACGGTTTCTTAGGTACTGGTAGTGGTTGATATAACCTTGCATTTTGACTCTTCCCCTTCACCAACTGACATACTCTACATCTTTGCACATATCTAGGCACATCTGTAGCCATCTGCAACCAAAAATATCCTTCTCCAAACCGTGCCAAGATTTTATCTTATCCCAAAGTGACTTGACATTCCTCCACAATGCTTCTCCCGGATCAAATTTTCCCTCATTGATTCTTGCAGTACGCATAGCTATGTGCCTTTGAATAATAATCCCTCTTAGGAAATAATCTAACCGTGGCGTGCAATTGACGCTCATTGGTTTTGCGCATGTACCCTCCATGCTTCTGTAAAATCTTCATCTTCGTGTGTAGAGCTCCTTCATTGCTTCAAACCCCACTACACTCACTTGCATCTCTTTTAATAATACGCATTTCCTACTCAGTGCATCTGCAAATCTATTTGATCTCCCACTTTTTGTGCTTCAAGGAAAATGAGTAACTCTCCAAGAATTTAACCCATTTCATGTGTCTCTGATTCAGTTTTGCCTTGGCAATTGATGAATTGCAATGCTTGATGGTCCATATACAATACAAACTCCTTGGGCAACAAATAATGCCTCTACTTCTTTAAAGCTTGCACAATGGCTTAAAACTCCTGACTATAACTGAATATCTCTTCTTGTATCATTCAAGTTTCTCACTAAAATATGCGATGAGTCTTCCTTCTTGACTCATTATAGCTCCAATTGTTACTCCACTTGCATCACAATCAACATAATTTTTTTTATTAAAATCAAGCAAGGCCAACATTGGCTACTATGTGACCTTCTTCAACTTCTCGAATGTATACTTTGCATCCGTGGTTCATAGAAACTTCGTGTCTTTCCGCATCACCTTTGTGATTGGTGCACAAATCTCACTGAATCCTTTGAAAAAATTCCTATAGGACGTCGCAAATCCATGGATCGGGCCTCCATGACACTCTTGGGTGATGGCCAATCCACAATAGCTTGTACCTTCTTAGGATCCATCTTCAACCCTTCCCGAGATATCACAAATCCCAAGTATACCAACTCCTTCCGCATAAAACTGCATTTTTTTAAATTCACTTGTTGCTTCTTCTCTCACAAGTGCTCTAACACTTTCCGCAAATGGAGTCAAGTGCTTTTCTTGCGTCTTGGTGAAAATCAAAATGTCATTATCAAGTAAACAATGACAAACTTACCTAGACAAGGCTTTAACACTTTGTTCATCAACAACATGAACGTGCTTGATGCATTGAATAACCCAAATGGCATGACCAACCACCCATACAATCCATCTTGCATTTTGAAAGCAGACTTTCATTCATCTCCTTTCTTGATTTTGATCCAGTGGTATTCAATCTTTAGATCAATTTTCGTGAAGTACTTTGCTCCATTCAAACAGTTCATCAAATCATCCATGCGCGGTAATGGAAATCTATACTTGATAGTAATCTTATTGATGGCTCTGGAATCAGTGCACATTCTCCACTGTCCCTTCTTGGGTGCCAATACTGCAAGTCTGCAACTACTTCGCACGGCCTTAGAGATTCTCTGATCAACTTCTTGTCAAGCAACTCTTGCACTTGCTTTCTCATCTCTTTGTTCTCCATAGGTCAACATATATGTAGCCTTGTTTGGTAAACTGGCCCTTGGTATCAAGTGCATCTGACAACTGATATCTCATCTGACCCTTGGTAGGTGGTAAACCATTTGGAATACTCTTTGGCATTATATCTGCATAGTCACCTAGGATCTCCTTTACCCTTTGCGGAATCTCCTCTGTTTGTGCGGCTTCACTTTCCCTTGTCTTTTGTGCAAGCCTTGGAATAAACGTAAAACATTCACTGTCCCCTTTCACAGTACTAGGGACTCTTTTCTTGAAATCATTAATATTTATGGGATCCTTTCCACTTGTACACTTGAGTCTTTCAAGGGATTTAGAGTGTACTTCTGTTCGTCTTTCACCAATGTGTAGGTATTCACCGGCTATCATGAACTGCTTGTGTGTAATACTACCACAACGTCCCCAACAACAGATGACATATGTCCATGGGCATTACATTGCACAGGACTTCATCTTCATATGCGCCAATCTTGATACACACAATGCTTTGCTCATTCACAAGCAATTGATGCCCCTTCAATAACCACGATACCTTATATGCGGTTTCGGTGCACAACTCATTCAGACTAAGCTTCTCAATTCACTAGAAACAAGATTATCAATGCTACCACTATCAATGATGACTTTGAAACACTTACCTCTAGATTTGCAAATGGTTATGAACAAATTCTTTCTTTGCGTGAGCACGTTTTCTTCCTTTGCATGTTTTAACAACACCCTCTTCATCATGAACACTTCTCCATGTTCGGGCTCTTTTGCGCTTATAGTCGACACATGGCTTTCTGCATATGTGTGCTTAGCAACATGATTGCTAGCATCGTTTCTCCTATCGCCATTCTTTTGCGTGGCTTGTGAACACTTGAATCCGCAATGTCCAGTCTCTCCACAATGAAAACAGGTTCTGGTAAATCCTCTTCCTATTCCCCGCATCCTCTTCCTCTAGAAATCTACCTTCACCTCTCTGCGCATGATTTTGTTCATGCAAGCTACTTATTTCTCCTTAATGTGCACGATTTTGTGCATCATTACACAAACTTCCTCCTCTGCGCGGGTGCTTTCCTTTTCCCCTATGGTTGCTCTGTTGCTTTTGGGACAACTTCTCCTCTCAACGCCTTCAATGGAAGACTGATAGGCTTCCTCCACAGATCTAAGCCTAGACCATGTTGATTTCATCTTGAGTGGAAATGCACAATCCATTAACATGCCTTGATATCTTTTTTTGCATTGTCCTCCACATGTCCAACTCAAATGTTGAGCCGATATAAATCTTCTGTGTATTTAACAGTCAATTAAATTTAACTGCTTGAACAAATGGGACTGGTAATCCCTAGGCATGAACTTAGCCTTCAACTTTGTAACCATTTGATCCCACTTCTTGATCTTATCTTTGCCTCTTTGAACTCTCTTGGTTTGCACATGATCCCACCACAAGGATGCATGCCCCTTCAACTTAATACTCACAAATTTCACTTTCTTCTTGTCTTCTACACCTTCATAAGTATTTCCTCCATTTTTGCAATCCATTGAACTTCATTGGAATTAGCAATTCCGATAAGCATATACGAGTTGAGGCAATACTTCACAGAATCTTTAAGATAAACAAGAAATAATTATCATGACATGCTTCTTCCATGTGGAGTGACACAATACTTCTAAGATATATCTGATGAAATTTGGGAAAAAACCCAACGCAATAACGTATTTCTAATCCTGATTTCGAGAGTGGATCATACACATCTGATGAAACTTATAAATCAAATGTATTAACTCAATTGTTTTACCATACAATACCATGTTTTTCTCAGTTCTACTTTATCTTAGTACATGTCTATCTATATGTAAGCACATCAGTAGGTAACCGTTTCCAACAATGTTACAAAACAATGGGTATCAAAACCATGGGCCAAGATTTGTACAACCCGCAATGGCTCCCCATAGACATGAGTAAATTGATCTAATCATTAATAAATATTAGCCATAACATAGGTTAAAATTTACCTATATTGGGAGTGGGCCCTTTGGGGCTGGAAAGGGTCCTATAAGACATTACATCTAACCCCACAAGTTCATTTTCCTAGAAATGGGCTAGCCCCCCCAAATCCCCATGTCCATAAGGGTGATGCAACCGATGGACCCCCTCGGTCGTCACACAACTTTTTGTACAGTCTACAAATTGTTTGAGAAAATGACAACACATTTAACACCATAAGATCATGGATCAGTTAGGCTTCAAATTTTCACCATTCAATAGCACAAGATGCTTATGTCCTTTCAATTTGGTACCGCAAATCTTAGCCTCACCAATTGAAGTACTTTCTCCATTTAAGTGATCTAGTCAAACAGTTCATGATTGCACACAAGAATCGGTCCTCTTGTTCATCTACACGCATGATTGCTTTGGTCCTCTTGATTTGTAGGCTCTCTCACTTCTCGTTCATCATCACTTGCATCTTTATCAATGCCAACTCCTTTACGTTGCACGGTTTCCCCATCGCCTCCTAAATAGGCTTGCATTCCTCTTGATCACATCAACAAAGTCTGCAAGTCTTGGCACTATTTGCTCTAGCAGCAAACTCCACTTCGTGTGCCATCTCTTCTTTCCTCACAATAACTCACATAACAAGATTATGTGGCCTACACCTTCTACCCAACAATCTAAAATGCTGGAAGATGTTTACAACAACTTTCTACCCACATCCCTAGTATGGAATGCAACGAATTTCAAGATCACTTACACAAACCAAATTGATGTTTATACCAACCTCTTCAATAGGACTTCAAAATCCTTTCTCTAATACTATAAATGGTGTAGTCGTACGGTTAGGGTTCCTCAATAAAGGGATGCCTTACACCACCCAGCCTATATCAGAGTCAGATCTCATTGAAGCAACTCTTGGGCATAGCTATGAACAAGAAAATAGTAAAGCTTCTTATATTAATGCAAGGAAAGATTACAAACTTAGGCACAATGGTACAACACTCCAATTCAATCTTATGACAAGACTCTAGTAGAATTCTTCTAAGAATTCCAATCCTAGACCTATCCTAAGCTTGTAGACTCTACAAAGCACTTGTAGCTCACATCAGACTCAAATTGGCAATCTCACACTTGCTTTCCTAAACTGGAGGATAAGATTGCTTCCTTGCTCTCGATTTTGCTTACAATCTCACAACTCCCCTTCTATTTATAGAAGCTCTTGGTGGGAGAACAAAGATGCCTTTTGCAAGTAAGGATACCTTGCAAAATATTTGTCAGGTTGCCTTGATTCGTCGATCTATTTTAGATGTTCCTCACAATAGATCGAGCTCATTCAGATCATTTAGTTGGTCCTTGGTTGTGATGGATGGATCAAGAACCATGTGCCCCTCCCTCTAAATGTATTTATGTTGATAGGAGATCTTGTTAGACAAATCTCATCATTGAAATGAATGGGAGCAATTCTGCACGAATACAAATGTTTCACGGCTTATGAGTATCTTGCAGCAATGGCTAAGCATCAACAATCTGCACAAGGCGTGTGTGGCGTCAACGTGCAAGTCTAGTGTTAAGCGGTTTGGAGTCTTGTGTGCAAGTGTTAAGCGGGATGGGGTGCCGTGCAACTTGGGAGTTGTGTGTGGCTAAGCATAGTGTTATGCGGTTAAGCCTAGCTTTGTGCGGGAAAGTGGGCAAATCTTGTGCGGCATGGGCAAGCTTGTGTGGTATGCATAATGTTGCACTGCTTTGATGTATTGTGCAGCCTTAGAGGTTTGCGCGGCTTGGACAGGTTTCTGCGGCTTCCTCAAGAAATTGGTAAGGCATTGAATTTCTATGCGGCGTGCTGAGGAGTGGCACAACATGCTCAAGTCTTTAATCACTAAACTTCAAATATTTTTGGGCGACGTAGGATTGCCCGTGAACCCGGATGCTCCTGCATCTCTTGGTGCTATTGACCCAAAAGGGTCCACTCCTCGCAAGCCTATGAACCCAACACATTGCATGCTTGGTGGGTCCCAGTGCTAGTCATTGCCTATCTATGCCTCCACTAACCCCCAATAACTTATGCAGCTAGTTTGAACTGATTCATACCTTTTACCTTAAACCCGAGCCTTGCAAATGCTTTAACCTATGGCCGTGGCCGCTTATCAATGTGATGTCAACGTGGTTGGATCAACAAGAACAATGACTTGGATTTTGGTATTCTTATTTATTCTTGATCCTTGAGCCATCATTTCCCAAATTTCTTGCTGAAAACTACCATTGGAGATCTCAAATTGGCATCAAAATGGCAAAGGGATTGTAAAAGCAATTAATTATCTGCTTGCCCATTAATTTCAAGCTGCTTTGAAATCAATATCGGCATGATTGATTCTTGCATTTTTTGCCTTGATAAACCAAAAATTAGTTGTAGTGTTCAAGTGAGGATTGCAAGGGAATTCGAGAATTGCTGAGGAGTTATTGTCAATTGAAGAAGATGAAGGACTTTCAAACCATGGATCTACCAAAATCCTTAGAGGATATTACCTTTTCTATGTGAGAAAAAGCTGGTAGGATGATGGTTACCCAGAAAATGAAGAATTGGCATCAGTAGACGGTTGAGCAAGGTCTCAAGGTAGTCGACGACCCCCATTATCTGTAAGATTTTTGGGGATGCTTTCATCAATGGCTATGACACCTGATTGTCAAAATGCACGTAGTTATTTATAGAGCCCATGCGTAAGATGAAGTAATGCTTATGAGACTTAATTGTGCTATGTTGTAGTGCTGGAATGCTACCTTGCTGTAGAATTCTTCACTTGAGTGCTAGACCGTTTTGATAAGTTTAGTGGTGCTTTCCATTGCTTTGGAACATATGCAATTGTTTGGATATTTGTCCTAAGGCCTTTGCATGACCTTTTTGGTTATAAATGTATGGTAAGACTAACAACACATTGGATTTTAAGAGTGAATTCAAGAGGTTGTCTTGGTCCATGATGAACAAGATGGCCAAATATGATATGAAGTATTAGGATGAGGTTCTCAAAAGCAAATATTTCCCCACCTGGACCGAAATCCCTCCATACAATTCAAGGATCTTTGCTAGATGGTTACAGTTCCATTTCCATGGCCAGTCAAGTATTGGGGAAGCATTGTAACACTTCAGCAGATGGAGGTGTATCGTACATGTTTCGTCAATTATCACAAGGAAATGGCCGGACCTTCAACTTTCCTTACTCCTCCAATGAAATGAGAAATACTCTTAAGGACTTGGTGACCTGGAGTTAGGTTCAGGCACTTATCTCATTTGATATATTTGTTTTTAGAATAGCCCAGCAATAGCTTCCCAAGTCTAGGACTTAAATGAGATAAGGAATACTCTAAGGACTCGGTGACCGGAGGTAGGCTCAGACACTTCCCTTATTCAATATGGTGACTGGAGGTAGGTTCAGGCACTTCTCTTATTCGATATATTTGTTTTTAGAATAGCAAAGCTATAGATTCCCTAGTCTAGGACTTGATTGGACCGCTACTGATGGAGCCAATGGTAAAGAGGTCCCCAGGTCCATTCAATTAATGTACTAGTAACATTTCTGTTGTTTTTCATCCTACTGACAACACCTCCTATAACAAGTTTTTAGACCCTGTCTTCTCAATCATCTATATCCGAGGGGGCAGAATTTTAAAATAGGTCTGAAAATATAGCTGATTATTGGATTCATTATCGTAACCTATTTCAGAGTGTATGGTTTTGAAGGTAAACCAACTTAACTCTCCAAGTATATGTCTAGGAGGTTATGTGCCTTAAGTTTCTTATACAAATTATGCAACAAACTACAACTTTGTTGCTGTTAAGAAATCCTCTTCCAGTTATAAGAGTTTCAATATACCCATGCAGAAGTATTAGACAAAGCAGACGAGTTGATGTGGGATGCAAACGAGGACAGCAAAATACTGGTTTATCGAAACCAATTCCCCTGCCCAAAGAGCCATGGACCAACATACCCTTGGATTTTGTATTGAGGCCTAGATGAGTACAAAAGGGAAATGATTCAATGTTTGTGGTTTGAAACCATTTTTCTATGATGAATCATTATATACCCTACAAAACATCCCAGTCATGCAAGTCAAATTTTTTAGTTATACTTATGAGAAATTGTGTAGTTGAAAGGTTTCAGGAAACCATAACAAGTTTCAAGGATACCAAATTTTCAGGTGCTTGTTTGAAGAAATTAGACATAAAATTGCAATATAGTTTGGATTACCATCTGCAGCTTCAGTGATTTGGTGCAGAGCCTAGTTGGTAAGAACCAAGACAATGAGGTTTGATTTTGGCTTAGGCTGAGTTTGCTTGCAACTCATGTATTAGTAGATCCATTGGTAAGTCTCTTTTTTAAATTGTTTATAGACGAAATTCTAACGGAGGAGTAGATTTTTTTGACTTGGTTGTGGAGTTTGCTTACTTCTCAAGTGTTATGTTAGTAGATCCATTGGTAAGTATCCTTGTCAAATTGTTTATAGACAAAATTTTATAGTAGATTTGTTTTGAGTTCGTTGCCGAGTTTTATTACATCCCAGGTGTTAGTAGATCTGCTGGTTAGTTGTCATTTGAAATTGTTTATGGACAAAACCTAAAATATCCTAAATGAGTAGATTTGTTTGATTTGTTTGAAAGGGTTCAAATTGGCAAAGGTTTTGAAGACTTTATGGGGCATATTCAGAATGTGCTACAGTAAGGAAAAAACAGCGTTGCAGGGAGACTCATCCCCCACCACCTGGGATGCGTCTCCGGTACAAGTACATGTCTCTGGTATAGGAGACGGGTGCGGAGATGTCTCCTGTAGCCAAAAAATTCTGCAGGAGATTTTTAACATCTCCCACACATTCCCTAGTGAAAATCGTGCCATTTCCTTCACAAGTTCTAATTATATTTGTTTTTCCAAACCCTAAATAGGTGAATAATCTTGATGGATTTGCGGTCACAGTTGTGGAAATCACAATTGCAGTTGCTGGAATCGCCGGAATCACAGTCAAATTTGCCAGAATCACAGTCATTTGCACCAGAAATCACGTATAGGTTGAATTTATGAGTCAAAGTAGACAGATTTCATTAGTTTCTGTTCGGCGGTTTTAAATTTTAAATTTTAGGGCAATTCCCTGCATCGATTGCTAAATCTAAAATTTGATAGTTAACTGTAGTGTAAGTTTTTTTTTTTTTAAAATTTAAAATTTAAAATATTTATTATTAGTAACATTATATAATTTTATAGTTATGTTTTGAAATTTGAACATTTGTCATTTAATTTTAGTTTAGGTCCTTAAATTTTGACTCATTTTTTTATCGGTATCTAATTTCCATACTCCAAAAATCAGTGCATAATAATACTAATATATATATTTCTCTAATTTTTTTATATGTATACACACACACACACACACACCCACACCCACCCGACCCCACCCCCCTCACACACACGCATTTGCTATCTCTATGCACCTTTCTTCTGTTTCTCTGAAAAAGGGTGTACCGATACCCGTACCCGTCCCCTGGCAACTATGGGAAAAACCTACAGAGAAATAATTAAGATTACAAGAAATGAGCAGACTTTTGTCAAAGAACAAAGTGTTTCAAGGAGGAAAGCAGGTTATATTACATCTTATAAGGATATCCAAAAGGTACTTACAAGAAGTTAAAATAAAAAAGAAGATTGTTTCATGTATGATCTTGAAGAGGAATAATGAAAATGTGTATTTTAATGAGTTACAGATTTGGACATCACTCCAATCTCTACCATTGCAGGCCAACAAGGCCAATAAGGAGGATGATCAGGATGACAAAGTGACAGACGAATGGAAATGATTCTTGCCAAGGAAGAAGTGAGAACAGATTGCTGTTGCACAATCCAAGGGATGTAAAATATGTGGCGAAATGGAAGTTTTTGCAGGAATCAAATAACTCTTGGATCCCTGAAGCTAAGTTAATTAAATGCAGCAGACCAAACTTGCCCAATGACTGAGCCACGAGGTTAATATATTTTAAAGAAAAGGAAGAATGATGTGGGTTTTTAGGGACACTTGGCAGCCTTGGATAGCATTAGTTAAATGCTTATTTTAGTGAAGAGTTTGTTCTCTGCTGTGATATATCGGGGACTAAGTCACATGACATTGGGACACGGGACACGTAGGACACATGGATGTGAGTATCCGACTTGGGACACGTCAACCCCCAAAACAGGACACGGGGGACATGTTTTATATATATAAAAATGGATTTTTATGTCTATATTTCATTTTCTACACACACACACACGTCAACCCTCGAAACAGGACACTGGGGACATGTTTTATATATATAAAAATGAAATATAGACATAAAAATCCATTTTTATATATATAAAACATGTCCCCAGTGTCCTGTTTTGGGGGTTGACGTGTGTATGTGTGTAGAAAATGAAATATAGACATAAAAATCCATTTTTTAAGAAATTAGAACATTTACAAAATATTGATACAACTAGTTACTACATCCATGATCATTGATGAAAAATGATCAAACACATAAGAAATTAGAATATTCAATACACATAAAATAGAAGTTAGAATCATAAACTGCAGTTTTCTCATTAAGTCATTTGATGTCATCAAAATCAAAATGTATTACATAGATACTGAATTACTGATAATATAGGTGCCAGGTGGGAATGCCAATGGCAAATACAAAATAGGGTAGATATTAGATACTAGAACCATAGATGGAAGAATCTCATAGCTCGTAGTTGTCAGTCATCTTCCTCCATGTCAAAATCATCAAAATCACCACCAGTGCCACTGTTCTCTCCTCCATCCTCCTCTATATCCAATCCAAGCTCTGCATCTGCTGGTGTGGAGGATGACCCCTTCAAGAGGATCACCATCATCAAAAGTGACTGGCTCTAGCACTGGTTCATTAAGATCCAAGTTGGCTAATGCCAACTCAACAGTGTTGTCCAAACTCATGTCATCAGGAAATACATCCCACATCTTTGTCCTTCCCTTCAACCACTCATCTCTCATCCTGTAACTAAGACGGAGGTTGGAGTGCACATACACCATTGTCTCTGCTCTAGACTGCTCAAGCCCTGCTCTTTTTCAAACTATGCAAATTCCCGTATGTGCTCCAATTCCTCTCACAACATGAGGATGAAGTAACTTGAGTGAGGACCCTCATGGCTAACTGCTGTAGAATAGGGCATTGCCACATGAGTTCCCCTCCAAGCATAGGGCTTCTTAACCGCTTGTCTCCAGTCACATCATAGCCCAATGCCAACGGAAAACTCCACAAAGCCCTCCTCCACCTCATCAAGGGATGCTCTGTCCTGATATATCCTTCTAAATGCTACCTTCCTTCCCTGTGAAATCTCTCTGTCCATGTGAGGAGGGAATTTGTGCATGAAGGCCCATCATTGAGCCAACCATCATTGTAGTACTTGGGATTCAATGAGTGAGCCAAGCAATGCAAAGGTGTGCAATTCTTCTCCCACATGATAAGAATATCCCATATGGTGGTGAACAAGATCTTTACTGATGTCCCATACTCAGGGCACTCATTCTCTACAACAACGGTCTTCACGCCTCAATCATGGAGTCCCACCCCGCATAAACTTCTCCTAAGATGGGCTGGCCCGTGTCTGCAAACCATAGCAAGAAATGATAGGGTCCGTGATCTTAATGGTAAGATCTACCCTCTCCCACCAGCCATCATCTAACAATGTGCGCGTCCTTGACCTTTTTTGAAGCAATTTGATCTGTCTTTCTCCAAAAAGACCAAAACTCTGAAATAACTTGAATGGCTCCGAAGAGTGGTCTTGACCTCCCTCAACCTCCTGAAGCATTATGATTTGAGGAGGCAAACTGAGTATCTGCAATCTTCAACAATGATAGATTTGTGTACTCTTTATAGATCCTGTGAGGGCATTGGTATGGTTTTCTTACAAAATTGCGGATATGGCATGCATCATTAATGAGAGTTCCCATCCATATCACATTTGAAGCAATAGATTTAAGTGCTAAATTCAAAGAATGAACAATGTAAGGTGTCCAAAATATCTATGGATATTTAGTTTCCACAATCATGCCCGCAACCTTGCAAATAAAGTACATTATCTGTGATAATTTGCACACAAGAATCAACACTTACATCTTCAATGACTTTAATGAACAACTCACCCATATATTGTGCATCCTTGTATTTTCCAAGAGCATCCGCCACTTTCAAGAAGACTGGTTTATTCTGGGATGACACCATGAAATTGATAAGTAGATGACGTGCTGCATCCGTCCATCCATCCATCCATCAGATACCATACTAACACTGGATGAGGGCCATGATGGTTTAATAGGTGCTAGAATTTTATCCACCTCCTCCTTTTCCTTAACCAACAATGTGGATTCTAAGCTTCTTTGAATTGGGAGGCAAGATACCCGGTTGGAGCTTGGTTCAACTAGAGCTCGACACATCTCAAAAAACAAAGGAGACCGTGCAACATTAAATGAAATGAAGTCGCAGATAGAAAAAGAACCCAAAGGTAAGATCAACCTCCTCTCACCGTATATCTTGTTGAAAGATCTTGTCCATTGGACCACCATTGATAGGAGCTATATTTTTCCTCTTGTTTTGTTGGCTGAAATGCAGTCCCACTCCCGATTTTGTTAGAAGGCTTTCCTCAAGAATGGAAGATGATCCTCATCTTTGTGTGTCCTACTTGTTGTCGTCCCCAAGCCAATAGCATCCTCTCTTGACATATTTTTTCTTTGGGTGGCATTCACTTATTTACAAGCTTCAAGTCCACACTTAAGGACCAACAAATGACCCTTAACTCGGTAGTAGGCGCTCTTGAATTTGAGATGGCAGTAGTTACATATCTAAACAATATTTCCTCCCCAGCAAGCTTTGGCCCAGGCCCTTGTTTTCTTGTTACATACTTCCACGGCAGATTTTGTTTTTCTTGAGCTTGTTTTCTTGCTACAGCAGGGTTATATGCATCACTGGCAGCTCCACTTCCAACTGATGGAGCACTAACAGAGAGATGGGTGAACTTGGAGGAGGGGGGGCAGCACCAAACTCAGATTCTGCGCTTTCTTTTGAATTTTATCAGCTGCCCTTGATGGTTGAGCCATGATTTCCGTGCTATGAATGATGAAAACCATTGCTGTTGGAGAAAGTTGCTAAATGCATTCAAATCTCCGAGAAGCCCTTCAAATCTGAATATTCTCCTTCACCTGCACAATGAAATATAAGTTCAGCCTTTTCCCTATTTGATAATGTGCAAATGAAAAAAATTTAACCGCTTTTTATAAACACTGGACGCTGTTTTCATTGCAATGTCGGACAGGTGGGACACTGCTAGGACACGTGTCCTTCACATTTCCTAGCATGTCCCGTGTCTAATATGTTGGATGTGGACTCAGGGGCCCTGTGGGAGGTGTCCTGTTTTCTAGATTGGGGACAATTAATAAATGCCATATTTCAACATTTTAAAATATTACTAACGTTTATTGGAAATTTAGGGGACTTTTAGCTGCTTTTTATCATTTTTGGTATGTGATGCAGGCATTTTAGTCTTTTTCCTCCTTATGGGTAGAAGTAGAAGGAAGGATTTATTTAGCTAAATTTTTGACACTCTAGTTTTTTGCTATCCCTGGTATGAAGTTTTCCTAGATTTAGTTAAAAGACTATCTTTCTGAATGTAAATTGTTTTTTGCAGTGCTCTGCTTATTGGAACAGTTAGGTGTGAAATTTGCTGGTTTACTATAATTACTGTAGAGAAATTGTTGTTTTTGATTCATTTCGGAAATTTAATTTATACTTGAAACACATTCTCTTGCTTTTGGTTATAGGAGATACTAATTGGCTCATGAGCTGAGTTTCACTTGTTGGGCTCCATGATAAGTTGCTATACTGATATGCAAAGCTGTTTCATAGAGAAAAAGAGGTTGACGGTAGGACCAAAGCACAGCTGCAACATTTCAGAGCCAAGCTGCATCACAATGATTCCAAAATGTACATTTTTACCTGTCATTTGTGCAGACATCCATCTCAACCTAAATAGAAAATTAATTACGTCTCTAGAATGTGGTGTTCCCTTGATGCTCTTAAATGGAATTGTGGGTTCCACGTCAGGACTTTTAGTACTGCTAGTCTTGCTTGAGCATACATATGAAGAACTTTTGTTGCACACTCTTTCCTGAAAGATAGAGTACTTGTCTCTAGAGATCTGTCTATTAAATGACATAGCAAAGCTCTTTATTCGTAAATAAGAGATCCCAAGAGGAGAGGTCTTTTAAGCTCTGATTTCAAGCTGGAATGAAGGGGACCATCTTGTGGTCAACTCTTTTGTCAAAAGTTGTGCATAGTAATAAGGTAGGATGTTATCTTCTCTTGTTTGGTGTGCTTTCTAAAATCTAGAAAGTACAATATCTACATTGATAAATCTGATGTTCTGCGTTCTCTTAAGGCCCACACTGTGGAGCCATTTCCTAGAATGCAATCTAGTCAATAAATATTTAATTTGCATGTTTAGAGTATTTTGGCCAAGAATAATAAACATCCATATTTACATACGCAGATTCTACAAACCTTTAGATCTGGATTTTACATTACCTCCCTTGTGCACAAAGGATATTTTTGTTTTGATCTTCAAAAACCAAGAACACCAAATGCAATGTTGTGAAGGACAGACCCTTTCACCAGGGCTGCACATCCTGTAACTGAAGAAGTTATGGTCGTCCTTGTTTGGGTCAAATGACCAAATTTACTTATTCATTTATGTAAATAATGTGTTTTGAGGACAATGGAAATTGTATATGACACTCTCTGAATTTCAAAACTCTTCGGGAGGCCATTCTTGTCAATGCAAAAATGTTTTGAAATCGACCTGCAAATGGGGTTCCCAGAAGAAATTAACTTGGTCTTTTAGGGTCACAATGGAAACAGGTAGCTGATTGGGTTTTGGGGAAAGTAGCACCGATAATGTCATTTTTGGAGGTAAGTTACAAAAAGGAATTCAAGACATAAAATTGAAAGGATTTTTCTTTTTGATTTTTAAACGCTTTTGACTGGAGCTTAGAACCGGAGGGTTGATGGGAGCCACCCGAACAAACACAAAACAAGCAGAAAATTCAAAAGCCCCAAACAACAACATGCAAAAGCCCAACAATGGCTCACTGAAAGGGACGATAATAAAGAGAAATTATTTCCTGCCCTGAGATGGGAAATAATCAGAAATGTTAGCTCTTTGACCCTTCTTTCCTTTTATTTTCGACACCTCATGCCATGTAACTAAATATAAATTAACAACAAGCATAATATTGTTTTCCTCATCAACTTCCACACTATCTAATAAATTTTCTAACTCATAGTCTTACTTTCCAGGTGAATGTCCACTCTTCGTACGTCGACCATCTTCCTTGTTATTTGTAACTTTTGTTTCTATTTTTTCCACCTCATTGTCATTGCTCTCTTTATCCGAATCTTCCTTAAATGTCTTGGCTGAAACTAAATCTGGGCTCAGAGTTCCCCGTCTTGTAGTTCCCTTCTTAACATTTTTGGTGTTTCTGTTAAGCAGGCACGAGGCGTGCAGATGACTTGGATTTTTACAAATTCGACATCTGAAAAGTGATGTTCTCGTAGTCCAGGGGTTGGACTCGCTACAAGTTCCCAAATTTCAGATTTATGTGATCTGGAAGACCTTTAATTAAATCTACTTCAAGACATAATCTTTCATAGGTGCACATTCCAGATTGAATTCATTCCATGTCCTCTTTTATGTATTTTCCCAGAGCATTTCCGATATCCTCCAAGGCATACCAGAGATACAAGGGTAAATTGGGTAACCTTAGCCAGACTAGCGTAATTGTGATTGGGTGTGTATTAGGGTCGAATTCTGGGAAGCACTGAGTTAAAAACAGACCAGCATTTCCCCAAAACCAGGGGCCCTCAGAAAAACACCGCTGATGATTCTCATGTTCTCTGAAATGAACAATGAAAAAACCTATTGAGCATAAAGAGATTTCACATTTTTCCAATTCTCAAATACCCATTGATACAGGGCTGAAGAGGAGGGCCAAAGTCCATTAAATTGACCTATAATGGCATCCTCTGACAAGGTTTTGTAATAAGCATCAACAGCTGGGTTATTGATCTCCACCTCAACTGCTTCCTATGCTAAATCAACAAAATATGGCTGATTTCCTGCTCGACTGCCCCCATTAAACCCCAATGCCTCTTTAAAAGAGTTTGGAGAGGGGGCGGCACCCCTGTTATTTCCGTTTTTGCCTCCTCCTGTCTTAGCTGCCACCCTGCAGCCGCCTCCCGATCCATCTCCACCAGCAAAAGCACGTGATGGCTCCTTCCTATATCCTATCTGACCCGAGCCTTTCGCCTCAGCTGGACCCTACTCCCTCCTGGCGCTGTCATCCCTGTTCTGGTAGCCATCACTGCCAGCCGAGCCTGGCTTCAGCCCATTCCCCTTCCCTTGTGCGCCGCTGGTTTTAGAGTTTGTTTTATCCATCATTCCTCTTGAAACCAAGTTTTTGCTTATCATAAATTGAAAGGATTTTTTTGGATATATAAATGTTAAATTCCTCAAAATTTTAATACAAATTTGGATAAAAAGATTATGTTGTCACTGTTAAGGTATCAGATGAGGTTTCTTTGGTTCCAAAGACTTGTCATTGAGGGCAGGTTCATTCAGATTCAGAATTAGAAGAGGTTCAAGAAATGGTTTTCAGGATCAGCCTTGATCTAATCTCACAAGCTATTGAATATCTAGCACAATTCATCCTCTTTTCTAGAGTGGATGCAAATTTAGGGATTTATTTTGACATCGCTATTCAGTTAAACAAGGGTGGGAGCTAGAAAATGCCAATGGACTTGGTCAAACAGTTTACAGAAAATTTAGAACTTAACCTATGAATCAAAGTAGATTTAAAAAAAAGTAAATATCTGTGATCTGGCAAGAAATACTGTCAACATGATTAAAGCCGAGGTTTCATTTTGTTTGTTTCTCTCCCTCCCATCCACCTCCTCACACACAAGTGTGTACAATGCATATATCTATATCTATTTATGTCTTTATCTTTGACTTATTACTGTACTTATAAATGAGAGCAACGGAAATGTCACTGTTTGCAGGATCATTAAAGTTTTCACTTCTTCCAATCAGAGCCACATCATCGGAGGAAGCATCTACTAGTTCTATCGATACAGAAGAATTGTTTTCTGACTTGAAGGAAAAGGTAGCTCCACCTAAGTATTGTTTAGTAAGAAAACTGGTGATATAAAGGAAGCCAGTATTATCAACCAAGCAAACCAATTTTGCTTTTTGAAGTGAAGTATGTCAGTATTCCCCTAACATCTTTAGACTTTGATTGAAGAACTTTGATCTTGATCATTGTGGCAGTGGGATGCAGTTGAAAACAAATCTACGGTTCTGCTTTATGGTGGAGGTGCAATATTGGCAGTATGGATTTCTTCCATAATTGTTGGGGCAATCAACTCAGTTCCCGTGGTATAAATTAGCTTGAACTTTGATAAAGTGAAACTGAACAGTGAATTGATATAGCATCTAAACTGCTTTGACATTTATCTTTGGATGGATGTTTATCAGCTTCCTAAGATTATGGAGTTGATTGGGCTTGGATACACTGGATGGTTTGTTTATCGATACCTTTTGTTTAAGGTAACCAGTAACCACAGACTCAAATTTCTTTGGTTAAATTAATAACAATTGGATTAGAATATACGATAATGGAAAGTAAAAAATGATGAATTTTCTTTTAATTACTACTGATTCTTATCACCATACGTTTAACTAGGAAAACATTCTATGCATACATGTTACTAAATCTGTGTATGGCTCACCTTTTGTTTTTACAGTCGAGCAGAAAAGAGTTGGCCTCAGATATTGAAGAAATAAAGAAGAAGATTACTGGCACCACAGAATAGTTGTCATGTAGAATTTTCAAGCTATATTTTATCTATATTTTGAGGACTAGGCATTGCCCAAGAACTGTGTACCTTCTAGAAAAATCAATAGGTCAGATTATGTTTTTCACTTTTCGGTAGATAGGAAATTGAAAGCTGCAGCTTTTAATTGTCAAGTATGTATAATTCTTTGTAATTTTGGTAATACAACTTACCAAGTCCTAAATCTGAGTAACTATGTTCGAACCTCATGGTTAAAGGACTGGTTGAGTTTGTTTCTTATCCAGAATAATTCGTTTCAACACATCTTTTTTTGTTAAATACCATAGAGAAAAATGTTTTGACTCTTCACTAGTGACACTTTTCATTGTAGCTACTTTTGATTTTCATATAAATGTAATATGATTATGGTATTTTGTGCTTATATTTCTGCGGTGCTGCTACAACAACAAATCTAACCCAGGAAAATGTATCAAGGTCTAAATCCCATTGTTAATCGTAATTGACTAATCATTTTCCAGCCGTCTCCAATATGTCCAATGGGCAGAGCATCATTTTTCTGCTGATAAAGTTGCCTAGTTGGTATGTATGTATGCTAGATTACAGCACAATACTACCAATTTATGTTTGCAATTTTGGAGTGCTGTTTGCAAACTATTTTGACAGGCACTATTTGTTTTATTCTATATCTATCTTACCTTATAGAAAAATCAATAGGTCAGATTATGTTTTTCACTTTTTGGTAGATAGGAAATTGAAAGCTGCAGCTTTTAATTGTCAAGCATGTATAATTCTTTGTAATTTTGGTAATACAACTTACCAAGTCCTAAATCTGAGTTACTATGTTCGAACCTCATGGTTAAAGGACTGGTTGAGTTTGTTTCTTATCCAGAATAATTCGTTTCAACACATCTTTTTTTGTTAAATACCATAGAGAAAAATGTTTCGACTCTTCACTAGTGACACTGTTCATTGTAGCTGCTTTTGATTTTCATATAAATGTAATATGATTATGGTATTTTGTGCTTATATTTCTGCAGTACTGCTACAACAACAAATCTAACCCAGGAAAATGTATCAAGGTCTAAATCCCATTGTTGATTGTAATTGACTAATCATTTTCCAGCCGTCTCCAATATGTCCAATGGGCAGAGCATCATTTTTCTGCTGATAAAGTTGCCTAGTTGGTATGTATGTATGCTAGATTACAGCACAATACTACCAATTTATGTTTGCAATTTTGGAGTGCTGTTTGCAAACTATTTTGACAGGCACTATTTGTTTTATTCTATATCTATCTGTTAAAGAAATGTTCTTCATACACTTGCCAACTGTCTATGGGAAAATCAAATATATTTTTGTTTTAAAGTGAAAAAATATGCATGTAATTCATGGTATGCGGTTTAACCTCATTTCGGTCAGTGGCTAATTGGCATTGCAGCTCGCCATCATATAAATTTCCTATAACTGGAATAAGTGCAAAAAGGTAAGCTACTACTATTGTACACTGCAATTTGTAAAAGAAAACTTCAAAATGTGGGAGGAAAAGGCATCTATTACACCTAAATTTTTGATGTATAGATATGATACTCTTCATGGCAACTTAAAAAAGTAAATGAAGCACAATAAACTTCTTCCTGACTTCTGTCGACTTCTAATCATCTTTTTGGAAGCAAATTTTGAGTTGTACTTCATTATAAAATGGAAGAATCACATTGATTTGATAGTTGAAGGAAATTGTTTAAGGCTTAGTCCTCAAGATATTTCATGAAATACTGCCATCCCTTGCTCCATGATTAACTTAATTATGTTTATGAGAGATTTTATAGGTTCTGTGTTTGCAAGGGTTGAATGTCAAAACATTTGTTTTTCAGCAATTTTCATTCTGGTATTTCCTTACCGAACATGAACTACTCAACAAGGCCAAACTCAATCCACTCTCAATCAATAAATGAGTTTCAACATTATTGTTTAGGAGAAAATAATTAGTAAATATATCGAGTTGCTTGTTCTGGGCAATGTTGATGGGTTTTTCATCCGGTCAAGGTTTTTTAGACTAAAACTTGCTGAACAAAGATATTACAGATTTAAGTTGTCCAACTTCCCTAGTAGACTTTCTAACAATATTTTCTCAAATTTGTGTAAAAAGTGACCATGTCCAACAATTTAAGAAGGCTTATAGACTTGAATCATACTGTGAAAGGATTGCAGAAACACCAATAACAGGTAAACAGAGGTGCTGAAATTCAAATGATTGTTGGTACTGATAGCCTGATGCTTGCAGAATGTAAAATGTCCCCTTTTGTTGGTATCAAAAAAACTTGAGTGGATATCAATGCAACAGTTTTGAAATAATATACCAAAGAATGTATGCAGTGGTCTTGAATAATGTGCAGCACTCCAAATACTTTAGATTTGAAAGCTTCAAGGAGCTGGACGCTGAATAGAGGTGAGTGAAGCTCTCTAATGGAATGCCTTGCGCTGAATTACATCCTCTTTTTATGACGGTTCGTGCAATGGCGAGTCGTCCTTCACCTCAGGCTGCAAAAAAATACACAAGGGCCGCAATTTTTTTCTAAGCAAACTCTTTTCAAAGACTCTATTCCATTTTTTGTTCTTGCGTGGAGGCACTCATGGCTTTTCTTTGAAGATTTACTCTTACAGATGGCGTGGGCTATCCCAGATGGGCTGGACGCTCCTCTTGGACTAAATCTCCTCCGAGTTCTGTTCCAGATACTATGACAACATGCAGAAAAAACAAGGCCTTGATTCGTTGTATAGAATCATATGGAATTGGCTATGCTGGTAAAAAATGGAGTTAAAAATCTGCAGCCTCCAAACAGAGATGTGTTTACAGGTGATCCTAGGTTTTGGCACCTTCTTAACTCAACTGTGAGGGTTAGAAAGCCTGAAAATGCTTCTATAAAATTATCCTCATGAATACGAGTAGAAAACTACAGGTTATGACAACCAAAGACTCAACCTTGTTTTGATACCAATGTCAGGCCCGGGAAAATTGTAATGTAGACAAATAAAATTTGTAAACATTGAATGCATATCTTTGATTACATTTGAGCATGCATTTAATTACATTAGAAGTCTTTTTAGTTCATCTTCCATATGATCATTGAGCTTCCTTTATGAGTGTGATTAAAATACAAAATAATACAACCACCAATAATAATAAGTGGTGAAACTAGACTAGGATTAGGAGAGCTTATGCTAACAACACTTGGTCCACTTGCAGAAAGTGTTAAGAGCATTTGCGAGAGATGTTAGTGAATTTGAAGTGGAAAGATTTAGTAAACTTGGGATTTGTGATATCTCAAGAAGAATTGAAGATGTATCGTGAGAAGGTGTGGGCTATAGTTGAATGACCGTCATCCACAAATGTTATGGAGGCCCAATTCTTCCATGGGTTGGTGAGCTTCTACAGGGAGTACATTAGAAGATTCAATGAGATTTGTGCAATGATCATAGAAGTGATGTAGGTAGATAATGAGTTTGCGTGGACTATCGACATAGAGTATGGCTTTTAGAAGTTGACGAAGATCATAGAGCAGCTAATGCCAGCCTTGTTTGATTTTAGTAAGGTATTTCAGGTTGATTGTGACATGAGAGAGGTAGCCATTGGAGCTATGATGAGTCAAGATGGAAGACCCATCACATATTTGTGTTAGAGATTGAATGACACGAGAAGAAGATATTCAGTTTATGATCAAAAGTTTTATGGCATAGTGCAAGCTATGAAGAAGTGGAGGCAATACTTGTTGCATAAGGAATTTATTTTGTAAATAGATCACCAAGCATTGCAATTCATTAATAGCTAGGGGACATTGAATCAAAGACAGGTGAAATCCATTGAATTCTTATGGAGTTGCTTCATTTTTATTGAAGCACATAAATGGTGAGTGTGATGCATGTAGTAGCGGGGTTTGAAGCTATGAAGGAGTTCAATGCAAAATATGAAGATAAATTCAAGTTATCTATTCATGTTGTCAAGATTCGTTGTTATGGATAAATTCTTGGAAATGACTCATTTTATTGCTTGTAAGAAAATCAATGATGTTGTGCATATATCTAACATATTTTTTAGGGAACTTGTGAGAAAACATGCATTTCCACATAATATTATATCTAACATAGATACTAAGTTTGTGAATCACTTGTGGTGCACATTGTGAAATCCACTGAACACGAGATACATTTTAGTCTCGTGTATCACCTCATGTGGATGGCCAAACAAAAGTTGTCAACAAGAGTCTCGCAATTTGTTGGGATGCTTGGTTGCGGAGAAGGCAGGGACATGGGATTCAATCCTTGTGCAAGTGATAACTCTGTAATTAGGAGCATTGGGAAGTCACCTTTCTATATTATGTAGTAAGTCTAAGAAGAGTTGTGGAGTTAAGAGACTTACTATGAGAATGATGTAGCATAGAAACTAAAAGCTTTGCACAATATACGAAGTGCATGAGCAAGTGTGCAAATAATTGGAGCAACACATAGTAAAATCAGTGCAAAGAGCCGAGGAGAAGAGAATTGGGGTTTGAGATTAGAGATATGGTTCTTGCGCACCTACGCAAAGAGAGGTTCCTAAGAGGGACATAAGACAAACTAAAGTGGAAAAATATTAGATCACATAGATTCGTAAAGAAGTTTGCAAATAATGCACATGAGATAGAACTATCGAAAGGGATAGACATTTCGCCTATCTGTAATTTAGTGGATATATAGCTGTTTGAAGGAAATACGAGTGATGAAGGAGACCACATATTTAACTATATAGGGGATACCAACTCCCAAAGAAGAGGCACAAAGGAATCAAACACATTTTAGACGAATGTCTAGTGAAGACAATGCACAAAAAGGAACATAAAGAATATTTGGTGAAATGGAAAGGTAGAGAAGTTGAGGATGTGTCTTGGCTTAGTGAAGCAAAAATTGCTAGAGTTGGTCACCCCGTTGAAGACCTTTAATCATGTATTCAAGCAAGGGCTCAAGTTTCTTCTTACCCGAGGTGTATGATACGTGAGCATTCAAGTTCACTTGCATATTTGTGTCAACCATTTTTTTTAGATTTAGTTAAATAAAGCCTTGTGTAATCTTGTACCACCCTACAAAGCATGTCATGTATGCGTTGAGTCCATAGCCATACCGCACAAAATCATTGTGTGCTGCCTTAGCGTATCTTGGCCATGCAATCATCTTTTTTGTGCTACACTATTGATGATGCACATAACTATGAATGCTATAGATCACTATCAATGCTACATAAAGTGCCACAAAAGCCTAATGTTGCCACAAATTTTTTTTGAACTCCTTGTCTTGATCTTGTGCAATTGTACTCACCTTGCACTAACCCATTCTTGCATGTGAAATTGTATAATATTGCATAGTGTCGGAAAACTTCCTTGATGTGGTGATATATTATGTTACTGTATGTCCTATGGGGACCTTTTATTGGTGTTGCCATGATTATATTTGTGTATGAAAGAATCTTTTTCCAACATTGATACAATTTGGACGAAGTGTGTACACCTGTTTTTCACTCTTACTGACTTTTTCTCTTCATAAGAACCATTGGCCAATTAACCTCCCTTGAGTAATATCTTAAGGATATCACTGGGAGTGAGGTGGGCTAGTTAGTGGTGATACATGTGAGAGAGATTTGATTTGTAATCCACGATACCTTAACACATTTATACCTTCATTATATTACTTTTTTTTTTTATCAATGCTAGAGTCTTCCTCTATCCTTCAAATCCTTCCCTAAGAACCCCGTGATGTTTTATTTTCTAGAGTTGATGACATTGATCATGGTCAATATCGTTTAGATTTTGATTTCTTATAGCCAACTATATTGACCATGGTCAATGTTGTCAACTAAAAGAAATTGTAATGAATAATCATATTCCCTATTAATATGAAACCTTTGCATGCATTTCTCATCACATCATCATCAGTCATTCAGTCTGCATGCGCCTCCCAAGCTTCTCTTAAAAAGTTTTAAAGGTTTAGAAGTTAGTTTTTCTTATCTTTTGGAGTCTACTCTTGGAGCACTGGTTTTAGGACACTCAAGAATATGAGCTTCACCAATGAGGTAATTCAAGTCTTTGGAGTCCCCATTTATGATCTGCTTAGGTCTTCTTCCTATCCATCTTTTGGAACCCACATCAACTCTCTCATAAGGTGCTACTAACCTTAGGAGAAAGTTAATGCACCAATGATGTTTGTATGAAGGTAAACATATCCAACCTCTATTTTCCTTTATGTTACTTCAAATTTGATTATTATTTTTGACTGGTCATGCACCAAGGTTGGAATAGAGTAGCACATTCTTAATCCTTTGCATTATTATCTATTAGTCATTACCTTATAATTTTCCCTTTGGGCTTTATAACCTATCCATCCTTACAATCTATGTTTACAATTCTAGCATACATGTCTAGACTTGTTGACAATCATATACAACCAATTTACATTAAGGACACTAGCAAGGCACATCCCTTACCATATATTTAGGATTTGGAACCCTACACCTTCAGTAGTGTGTAGACTACTATCATCTATAACCATGACATTAAAACCTTACAACCCTATTCTGTGTGACCTTACAATGGTCCCCTTCTTATCCTAATCTATATTATCGAGAAGAGAGAGGATATTCTATAGACCATTCTTAGGTTGCATACATTCTAGTGAACTTGACATGCATCTTACTCCACTATTGAGTGATTCATCTCCACATTTAATTTTATATCTAGTAGTGATTGTCTTCACCTTCACTACATTAATACATTTTAACAAACCCAACATGAATCTTAATCCATTGTTGAGTGAGTCATCTTTGCATTTCCTCTTTATGACTTGTAGCGATTGTCTTCACCTTCACTACATTTTGGTGAACCTGACGCGAATCTTACTCCACCGCTAAGCAAGTTATGTTCACATTTTCTTTTATGTCCTGTAATGATTGTCTTCACCATCACTAGATTTCGTGAATCTTATTACACCACAAAGTTATTCACCTTCACATTTCCTTTTATATATTGGAGTGATCATCTTTACCATCACTAAGTTATGATGAACTTGTTGTGAATCTTACTACACCGTTGAGTGAGTCATCTTCACATTTCCTTTATTATCTAATAGTGATTGTCTCACCATCATTGCATTCAAGTGAACCCGACGTGAATCGTACTAAAATTTTGAGTGACTTATCTTAACATTTCTTTTTATATCATATAATGATCATTTTCACCATCACTTCATTTTGGTGAACTTTACGTGAATCTTACTCTATTATTTAAGTAGTCATATTCATGTTATAAATTCTACTCAAAATCAACTTAAAACCCACTTTATTTACCTCATGTAATTATCCTAAAACCTTTTATATCTAATAATGTCCTTTTCTATCTCTCATGCATGGATATATAAAAATGGATCTTCCTCCTTTCCCCTTCCTTCATCTTTCTACCATGGCCAAAGATTCACCAAAATATTTTCACATTTCTTGTCACAATCTCATGGACATAGATCCAAAAATAGATCTTCCTCATTTTTACTTTCTTTATTACATTATCATGAATGAAGATCCATAAGAGGTTCTTCCCATCTCTTATCACAGTATCATAGATGAAGATCCATAAGAGGATCTTATCATCTCTTCTCACTTTTATATGATCGAAGATCGACAAGTAGATCTTCCCATATATGATCTATTTGAGCATACCAATTGTACCTTGATATTAGCTATGATATTTCATCTTATAACCCTCCCACCCGCCCTTTATTGGGAACCACCAATTGGGCATTTCAACAATTTCCATATTTCTTCTCTCAATTCACAAAATCAGATGTATTTGACTGCATCAACCACTCTACTAAAAAATGATGCAGTTCAGAAAAATTCAGACCATCCTAATTGTATCGACCACCCTGATTAC
Source organism: Taxus chinensis (assembly GCA_019776745.2). Lineage (NCBI taxonomy): Eukaryota > Viridiplantae > Streptophyta > Pinopsida > Cupressales > Taxaceae > Taxus > Taxus chinensis. The sequence goes on from CM034150.1 coordinate 194,276,906, forward strand.
ATAATGGCTGATGTTATTTTAATTCATTATGTATCATTTGACCACATTAGCCACCTTGTTTTCCACATCATGGCTGATGCTATTCAGAAATTTGTTATTGCCGACTTTACACCATTCTACACTAGTCTTACTTTTAACCCCTCGATTTCTTCCAAAATCACTCATCAAATAATTATGCTAATATGAAAGGTGATCTCAAGCTCAACCATGAGCCATTACCTCACATTTTATCACATTTTGGGCCATCTCTTGATGTACATCCTCTTATTTCATCACATTTTGGGGCATCTTATGATGCCCGTCTCTCATTTAATTTTATCTTTGGGGCATCTCATGATGCCTTTCCTCACTCATCCTCTAGCTTAGGGGCATCCTATGATGAATTCCATCTTTTAAGAACATATATTCCAAAAAGAACCTATATGAAAACCAAAAATCATGTAATGATTGAATCCAAACAAATCTAACTTCAAGAAATATTCAAAGAATATAACCTCCTCTTTGAGAATGTATCCCTCCAATTGTATGTTCAAGTTTTGCATTTTGATATGCATGCCACCTTGCATGTCATAACTACTTACACTCTCTTCTTATCACATTTTTTCTATCTCTTATCTTAATTTCAACATTTACCCCCTACACTCCTATGTTACATCCTTAGGCTAACTAGTCCTAATATTTTGGATACCCCTTAAAATCCTCTATTTTAGCACAACTGGTTGATTAACTAAAATTGGACTAAACTATGTAGTAATAAGATAGTTAATCTAAGCTATAAACAACTGTACTAAAGTAATTAAATGGAGTAAAATAGGGATGTAAATAAGTTAAACCACTATGCAAAAGGAAATGCTAACCCTAATATGCAAAAGTGAGTAAGGAAAGAACTCAGCTGATAAGAGATGCCTGTCAGAGAGTGTCATAGAGGTGACATGAAAAATTAGAAGCAGGAACAACTATGCAGAAATCTCAAAAAGAGTGGATCTGGATTATTTCTCTAGACTGAAGCACCCGGAGGAGGATGAAATATCCCTTATGGGATACCACTTAAAAACTCACCAAATATTGAAAGTTTGCGGCCAAATAAAATACTGATTTATGCAATTTTTACAGTAAGGACAACAAACTAAATAAAATCAATATCTCCCAAAACATCCACTCGAATTACTTGAAAATTTAAAGAGAGCTCGATATTATTATAGAGGACATAATAAAACTATTTTTGGAATTTTACACAAATTAAAATGCTGCCAGAAAAAGCACAACGTGCCCTAGACAGTTGGAAAACTTCAGAGGTTCGTAACTCTCCAAATAGAAGAGAAAAAATTAAGAGTCTTTGGAAATAACATTAACAGGTATAGGAAATGACATTTGAACCTTTAGATCTGAAAGTGACCAACTGGAAAACCCTCCAAATAAAGGCTGCAAGTCGCCTCGCTTGGAAAGGGGTTGGAAACTGATGGAGGTGCCTTCAAAGTGATGCTAATCCCAGCCTAAATGGCTACCGTAAATATGATCTGAAACCCTCTAATTATCTTCCCCAAATGCCCCAAAAACCCTCAAATTCCTTCCTCTGAAACCTATGATAATTTCTCCATAACACAGCCTGAAAGGCGGCTCCAAAATGAAAGACTAGGGTAGATCTCTCACTACTGAAGAATGCCTTGCTAGCTAGGGACATGTCTCTCACCACCGAAGCTAGGGTCACTGTGGGATTTCACTCCACAAGCTGTAGATGCGCAAACAATAGTTGTACGTAAAGGGTCGATAAAACGTATGCCAAAAAGTTCCTTTCCTTTCTCCCCCTAGCTCCTTATAGACTTCTCTAAGGCAAAAGAGCCCCAACAGACCCTAGATGCATTCCATTCCATGGAGGGGCTAATAAAAATAAAAGTAACTTAAGTTACTTTTCCCCTTTAAGTCGCCAAGGTCCAAAAGTGACCCACAATGTAAAATTAGAATATTAGAACCACGTGACCCCTTCCCAATAGCTCCCAGCATCCACAACCCCTTGGGTTTGACCGTGGCTTGGACTTAACCTGGCCTTTAGGCCTTTGGCACAGGAAAAGGGGACATTACAGTCCTCCCTTCTCGAGAAATGCTTGACCCCAAGCATTATCCTGTCCTGCTGCAGAAATTGAATACCGCATTGTAAGTTTCTCCACCTCACCCTGTCGTCAACCAAGGATCGATGTAATCCAAAGTAACCAATAAACCCTATGTAGTCATCATGACCTCCATATGGTATCAAGAAAAATGTTTTCCGTGAAGTAGAATGATACCCAAACTGACTCTCCACTAGTACTTGCACCGAAATTACCAATTTGTCCAATTCCTGCCAATGCAAGGCTGTCATCATGTGATCACTCACTGCCTCTCCAATCAACTCTTGGGTGTGAAAGTCCACTCTAAATCCTGTAGAATCCCTTGGATCAACTTGTGAAACAACCTGTATACACACAAAGGGTGCTAACTCTCCCACATGACCTGCACTCATGTGAGAGCAAGGCTCCTCATAACGTATCTCAAGGTGTCCCATGGGGGAAAGTCCCAAGACGCTAGTAGATAGTCAACCGGAAATATCAACTCCACATAGTCCACCTCCTGTGCTGAATGTGAACCTACCGAATAACTATGAGTCAATTTCATCTCTCCACTAACTAACACATGGGAAAAGTGCTCGCCAGGCATAGAAGCAATAAAATACATAGGTGTGATATCCCATGTTGACTCAAAAAATGATGAACCCGTAATATCTGACTTGTCATAGTGACAAACTGTACATGCCTGTATATAGTTGAGGATATCCTCACTCAACCTATGCCATATGAATCTCTCTGACATGAACCTGTATGTCTCATCGAAGCTCAAGTTCCAAGTCACAGAAGAACAATGCACATGTCGCAATATCTCCATCCTCAACCATGAATCTGACACAAGGTACAATCTACCCTGATAGAAGATCTTATCATCCTCCAATCTGTAGCTGTCATCCTGTATGTGACCATCTAGAATCTCACAAGTGTGTCAGTTCTTGGAGTACTCAACAAGCAAATGAGATCTCCAGTCTATCGAAACCTCAGATAACCAACATAATGATAAACTCAGATGGTTTGAGCCTGTAATCCCAATCTCTATAACTTTCTCATGTGCAACACTATTGGTTACACCCACATCCATGACTCCACTCACCCCATCTAGAGTCAAAGTCTCCATCATATCTAACTCACTCCCCAATTCAACATCATCTGACTCACTCTCCACATAAGTCATCATGGTGTGCTCTTTGTCTGCAGCAAAGAATCTGTTAGAATAGGAGTCATCAAATATCCCACTTGTCTCATACCTTGTGATGTCACCATGATCCACAAGACACTGAGTTCCTTCACAATTCAACCGCTACAACGACATGCTTCTTTCTTCACCAATCACATCTTTTGCAATCTTCCCTTGTATACCATGAAATCTGATTTCTTTGTTTTCCTTCTTTGTGCAAGACATGTCTTTCCATGGACATAACTCATCAATTCCTTCTATGTTGGGGATCCACATGGCTTCTCCCTCATCATACTTTATTCTGTTTCCCCATATTTTTCATTTCATTGTAAATGCAAGAGAAAGGGAAATCAACATTAGAACTCATGCATCCATAAAATTTATCATAAGAAACTTCATACCTTTTATTGTACCCATTGATTCTCGTCATGAGAGAAGACAACACATATGAAATAACATAATTGGAGCTGCTCATCATATATTTACAACTCAGAATTTTTGATATAGGATCAACATCTTCATTCTCCTTTGATCTTTCAACACATGCATCATCGTCTTCCTTAACATCATGCAACTATTGCATCCCAAAAATAGTCTTACCTCTAGCAAATTCAACCACGATAAATATACCACATACCTCATGTCATTTCAATATCATGGGCTCCTGCATTATTTTCTTTTCCAGCATATGCCTATTAGCTGAATCAAGCGCATTGCGAATGGAGGATGTGTTTATCCCATCTAGCATACCTTGTGACGTGATTATGAAATAATCCTCCTCAATCATCCAAGCATGTAAATGTTGCCCCAAATAATAGAAACATGACAACATCATAGGATAACTCAACAAGCTAGGAGAATGGTAACCATTCTCATACCTTAGGATGCTAAAGTCATGAATGCACCTTGAGTTCAACTCTTCTTTTTTAACATTGCAAATTGCATCTTGATTCTTTGAGCACTTTGAGGACCAAATTCCCCCACTAATCCTTCCAAGGTTTCCACCATGTAGCTGGTATAAAAATCAGTCATGGGCTCTATTAATAAATCATTTTCTCCTCTCTTTATGACTACTATTATACACAGTCCAACAGGCAGAAGATGATTAAAAAAATTTCTCTTACCTTTTTTAGCAATCAGAAAACCAACGCTAGTACCAATGAGAGTTAATCATGCTTTCCAACACTTGTAATCTCCAATGAAGAAATCATGCTTGCCAACACTTGTAATCCAAAAAGACACATTTGAACTCCTTCTTTGGCTTATGAAACCAATCACAAAGTTTTCAAAATCAGAATTGATAGTTTTGGATAATTGCAACATATTACCAGGATCCCATACCTTATAATTCCCATGAACCCTTGTATCATGTAAGGTCTGCCATGTTTGCTTCTCTTGTATTTCCTCATAAAGAAGATTATCACTCTTTATCTTCATGATGAACTTGACTTTGATGCACCAACTTCTTAGCATTCTTATCGGACAATAGGTTGAATACCATCATGATAAAACTAGTTGTAATGATATAGGATGAAGATGATGAAATAAATCCATGCTACTACTAACCTCCTTATAAAGAATATCATCAAAAGATTCACCTTCTATTGCTGATTTAGAAACCTCCAAAACACCATCCCTATTGTGATTCATGATTTTAGATGGAGAATAAGTGGAACAAGAATCAACACCTTTCAAAAATTTATGCTCATTATTGCTTAGTAAATCCATCCCATATGATAATGACTTATTCTTTGGAGGTTTGATAGGTACCTTTTGGATTGAAATATATTTTTCAATTTTACAACCTACCAGCCATGTTTGTGCATACCTTTCAATGCCATCAATGTCCTTCGTGTGTTCAAGATAGACATATGTTGAGCTGCCCCCAACATTGTTTCTTGAGTGCCCATTGAAAGTATGCTGAAAATTGATCAAAAGTTGCTGGTTTGCAATTCCACACAAGCAATTTTACATGTTTCCATGTGAGGCTCCTCCTCATGTTCAAGCTGCTCCATATAGTACATTCTTTCATGGGTGTAGACTTACTTGCATCATTTGCCCGCATCTTTCCCTTGAACTCTTGTAGGTGTTGTCTTTCTTGGTCGGCTATCAATCTAGCAGCTCTAGCTCTGCTATTCCATTCCTCACACCATTTTAGAGTTTCCATTACAATCTCTTTGCTTGCATATACAATTTTTTTCTCCTAAGATGGAATAATTTCTCTAACAAGAAAAGTTTCACTAATGCAATTATTTTTCTCAATGGAAATCATACCTTTTTCTCTAGAAGCTTCTTCTTCTTCAAATGAGTTCTTTTGTAATTCAGGTACCGACATATGATGACCTCGCTTGGGCTTGCTACCAATCTTCATCATGCAATAATTTGGAAATGACATATTATCTCTGAAACCCTTACTCAAAGATTGGTATTTCCTCCAACAAGAATCCTCATCAATCACCTCTATTGGGTGCCCTTTATTATTGTTCTCACCTTTTTCCTTATTGTCCCAAGATTTGCTTTGATTCAAATTTTGAGTGAGCTGGCTCAAATAAAGGTTAGTGGCTTCCTGTTGTTTCACCATGTTGGTGAACATTTCCTTCATAAAACCCACATTGAGATCTTTCCAAACTACCATATTTAACCCACACAGGCTGGAGGAACAACAACTCTGATACCACTGAAATATCCCTTATGAGATACCACTTAATAATGTACAAAATAATGAAAATTTGAAGCCAAATAAAATATGGATTTATCCAGATTTTTACAGTTAGGGTCATTTGAACTGATTTTCAGAAACTTCAATCATTCCCAAAATGTCCACTGTGAATTACTTGAAAATTTAAAGAGAGCTTGATATTATTACAGAAGGACATAATAACACTATTTTTGGAATTTTAGCACTAAATTAAAATGCTGCCAGAAATAGTTACACCGTGCCCTAGATAGCTGGAAAACTTCCAGAGGTTTGTAACTCTCCAAATACAAGAGAAAAAATTATGAGAGTATTTGGAAATAACATTAACAGAGTATAGGAAATGATATTTCAAACTTCAGATCTGAAATGGACCAACTGGAAAACCCTCCTAATAAAGGCTGCAAGTCGCCTAGACATGGAAAGGGGTGAGAAATTGAGAGGAGGACAGCCTTCATAAGCTGATGCTAAGCCCAGCCCAAATGGCTGCCGTAAACCATGATCTAGAACCCTTCTGATTATCTTCCCCAAATAGCCCCAAAAAATCCTCAAATCCTTCCTCTAGAAACCTATGATAATTTCTCCATAACACAACCCATAAGGCAGCTCCAAAATGAAAGAGTAGGGTATATCTCTCACTACCGAAGAATGCCTTACTAGCTAGGGATGGCTCTCTCACCACCGAAGCTAGGGTCCCTGTGGGATTTCACTCCACCAAGCTGTAGATGCAGTCAAACAACAGTTACACGTGAAGAGGTAAATAAAATGCCATGCCAAAAAGTTCCCTTTCCTTTCTCTCCCCAGCTCCTTATATACTTCTCCATGGCAAAAGAACCCCAATAACCCTAGACACATTTCATTCCACTGGAGGGAACAATAAAAAAAAAGTAACTAAAGTTAATTTTCCCCTGTTTTAAGTCGATCATGGTCCAAAAGTGACCCCCAAAGGGACAAAACATTCGAATATTAGAACCACGTGGCCCCTTCACAATAGCTCCCAGCGTCCATAACCCCTTGGGTTTGACCATGGCTTCGAATCGATCCTTGGCCCTTATGCCTTTGGAAGCAGGAAAAGGGGACATACAACAGAATCTGGATCCACCAAGTCACCAACAAGTGCTGACAAAGAATGGATCTTGCATTAAAGATTATAAAGACCATTTTGGGACCTCCTTGAGAGCTTTGATGCTCTATTCTCAGGTGGTACCAAACAAAAGGATAAGGAGGCTTATCAAATGGCCCTCACTTGGTGTCGCATCAACGTTGAGACTCCTGCTAACTGATGTGTCAAAGGAAATACTCAACACATTATGTAGTGACCAGACCTGTAAGAAGTCTAGATAAAGACCAGCCTCTTAAAAGTGTTTGACAGTGATGCACAGATCATCCAGTTCATCTAGAATGGGCAGTTATGAATCAACTTTGACCACAAACTGTGGCCCCTTATTACAACTATGCGTTGACATGATTCAAATAAAGCCAAATAAGTTTCCTAGTTTGTCACCTTAGGAAAAATTTTAGCCCTGAGATGTGTGCATGGGTGAAGATAAGTTCTATGTGCGTTAGTCAAGAAGACTTCCCTAGTAACTATTCACGCGAAAAGAAACTTCTTAGTAAAGCTTGCATGCATGATGAAAAAATGCCTTCATCTCTCTATGTAAAAAATATTGTGATATCTTCTGCATGGAGTATGAAGACCTCAAGGGTTTTGATCTAAGTGTTTCTCAACACCCTGACCTTGATCCTGGTATCAATCCGTTAGACAAAAGATGTCCTCAATCCTTTTGCCCTTTCAATGGAGAAGGAATTATCGCATTGACTCATTGTGGTTAATATTATTTTTCTCATCAAGTAATCTCCTCCGTCACTTAATCTAGTTCCAGTGGATGAAGAACGATCTAGACTCTGTGTTGATTTCAGTAGCCCATGAATAAGGATCTTAAAGGATCATTCACCACTTTGCCTCATTGTCGAGCATATTCTCTACTTTAGTTGACGTGCAAAGATTCTGACATGTTACATCGGATACTCTGGCTTCCCCAACCAGATCCCTAGTTAAGGAAGAGATTAAATTTTAAATGGCATTTATAATCTGTCTATCCATATTTCACCCCAAGATTGCAATAATAGATCGAATCACGACCTTGCTTCTAGCAAGGAACTCAAGAAAACTCATCGCAGATCCTGTAAATTCCATTGTAAAAAATATTCAGTAATGAAGTGGTAGAGATGAAGAAATAGCAAGAGGATCCTGTATAGAAAGAAATGACTCTGTCGGGCCATTTCTACACCTTAAATTCATTCTGCATGTTATAGGTAGAATCAACAATGGAATAGCAGGGTCAGACAATCAAGGGGACATGCTACAAAGGAATCTAGAACTGGAAGAAGAAGAACCAACGAAGATTCGAAGCATCCTTGGGCTCGAATCTAGCCTAGGATAAAGGCCAAAAAACTGACTAAGTATGGAAGGTATTCAAGCAGAGAGTCCCTGAGCCACTGTCGAGCCTGACTGTATGCCCACTTTCTCAAGAGTCTAATCCAAAAGTGAGGAACCCAAATGAGTGTGAAGCTCGCCATGTAGCTCAAAATCTAAAAAGTAAGAAGGAATTGTTGAACATCTCCACAGAGCTAGCGGAGGTAGACAAGTGTCAACCGATGCTCCCCTAAAGGCTAACTTTGGGTTGGATTTGTCAAACATAAGCACGATGCCTCCACGTGTACCCTCAAAAGGGGGGTCAAAGTTGGTTGAATATTCAAAACATTAAGCAGGCCGAGCAGAGGATTTCTAGAAAGTGTCTCAATAGACATTGTTTCAAGGGTCCTAAAAGGAGAGAAGGTTCCCAAGTGAGCTTGCTAGAGTGACACGTGTCCCAGGGGAAAGTGTGGAGTTGGGGAAAAGGTTGAGTTTTCACCACTTTTACCTCAAAAGGGGTAAAAGTTACTAAAATGACCTGCGGGACTCCGCCCAAGAGGTAAAAAGTCAGCATACTTAGACCCAAGTCAAAGCCAAGGCAGGGGAGTCAGGGGAAAAAGTGAAAATTTTCCTTTTGTCCAAAAGGCATAAATGAAAAAGTGCTGAAAGCATTTGGCAGCCAATCAAAAGGAGCCAATGTCTAGCTGAAGTTTCGGGACTTCAAAGGAAAATGATTTTTTAATTTTTGTCAAAAAGTGTAGAATGGTAAATTAAGGAGCCCATGGACCCAAATTTTTATCCCAAATGGCTGCCACGTCATCAGCGGATTTGCGTGACCCAATTTCAAGTTAATTTCCCAGCTTTCTATTTGTACAGAATCGATTGGGAAAAACTTCGAAAAGGCATATCTTTTGATTCAGGGCTCAAAATATTGAACGAATCTGAGTACCATTGGAAAGATCTCAACCTCGTCTATCACATGGAGTCAGAAACTTTGAATTTTTGATAGGGCAGGTTAGGTAAAGAAAAATGGAGGAAAACATCTTTGAGATTTCATTGTAGGATCCACCAGTCTCAACAACTAGATCAGAATTGAATTTATTTCTGATCGTTTCTTCTTCCTTTAAGGTCTGCCGAAGTCAAGGATCGATGCAGTAAATATGGATTCAGGGGTAGATTTCAGCAGATGAAGCATTAAAAACAGTGGTTGAGCTTCGACCCACATTTTCCCGCTTCTCTTTCCCCTTTTCTTCTCTCAGATCGATTCTATATAATATGGGAACATGATTCATTGTAAAGGGTTGGATATTCTTAGTTTTACAGGCTCCCTTCTCCTTCTAGCAAAGGATTTGTGGGGTTCAGGCCTTCCTTTAAAATTGTATTACGTTTCTACCTTTCAACTATTCTGTAATGAATTGTATCAATCTATTAGAGCAATAAAATACGTTTGTGATTGATCTCAGATCCTTCTTATTTCTTTTGATTCTATTTGATCTCTCATTACAAAATCTGACTGTCTGTATTTGTTTATTGTAGGCATTTTATTGGTTTGTGTTGAAGGAAAACTAAGTATTCATCATTCCTTTGGTGCATCACTTGGTAGTTTAGTTATTTCTCATTTCTATAATCTTTTATCCCTGTCTCCTTGGTAAGTCTTATACTAGGTATAGATATATATCCTCTGCAAATCCTCACGTATGCACCTAAACAAAGGAATAAGGAACCAACCTTTAATCTGGAGAGCTTTTCCAATTTGCAAGGTCCCACACCTTAGGAAAAGTTCCATGTTATGCAATCACACCAGATGATTCTGCCTTAGAAAAGAAGATCTTTAGAAATCATCTGGGGGTGATGTGATTTTGCATTAATAGTTTTGGCACGCCCGCTGGGACCAAGAAGTTGCTATCTTATTACAGTAGGAATTGATGTACACTTGTTGTTATTCTGGCTTTTAATAAGCCTTAAAATTGTACATCTGGTGACTCCAAAAGAAACAAATCTACTTGTTACAGGAGCCTAAGCTTGGGAGATTCATGAATCTCACCTGGTCTAGAGCAAGGAAAGAAGGTTTATTTGAATACTTCCATCTATTCCCAAGAAGAGAAAGGAGAGGAAGAAGAGTTCAGAGGTCTCCATCTCCACCAATCAGGGCTTTATCAACACCTCCTCCCAGAAGACCATTCATTCAACCAAGAGGAGTGCTCAGACCGATCAGAATGGCTCAGCAAAATCCATATGTCAACTTCACTGGCAGTAGTCCACTTTCCCTGAACGCACAAAATCCAGTCCTTATTGCAACATTAAAGAGCATCCCATATTTCATTGGGGAAAACCAAAAATTCTCTCGGTGACCATGTCCAAGATATTTCTAATGTCTGCACAATACATGAGATTCATGAAATGGACATTACAGTCAAGTTACTTGCCTCTTCACTAAAAGGGAAAGCTTCATAATGGTTCAGAAGTCTTGAGGCAGGCTCTATTCAAAATTGGAATCAACTATGCACAACTCTTCATAACCAATTTGGAGAGAATGGTGATAACTTGTCTTTGCTGGAGCAACTAACAACTATCAAGAGAGCCCCCAATGAGCAACTGACAGACTTCAACCTCAGATTCCAATGGACCTGGGACAGGATTCCAACAACAGTAAAGCCTACAAATGAAGGTGCATTCTTATACTTTCTCAGGGCTTTAAATTCTGATATCTGTCTGATGATTAAGTCAATGTGGGGCACTACATTTCTAGTAGCCTATATCCTATCTATAGGGGCTGAGAAACGTTTGATTCAAGTTGGTAAGATTGCTCCTAGGCCATCCATGCCTTTGTACCCTGAGTTAGGAAACCCAGATACCAACCAAATGTCTACATTAGCTCCTATACCCACCCCTAGGAATCAAAGTTTAGCTGAAACTTCCACTTCATCATCTAACACCTCTAAAGAGCTTCAAGAAGTAATGAAGCAACTGTAAAACCTGGAAAATGATCTTGTAACCATCAAAAGGCAGCAGGCACAGAGCTCTAGACCATATTAGCCTTAGGCTCAATATCAAGCTAGACCCCAGTATTAGCAAAATAGGCCACCACCTCAGATTGTAAATCAGAATCAAAATCAAGGACAACCTCAAGCTGCTAGGCCTTTCAGGTCTTATGATCCAAATATAACGTCAACATCAAAGGCATTGGTCCCTGCATAGAACAATATGGCACAAGAATATGACTGGTGTTTTCCATATAATCAGCCACATAACCAATCCATGTGTTTTAATGGTGCTCTAAATTAGGCTCTAATGGTGCAAACTAGTATGCTACCACAAGAATTTGGTCTAGAGGGAGATCAACAACAAGGAGTCTAACAAAGTGAACCTCAAGGAGAGACTATGCTTGTCAATTGGCAGGATGAAGACTTTTGTGGGATGAATCAGTCCCCTGCTCAAGGTGTGGCTACTAATACATGGTCCAAAAAGAGAAGTCTTGGGGAAGGCCAACCACTGAACTTAGGTGACCCTCAACCTTCCACCACTCTACAAGGTCTTGGTGTTCCAAGAGCAACTCCCAACATGTAGAACCAATCTAAGTCACCTTCCAAACCCAATTAGGCACCGATTGTAACAACCCATGTGTAAGAAATAAATGTGTCTGGGAAGGGGTAGCAAAATGATAGCTCATTCAATATTATTGAGAAAATGAAGAAGACAAGTGTGAACATCTCACTATAGGAGTCACTGGCCATTCTAGGGCAGAGGAATCTGTTGCATACTGCAATGCAAAATTGGTCAAGTTCAAATAACCCCCCCAACTAGCAAGAAAGAGTGCTTGCCAATACAGTTCAGCCTGGGAGGAACCATGGAGAACAAAAAGATAAAAACCTGAGACCTCCTCCCTTCTATGTCTCATTGATTATTGGAGACAATTTGGTGCACAATTGTATGATTGATTTAGGGGCTAGTAGTTCTGTGATGCCCAGACAAATAGTTGACCAGTTGGGTCTCCAATATGAGGTTATCTCTGGAGGAGTAGTTCAATTAGATGGGACGACAATGACTACTATGGGAAGCATCAAAGATCTGAGTCTCACTCTACATGCCTGCCCCAATGTAACTGTCTTGTAAAACGTGTCCATCATAGATTTTCCACCACATTTTGCTTTGTGTCTGTCTAGGGACTTCACTGCCAAAATTGGAGGCTACCTATCTACTGATTGGTCACATATGCTCTTAGGACAAGGTATGGAGCGAAGGCCACAATCATATATGAACCTATTACTGATTATCATATTGAACCCTATGTGCCTAGCCCAATCAACTCCATCTGCTCAGCTTTTAATCAAGAGGACCTCCTAAGCACTTTTGAAGCAAATACCAAGGTGGGATGTATCCCAGACTTGAATCTTGATGATTGGGCCAACAAAAGCCATGATTTTGACTCCTATAGGGAAATGGAAGAATCTGAGATAGGCATCTACTGCCTATGTGAAGAGAACCAGCCTCTGCTTGACCTAATCAATCTAGAATACAAGGATGACAATGAGGTGTGGCAATTGTTCTTTGATGGTTCAAGGAGTAGATAAGGAGGAGCCATGATTGTGTCCCCCAGAGGTATGAGATATTATTCAGCCTTCAGATTCCAGTTTACTTGCTCAAATAACATTGCTGAATATGAGGCTTTAGTCCAAGGTCTTCATTGGGCAAGGAAGCTAGGAATCAAGAACTTGTAAGTATTTGGTGATAGTGAACGGGTTGCCAATTAGGTCAGAGGACTTAATGCTATCAAAAATGAACTGCTCAAGAACTACAAGAGTAGGGTATGGGATCTCATGGAATATTTCAAGGTTTTCAACATTGTGTCCATACCCAGAAATTAGAATGAAGCAGCTGATAGACTTGCAGCTGTTGGAGTAACATTTGATGTGATGGACAACATCAAAAGAGATAAAGAACAACTGCATATCCATGTGGTTGTGAGGCCAACAGTGCCAGATAATAATACATGCTGGTAGGTGTTTGAGAATGATCATCAGATTATTAACTTTTTGTAAGAAGAAACTGAATTCTCAGCTAGAAACCAGATCAAACTAGAGCGGCCATATGGGAATCATATAGTACAGTTGCATACAAACATGCTTCCCAAGGGCTTGGTGACACTGGAATCCATTTTCAATCCTAATGATCAGTTCAGAAAAGAGAAGACTAACATGCAGGTCAAGGGAAAGGATATAGAGTCAATCCCAGTTGGAGAAGGAAAAACACTTCAAATTGGCAAGGTGGCCACTGAGTGGGAAAGGTATGAATTCATACAAATTTTCCAAGAGTTCCCTGACATGTTTACATGGATTTATGAATACCTAAGGGGTTTCAATCTCAAACTAGCACAACACACAATTGAATTAGACCCATCTACTCAGCTTATCAGGAAGAAGCAGAGACCAATCAATCCACATATCTGAGCCTCTGATGAAGAAAGAGTTGAAAAAACTAATAGAGACAAGTATCATACTCCCAATCAAGAATTCAAGTTGGGTTGCAAATTTGGTCCTAGTCAGAAAGGAAAATGGAGAAATCAGGCTATGTGTTGACTTCAGGGATTTGAACAGAGCCTCCCTTCAAAGATCTCTACCCACTCCCTTCAATGTAATAGATTTTGCAAGTAGTGTCTAGGTAAGAGAGATTTTCTCTCTTAGATGGCTATTCGGGATACAATCAGATCATGGTGAAAGAAGATGATCAATTCAAAACTGATTTCACCACCAAATGGGGCACCTATGTATAGAAAAAAAATGCCATTTGGACTATCCAATACTAGTTCTACTTTCCAAAGAGCCACGGATATGGCATTCAAAGGGCTAATCAACTAGACAGTGTTGATATATCTGGATGATATCACTGTGTTCTCTAAGAACATGAAAAACCACCTTTTCCATCTAAGGTAGATGTTTCAAAGATGCAAAAGATTTGAGGTGTCTTTGAACCCCAAAAAAATATCATATTCTTGGCCCATGAGGGCAAGCTGTTTGGGCTACATTGTGTCTAAGGAGGGTCTGGCAATTGATCCAGAAAGGGTTGAAGCAATAAAATCACTGCCATTGCCCAGTCACAAGAAGGCTCTTCAAAGATTCTTGGGGAAGATAAACTTTTTTCAAAGGTTTGTCCCAAAATTTGCTTCTCTGGTTAAGCCAATAAAACTGATACTCAAGAAGAGCTTACCATTCAAATGGACAATTGAAGGAAAGGCAAGATTTGAAGCTATAAAAGAGGCCATATCACAAACCCCAACTCTTGTAAATATATATTTTTCTAAGGACTTCATATTTTATGCCTTTGGCGATAATGACACTATCTCTGCAATCTTGGTTCAGCAGAACAAAGAAAACTTAGAACAACTAATTACTTTCTTCAGTTAGAGTCTAGAATACTATGAGGTGAGGTATTCCTTCATTGAGAAGCAAGTCCTGGTGGTGATCAGAGGACTGAAGAAGTTTAAGCATTTGGTGTCAAACAACAAAATCCAACTATTGATCTTCCATGTAGGAGTTAAAGAATTCCTCTTCAGCAAGGACCTAAATGAGAAATGTGTAGGGTGGATTACTTGTGTCATGGAATATGAAATTGAGATTAATGTCACCAATCTGGTCCATTGGAGGGGTTTGTGTGAGTAGCTAGCCTCTACTCTACAAGATGAAACAAATAGTGAGAAGGAGGTTGTTCTGATTCTACAAGATGATCAAGAAAAGGAAAGAAATTATGTACCTGCTCCTTGTTAGACCCAAGACATGGTGCATTTCCTTCAAATTGGCCTATGCCCTCATAGGAAAAATAAAGCAAAAAGAAGGAATTTTAGGTTACAGGCAATTCCATATGTTCTTATTGATGGTGTCTTGTTTAAAAGAGACATCAATGGTATTTTGTTGAGATGCTTTGGGACGGCTCAAGTGGAGAGAGTGCTATAAGAATTTCATGTTGAAGCAACTAGAGTCCATTTTGTCTCAAGAGTGACAGCACTCAAAATCATGAAAGTAGGATATTATTGGCCCAGAGTGTTTAGTGACTATTATGCATGGATTAAAAGATGCAAGAATTATGCTTTCTTCAAAGGGAAGGAGAAGCTAACAGCACTTCCATTGCACCCAATCTCGGTCGACCATAACCTTTTATGCAGTGGGGATTGGACTTCACTGGAGTCATCAATCCAAAATCAATCCAGGGTCACAAATGGATCCTAACAGCCACAAACTATTTTTCCAAATGGATCTGTGGCAGTGGCACTCAAAAAAGCAAATGAGTCTAGTATCTTGGATTTCTATGAAGGAATAGTGAGCAGATTTGGGGTACAAGCCAACATCATCTCAGACAATGAATTAGCATTTATAGGTTCCAAAATCACATGATGGGCTGTCAAGAATGGAACTTATTTGAGCACCTCATCAAATTATTACCCTTAGGGTAATGGCCAGGGTGAGTCTACAAGCAAGAATTTGTTAAAGATCATCAAGAGAACTCTAGATGAGAATCAAAGGACCTGGCATACAAAGCTCAAAACAACCTTATGGGCTGATAAAATAACGCCCAAGAGATCTATAGGCAGCTCCCCATTCAAGCTCGTCTATGGGAAAGAGGCAGTGTTGCCTATATCACTTGAGTTACCAGCATTGGAGCTTGTGAGGCAACTAGAATGTCTGAGTTTTCACCAATGGAGGTTAGGTACACAGAGTTGATAGAGTTAGAAGAAGCCAGATCGAGTGCTCTCCAAGCATTGGAGAGGAGTTAGGATTCAATCAAGAAGTGCTTTGATAAGAATGCAAAATCAAGGATGTTCTAGGAAGGGGAACTGGTTTTGAAATGGGATGCAGATAAAAAAAAATAGGGATACATTCTAAGTTCAATGCCATATGGAGTGGCCCCTATATGATAACAAGATGAAAAATTAGTAATGCTTTCCAATTATCTACATTGGAGGGTGAAGAGCTATAGATCCCAGTGAATAGGATCTATCTCAAGAACTGCTACTAAAAGAGAAGTCCCACTCTGTACATATTAGTTTAGTCTCTCTTTCCTTTAAGTGATTCTAGACACATTGTCTTGCTGTAGCGTAGATTACTTTTCTCCTAAGTGATTTTACATGCTCTGCATGTTCCATTTGGAGCATGTATGATTTCAATTTTGTACATAGTCGTGGTGTTGTTTTGTTGCTCTTGTGTAGTTCATTCAGAAAAACAGATGAAGCCCTGTTTTAAAACAATTTTCTACTCTCAGAAATCTTCATTTCGAGATTTTCTTATGAAATTTGAGAGCACAGGTAGCTGGCCCAAGAACCAGAGGCAAAAATATTATCAGCCTGTTATTCTTGACTCCATGCCCAACAAATGCAAGGCAACTGATCTCTTCATCTAATAGGCAGATGTCCCCGTGAGTCGCCAAATTGTTATCCATATTTCACCCCGAACTGAATATTGGATCGAACCACAAACCCATATTGAGGAACCGAGAAAACTCATCCAGATCCTACAAATTGGTTACAAAAAGGATTCATCAATGAAGTGGCAGAGATGAAGAAATAGCAAAGGATCCTGTACAAAAAGAAACGACCCTGTCGGACTGTTTCTACACCTTAAATTCATTCTGCAAGTTGCAGGTAGACCCAACAATGGAATAGGGTCAGACAATAAGGATCAATGCTACAAAGAAGCCAGAAGAAGGAAGAACGACGAATATTAGAAGTCCTCGAGCTCGAATTGGTTTAGGAAAAGGGAAAAAATGACTAAGTATAGAAGTGCAAGCAGAGAGTGCCGCGTGTCAGCCTGGCGCATTTCCAAGAGTCAGTCCCTAGGTGGAAACCCAAATGAGTGCGAGGCCACCACGTAGCTCAAAGTCTAAAAAGTAAGAAGGACCATTGAATAGTCCACAAAGTAGCGGAGGCAGACAAGTTTCAACCAGACGCTTCTCTAAAGGAAAACTTTGGGTTGGATTTGTAAACATGCGCAGGGCCTCCATGTGTCCTCAAAGGGGGAAAAAGTTAGTTGAAAAGTCAAAACATTAACAAGTCGGTAGAGGCTGCCAAGTGTCTCAATGGTGCTAATTCAAGGGTCAAAAGGAGAGAAGGTTCCCAAGCAAGTGCCAGGGTGACACGTGTCCCAGGGGAAAGCAGGGAGTCGGGGAAAAGGTTAGTTTTTTTCCCTTTGCCTCAAAAGGGGTAAAAGTTCTAAAAAGAGCCGCAACTCCGCCCAAGAGGGAAAAAGTCAACATATAGACCCGAGTTAAAGCCAAGGTGGGGCATCAGGGAGAAAAGTGAAAAATTTCCTTTTGTCCAAAAGGCATAAAGGTAAAAATGGAAATGTGTTTCCCAGCCAACCAAAAGGAGCCACATGTCTAGACGGAGTTTCGGGGCTGTGGAGGTTTTTGAGTTTTTGCGCAAAGGGCCAAAAGGTAAATTACGGGCCATGGACCTGAATTTTTATCCCAATCTGGCTACCACGTATCCCAATCAAAAGAGGGACCCATTTTCAAGTTGTTTTCCCACCTATTTGTACAGAATCGATGAAAAATTTCAAAAGGGCATATCTTTCGAATCAAGGCTCGAGAGATTGTGAATCTAATATCGTTGGAAAGATCTCAACCTCGTCTATGCCATGGGAGTCTAAAAATTTAATTTTTGAGAGGGTAGGTTGAATAAAAATGGAGAAATGTCTTCAAGCTTTCAATGCAGGATCATCAGTCTCAACAACCAGATCGGATTCGATCTATTTCCACCGTTTCCTCTTCCTTCAAGGTTTCGAATCAAGGATCGATGCAGTAAAGATGGATTCGGGGGTAGATTTTAGTAGAAAAAATTAATAGTGGTGGTTGAGCTTCAACCCACATTTTCATGCTTCTCTCTCCCTTTTTCTTCTCTCAGATCGATTCTATAAATACGGGGACAAGATTCATTGTAAAGGGTTGGATATTCTTAGTTTTGCAGGCTCCCTTCTCCTTCTAGCAAATGATTTGTGAGGTTCAGGCCTTCCTTTAAAATTGTATTACGTTTCTACCTTTCGGCTATTCTGTAATGAACTGTACTAATCTATTAGAGTAATAAAACATGTTTGTGATTGATCTCAGATTCTTCTTGTTTCTTTTGCTTTTATTTGATCTCTTGTTACAGATCTGATTATTTGTGTTTGTTTATTGTATGCATTTTATTGGTTTGTGTCGAAGGAAAACTAAGTATTCATCATTCCTTTGGTGCATCACCTGGTAGTTTAGTTATTTCTCATTTATGTACTCTTTTATCCCTATCTCCTTGGCAAGTCTTAGACTAGGTATAGATATAGATCCTCTGCAAATCCTCACGTATGCACCTAAATAGAGGAATAAGGAACCATCCTTTAATCTAGAGAGCTTTTCCAATTTGTAAGGTCCCACACCTTAGGAAAAGTTCCATGTTATGCAATCACACCAGATGATTCTGCCTTAGAAAAGTAGATCTTTAGAAATCATTTGGGGGTGCTGTGATTTTGCACTAATAGGCCGACCACCAAAAAGATAAGAAGAAGAAACGGGTAGAAAGATCCCAAAAGTGGCAGGAAAGTTTGAAAAGAATCGGGGCACCCATGGGCGCCCTAGTACTATCCTGGGCACCTGGTTGAGGATAAAATAATGGGAAATGGCCGAAACCTACTGGGCATGTGGATGAAAAGGTGTGAAAATGATGAACTAAAATAAAACAAGATGGCCAAAAGACGGGGGTTAATTAGTATTTTCTTCACTCAAGAACCTTCTAAATAGTAGTATGAGACTGGGATAAGTAATGTCTAAAGTGCATGATTTTGTGACTAAAATTTTCCCCCACTTTATGTTGGTGAGCTGAAATCTCGGTAACATAAAGTAGATAGAGATACGTACTTGATGCCCATGAAGAGTGTAGTAGAAATGCATTGAAGGACTAGACAAAAGCATGGAATAAAAAAGAAAAATGAAGGAGCATGGAAACTAAAAATGAAAAATGTGCAAAGAAAAAGTGATGAGAGTGAACCTAGGGCGGAACACGTGTGTAGCTACTGTAGTGTGTAGTGTACCTGCATGGTTAGTAAAGCATGTGTTGTCGTGGAATGTTGTTGTTGACGATGTTGTTGTTGTTTCCCCCAATTTGACTACTTATTTCTCATACGGCTGAACTTGTAAGGAGAAAATGATCAAGTAGTCAAATATATATGTATGTAAGTGTAAAAACGCTATGTAAAATACGCATGTATATGAAAGTGTGTAAAATATGTAAAATGAAAAGTGTAAATGGATCATGTGCACCTGATTGGTGTCGTGAGAAAGAGTGTAGAAGGATATCCTGTACTACAATTTTTTTGGGCAATATCACACCACCCTAATTGAAGAAGTGTAGGGAGGAAATGCTCCATGTCCTCCAACCTCTAATTGATTTTCCGAATGTGTATGAAGAGATCTCTATATCATCCTAGTTTTTTGGGTGATCCGATGCCACTGGCCGAAGTAGTGTAGAGAGGCACACTCATTGTAACCTCCAAGCCTGTAACTACTTCCTAGAATGCTAAGGACACCATGTCCTGTAAAAGTCATTCTGTATGGGGTTCATAGACTTGTCTGAACCCACTTGCTGTGTATAATTGAACCGTGCCTGTGTAGAATATCTGTGTTAGTATGTAAAAACCCCCAAATGATGCCCCCCTCTTTGGGGGCGCATGCGACGTCGCTGATAGGAGACATGCGGCCCCAAAAGAGGACTAACCACATGTATGATGAAAACCTAGAAAGTGTTTGGGAGAAACCAAGGCACACATAAACAAGAAGGATAACCAAAGACAAGTGTAAACAAGCAATGCATGCATATAGAAAACATGTGCAAGCTACACAAACAATATAGTAAATGTAAACACGCAAGAAAGCAAGTAAGCCACAAAAAGTGGGATGCAAACATGGGACATCACTCATGATGTCGTAAGACACACAAGGCCATCATGGTTGCAAACAACAAGCAAGTGTGCACACAAAACATAGGGCTAATCCCACAGACAATAGCAAACAATAATAGACAGGTACAAACAAAAAAACAAGTAGCCATGGAAAAATATAATTCTACAAAACAATTACTACACATGGAACAACTGTTAACATGTTAGAGAAATAACCCATATGTCAAAAGTGTGTATGATCAAATATAGAGTGTTAAGTACAAAATGAAACAATAACACCTGGAAGAGACGAATATGGATGACCCCAACGACCAATGTAGGAAGGGTAGAAGGAGAGCATCCATGCCGCATGTAGGAGTCCTGTATCTGTGATCACTCTAAACAAAGGAGTGGACGTGCATGTGTGGATGGTATAGATAATGACATGAGAAATCAATCTAATATGTGTAGTAAAGTGATCATGTAAAACACTAGTAAACAAGAGTAAATGTTCCAAGACAATGTAGTATGTTGTGGATGGATGGAATGGAATGAAAGATGGAATGATAGGAGCCAATGTAGACACAAAATTATGCACATTAGACATTATTTAGCTTGGTCTTATACTACTATTTAGAAGGTTCTCAAGTGGATAAAGTACCGATTAATCCCACCTTTTGGCCATCTTTATTTTATATTTTGTTTTGTCATTCCCGCATATTTTATTACACTTATCCACCCATTTCACAACTGCCCCATCATTCTAGCCCAAAATCAGGGTGCCCCAACCTGTACTGGGGCACCCTGGTCCCACCTTGGGCACCCCAGTCTATGCACATCCTTTCCCACTTCTTTTTGGGTCCTTTCTAGCCGTTTTTTATCTTTATCTTTTCCCCAGTCGGCCTTATTGGGATTAATTACAAAATTAAGCTTGAGAGCCTTATAAATATAAAGCTATAAGACCATAATAAGGGTCCTAGGTCATAACATTACACACTACTATCACTCCATCTAGGGTTGCATCCATTGCATCACTTGCATCCACATAGTGCCATGCATCAAGGCTAGGATATCTGCATCACACACACTACATAGGGGGAGGGATTCTATTATATTCCATGCACACATGCTATTTACATTTTCTATAGTTACTATTGCTCGCTACTTCACAAAGTGTGACTGACACAAGAGAACCTAGGGTACAACATGTACACACACACCAAAACTACATCCGAGTCTGAAATGTAGTGAAATGCTCAGTGATAAGTTCACTAGTTTAGTGGTTGAGGTCAGTCCAACCCATTCATTTACATCTTTTATTTTTCTAGGGTCTAATATTTGCTTTTACATTGTAGGTTATTTTCTAGATCATCTAGCAGATCCAGTATAACAGAATAGGAGCACTCAAAGACAACTTCTGACCATGCCAGAACCAATTTTTACACATTTACAGTGATCAGAGCACCTAGATTGCAAAGTAGGGTGCCCTGGGGCGCCCCACTACACTCCTAAGCACCCCAGTCATTTTAGATCTCCCATATTTGTCCTTCATAGGGTCACTGAGTACTTGTCTACACTTTCTCATTTCATTTCCAGATCCGTGACAACCTGTGGCAGAATCTGCAAATCAGCTAAGCTATTTCTCTTCCTTCTCTTGCACATTTAGGGTTTCATTTCACTTAGAATAGTTTACTTGTATTTATTTCATACTATTTTAGTCCATTTACTACAACATTTTAGTCCTCCTAATTATATTAACATTAATACCCTAGTGTCCCCTTTTAGGCCATTAGATCATCATTTTTGTTAATCAACCACATGCCCCCCTGAGTTAGTGGAAGTGTATGTAATGAGGATAATTTTGTTTCCCCCCTAGCAGTCAAGAATGAACCGTAAATGAGAGTGCGTTGTCGGGAAATGGTCGAGTAGTGTTTGCTGTGTCTAGCACGTTGCGATGAATGTGTATGTAGTGGTGATGAGGTGCGACATATATAAAGGATGTGCATGAACCTTATAGCCGAAGCGTATATCATGACTTTGATGAATGGATGAGTGATGATTTAGCCTAAGTGTATATCACTATATGATGAATGAACAAGTGATGATTTATCCCTAAGCATATATCACTATAAGATGAAAGGATGAGTGATGATTTATCCCTAAGTGTATATCACTATAAGAGGAAAGGATGAGTGATGATTTAGCACTAAACGTATAACACTATATGATGGAAGGAGGAGTGATGATTTATACCTAAGCGTATATCACTATATGATGAATGGTAAGGAGTGGTGATGTAACCTAAGGTGTATACCATTACATGATGATATAATGGAGGTGGTGATCTAGCCTAAAGCGTATACCACTATTAGATAGAAAGAGTGAGTAACGATGTATCCTAAAGCATATTTCACTAGCTGATTAACTAAAATTGGTTAATATGGGGGTCATTAATCTAATCTAGGAGGACATAAATGTTGTAAATAAATGTAATAAAGTAATATAGAAATTACTAAATGATAAAACTAATAAATTAAAACCCTAACATGTAAAAATAAGGTGAAAAAAGAACTAGGTTGATTACAGATGTCTGTCACAGAGATGAATGAAGAAAATAGAAGTAGAAACGGTTGTGTAAAGGTCCCGTAAAGGCTATATATGGAGGATTTGAGTGGACTGGGGTGCCTGGAACAGGACTGGGGCACCCACGAGCGCTCTGGTATGCAATCTAGGCACCCTTGTCTGTGCAAAAGCTCCGAAACTGGTTCTTACAAGGTCAGAAGGTGGTCTGAAACCCTCGCTTTGTGTCGCATTAGATTTTATTCTCTGCACAATATGTTGCATATAATCTAAGCTGATGTAGAGACCTGTAAGAAGACAAGGAGTATCAAAAACCCTAAAAATAAAGATGAAAAATGAAAGGGTTAGACCGACCTTAGCTGCCACAAAAATGGGCTTACTACTCTAAGCGCTGCATTATATTTCGGACCAAAATGTAGTTCTAGTGTGTGTGTGTGTGTGTGTGTGTGTGCGCGCATGTCGTGCCTTAGGTGCTCTTGTTCCAGTTGCACTATGTGAAATAACGAGAAATAACTAATGTAGAAAATGTAATAACATGTGTGCATGGAATAGAATATAATTCCCCCCTATGAAGTGTGATGCAAATTTCCTAGCTTGCACCTTGATGATGGAGCTATGTGGATGCAAATGTAATAGATGGATGCAACTCTAGATGAGTAATAATAATATTTATGCGTGGGATAAGAAGACTAGTGTTAGGAGCTTGATCACAATACTGAAATGGATCATGGTCACGAAAAATGATATACTCCATTCCCTCATGTAAGAATTCAATACAATTATGGACAATAGAAGTGAAAACTTGCATGACATGAAGCCATGGCCTACCAAGTAGATAGTTATAGGAAACTGAGAAATCAACAACAAAAAAGACTGTGTGGACAGTCTTAGGACCAACAGTGATGGGTAATGTGATGTCAGATAAACATGGACGAATGTAACCATCATAAGCACACAGTGCAACACTAGAGGGACTAATGTCATGAGCAGTGAGACCTTAAACTTCAAGAAATGAAATGGGACATAGATTAAGCTCAGATCTATTGTCAATCAAAGTACACTTAACAATGACATTATGAATGCGAGAGATAATATGCAAAGGCAGATCATTGTCAAAAGCAGTGAGGTCATTATGTGGAGAAGATGGGAAAGTAATATAATGAGAGAATGCATTCGCAAAGGTATTATAGACTACATTTGGATGAGTGTGGTTAGGAATATGAGTAGTGAGTAAAAGATTAGTGATTTTAGTTCTTAATTTAGGATGAAGAAGTAAAAAATCATGAATGGAGATAGCCATGATGAAGGAATCCTATAAGAGTATGTAGGTCGAGTCAGGTTCACCAAAATGATTAACTAAAATTGGACTAAACTATGTAGTACTAAGATAGTTAATTTAAGCTATGAACAATTGTAGTAAAGTAATTAAATGTAGTAAAATAGGGATGTAAATAAGCTAAACCAATATGCAAAAGGAAATGCTAACCCTAATATGTAAAAGTGAATAAGGAAAGAAGCCAGTTGATAATAGATGCCTTTTAGAGAGTATCATAGAGGTGACAGGAAAAATCAGAAGCAGGAACAACTTTGCAAAAGTACTGAAAAGAGTGGATTTGGATTATTTCTTTCGACTGGAGCGCACAATAACTAAATGTATAAAATGTAATAGTATGTATGCATGAAATAGAATAAAATCCTGCCCCTATGAAGTGAGATGCAAATGTCTTAGACTTGTGCCTTGATGATGGAGTTATGTGTATGCAAGTGATCTCCAATGCAATAGATGGATGAAACTCTAGATGGATGATAGTAGTGAATGATGTTAGGTCCCTCATTATGATCTCATAACTTTATATTTATAGGGTTCTCTTGATCTATATTCGTAACTAACCCTAAAATGGCCAACCAAAAGAAAGATAAAGATCTAAAATGGCTAGAAAGAGCCCCAAAAAGTAGCGGGAAAGTTCAAAAGGGACCGAGGTGCCCTTGTTATGACCAAGGTGCCCAGAAGTTCCCCAATACTAATGTGGGCACCCTAATCAAGGCTAAAATAACGTGGGATGACAGAAGTTGATTGGGCATATGGGTGCAAGAGGTCGGTAATAACGAAATAAAATAAAACAAGATGGTCAAAAGACGGGGGTTAATTAGTACTTTCTTCACTCAAGAACCTTCTAAATAGTAGTATGAGATCGGGACTAAATAATGTCTAAAGTGCATAATTTTGTGTCTACAGTTGTAGAATTAAAATATATATCAGCTTAAATTGTTTTATTCCTCAATTTTCAAGTAATCACTCCCACATTTTAATTTTTTTGTTAGTTTTATAAGAAAATATTATAGAAAATAAGTAACTATTAAAATCAAATGTTTTATTAATATATACATTTTACAAATTCAAATTGCAAATTACTAAATCAAATATTTACAAAAGTAATTAAGAAATTCAATATCTATTTATATTTTCAAGTAGGTATTTGACCATGGCAGGCCAAAAAATTGACCTCCCATTGTCAAGTGCCCACTTGACCATGGTAGGCCATTTCTTTGGAAAAAAAAATGTCCCTTCCTCGTTAAGTGTTTTTTTTACCATGTATTGACAAAATTTTATGTCCATCAAGTGCTTTCTTGACAATGGGGGGGCCGCTGAAATAGATTATAAAATTTAGAGTGATTATTTTTTGTATATTTAAAATTTTTAACGTTTTAAGCACATTTGGTATAAATCATAATATTCAAATGTTAAATTTTTTTATGTATTTTAATATTTGATCAATTGACATTGATATTTTATAGAAAAAATAACCAAAGTTTAATATAACATTAAAAAATATTCTCTTACTTTGTTCAATATAAGAAATTTATTGTTGTAATTACCATCACAGGGTCTTTTAAACCAAAATGTGACATATCGCAACAATCATTCAAAAAAATTATCTTAAAATAAAAAAATGAAATAAAAAGAAAATATCCCTTGAAGTCACATCATATAGGTCAACAACATGTGTTAAAACCAATTCAATAGAAAAAATTCTTGGTTTGGAGAGAGATGATGGAACAATACTTACTAAAACATGTAATTTGAATGACTATTATTTCTTATTTATTTCCAAATGTTTTATTTCATTGTCTAGTATATTAAATTTTGGAATGGTGTAAATATTACACAAATTTGAAAAAAAAACATGTATTTGTAATGTTTGTTGATGTGTGTTTGTAAGAGAGAAATATTATCCACATAATGAAAATAAACAAACAAATATAAAAAGTAGGGGAATGATCTGGAGGTCGACATTGGGAATTATAAGTTCTCAATATCTCCCTAAAGATGTTCCTTATGGAATATCATGTTGATAAATTTTTGGCTCCTATTGGAACCCACAAAGCGAATACCATACGCTCAGATGTAGTCCACGCAAGAACATGGTGTTTGCAAGACAAAGCCATGGTACAGGTGATGCACTTACTGGACATGTTGGCGAAAGAAATAAAAGGGTCATTGTGACATCAAGTGGCTTGGATAAAAAATACGGGTCATGTTTTCATTGCTGGTCTTCCTCAAACGTGTGCAAAAAGAGGAAGGCTCCTTCTCATGGTGACACATGGCCTATCACCCATTTAACTCACTAGACATATCGATGAGTAACTCGGAAACCAGATCAGTGACTAGCTCGAGACCAACTCGGTGACAAGCTTGGTGACAACTCAGTGATAGCTCAGACTAGCTCGGGTGAGTAGTTCAGCAATTAGCTTAGGAATAACTCAGCGACAAAGACGTCGACAATTGAGTGGATAAACATAGGAGATCTAGGTGAGTTGGGATTTAGTGTGGAAATTGGAATGAGTCATGTGTTGACAAAGTGGTGTGGCTAACTAGACTCAACGGGTGACTCATCCAATGACTTGGGGAACAAATTTGATGCGGGAGCATACGTGAACAGGTCAGGCGACGTGGCAACCATGTAGTGGACATCGATGGACATCTGGCAGCAGTAGTATCATCAGGTGAACACGTCGTAATGACTTGGTAGACAAAGGTGAGTTGGGGATGGTACGACAAGTAAAAATCGCGGAAATGAGGATGGGGTGGTATTTGAATCTCACACCCGTTACTTATAACTCAAAAGCCTCAACTAACTCAGTTAACCAAGTTGGTTAGTTACGAGTTGGCTGATAAGGCCTATGTACATGAATTTCGGGGTTGGGGCCAATATATAACCCCCCCTATTCAAAACACACTACTAAAGCAATTTATCAAGATTATAGTGAAGAGTGAGGGAGTGTTAGATGATCCAGTGAATGGTTATTGCGTGAATTTATTCTAAGGCATCAAAGACCTATTTTATAGGCATTGTAATTTTGAGTTAATTATTTTTTAACTCGGGACTATTGTAAAGGCTATTATTATGCCTTAGTCTTCTCGTGCGTATCCTAGATTTGGATCGTGGAACCGAAGGGAGTCATCAAGCACTAGAGAATAATATTTAAGCTATGATTATTCATACACTGGGCATAGCCAAGTTTGTATTGTTTGGAGGCCTCGGAGGAGATTCGTATTGCAAAGCTTGACGACACACCAGATCCGAATTAGCTCTGTGTAGAAACTAGAGGTCGTGCAGTAGAGGGGAATTCTATAGTAGGTTGGATTCTTCGACTAACACTATCCAACTTAGCTCTGTGTAGAGGTTGGAGGTCATGCAATAGAGGGGAATTATAAAGGAGGTGCAAAGTTGAAAAGAGATGTTGGAACAATGATTAGTCAATTGTGCTAAACTAATTGGAGGATGGAGGCAATAAAGGAAGGAGACCGAAAAATGCCTCTCATTCGTTGCTAATAAAGGGGTTGCAGATTGCAATTTAGTGGTTTTGTGCCAAAAGACTAAGGCTAGATTGGCACCAGAGTTCCGGTGATCTAGAACATCATTATAGTATTGGTACTTATGATTTTTGGTTGGGTGACTAAGTACCATCAGAGGGGCTTGTGCACATGAAAATATGTGTGTAGAGGAATAGGGATAGCACGCATAAGCAAGTGCATGGATGATGAACAGGGTAACGTGCAGGACTGTACACACACAGAAAGTAAAGAAGTGTCTTGGAGTGTTGACCAAGAAATCAGAAAAATCACATGCAGAACATGCATGGAGGAGGTTAATAATAGGATTAAAGCAAGTATTAGGATTAATCTATTAATAGCAAAAGTTTTTAAAGCATGCAAGCTTTATACGCATGGTTATTAATAGGAAAGAAAGCATGCAAGCTATTTTTTTGAGCATCCCTATTATTATGAGAGTGCATGGGTAGTTAAGGGAAAGTCCCCACATATATATGTGACAATGTAGCAATATATATAGTATATACACATATAGTTTGTTTCCAATTATGTACTTCCTTTACTTATGTTAGTAGTCGAGAATTGTCATGTTGTAGCAATTGTTTAGTGTGACACATTAGGTAGACATCTTGTTGTAGGGTTTTGCACATAGGTTTGAGAACTATTGGTGTATCATCTTCTGTTATGTAATTAGTTCTAATTATAATGGATAATTGTTGATGGATATAGGTTTTTCATGGATCTGAGTATGGTGGTTTAAGATCACAATTTGTATTAGTTATGGTTTATATAGATTGAGTGTTTTCCTTATTATATGTGTATCCAAAGTAATGTGGATACAATGGTTACCTATGTATAAATGGTTTCTTGGCTAATTAATATGATGAATGTGCATGCTAAATTTTTTTCAAGCATCATAAAGGAGGAACCTGATATCTACGCTTACTTTGGGTGAGAATCTAGATCTATCTGAATGAAGTGTTAGTGCACATAGTTGTTAGTAACAAAATAGACTACAATGATTGGAACTTTATAATGAATCGATCCAACATTTAGTGAACCCGGAGACATAGGTAATTTCTGAACTCCGTTATCAACTCCTATGCAGTGTCAAATATTTTTCTTGCATTGCATTTTCATTGATTTTATTTTATTTTTAGGGTAAAAATTGGAATCAAAATAATTTTCCTATAAGGATCTGTTGGTTGAGACTAAAAAAATTGACAAGTTTAGGGACTCAGGGAATAAATATATTTTAGTTAAATATGTTACAGTAACATTTTTTTAGTTCATTTTAGTTCAATAATAATAATTAATCAACATTTGCAAATATGGAGAAAGGTGTCAATACTACTCAGAAATTACTCATTATTGTATTAGATGAGTTGATATTTTTTTCCTATGAAATGTATAAAGGGGGAATCAAGATAATTTGTCCTTAGATCTACATATTATTTAATTAATAATACACCATATTATCTATGACATAATGGAAAGGAAATACTTGATTAAGCTCTTAGGCCACTCACAAATGTAGGTCCTATGGTCATCAATTACAAAGGAGCACCTCGGTGAATTTACTGAATTGTTACGTTAAGTTCAAGATTGACAACTTCAAATGTGTTTGGGTTCGATCTCAATACATAATATAATATTTGTAACCACAATGGTGAAGTATTATCTCCCAAAAAACACACAATACACAAAAATGTTAGACTCAATATTGGGTAGCAAGGACTATGTACTTAAATATGAAGCCCTAATTATTTTATGTATAGATTCTAATTGAATAGTTTATAATCAATAATCTTTAGTTAAGAATATTATAACCATTAAAACATATGATGGTAATCATAACATCACACTTGAACAAGAGTGGGAAGTCAATCTAAATAATATTGTCATGCCCACAACTTCAACACACAATCATAACAGCAATAAAACCAGAATATTTTTTTGACTTACATTGATGTATACACGACACCACATGGGAACTCTTACGGTAATTCAACTTCACATAAGACATTTATACTAATATGGACCCACATGTACCACAAGATGAGAAAGTGATTGGCTTCACAAATAAAGACAACACACATTTATCAAGGGGAGCACCAAAACCAAAAATTTATCAAGAATCTCTAGCTTGAATTCATCATACTATAAATAAATATCTTCCACAATGATTACTACACACACTAGCTCTATGATTTTTATAAAAAAATTCTAAAAAACAAGGGTTAGGGTTTGGAGAGTAGTTAGCTTGCAAAATAAGCCTTAGAAAATAATATTAATAGCAGAAGTCAAATAAGTCAATGTCTTGGTCGATATTATTCTGTATTGATAGAAGTGGATAAGTGTGCATCAATGGGTGCATTCTCTACATATTAAATTATAAATAATATTACAAGTACATCTTGAAATCATACAATAGTTTATGGATATTAAATACACTAACATCCCCCTAAAAATGTACTCTGATCAAGGGAAAGATGGAGGAATCAATGAATCACCCCCCTTTGATGAAACCTTCCTTCACTCCCAAACATTATCTAAGATGAACAAATTGGGCCTCAAGAAAGGGATTTAAAAATATTTCTTAACCTATTTTTTCTAAAAAAATTAAGATTACCGACCTTGTACTAGATCATATGTCAAATATAATTTGTGTTTGAATGTGATTTTTGTAATGGTGCTCTATTGGGTTGTGAGAGATGTGGATGAATCTCTAAAATTATCACAACAAAGTGTAATGGGTTAGGTCTATGGAAACTTGACTTTAGAAAGAAAGTTTTATATCCATATTGACAATATCCTACATCAATAAATCCACTAGAATCCACCTCCATAGTAGATAAAATAGTGGTGGTAAAATTTTTACAAGACTTTACTTAAGATGATAGAAATATCTAATAGCTAACTTATG